>OX438952.1:13045000-13518385 GCA_949316185.1 Pyrausta nigrata
TAAGGAGCGTATTCGTTTTACGCAGCATTCATTGTATAGATTCTTTGTTTTTTTTTTGGATAATGGCAACATTCATTTTTAAAAGTATGCTCTCGTTTACAATTTTCATATTCTTAAGGAGCGTATTCGTTTTACGCAGCATTCATTGTATAGATTCTTTGTTTTTTTTTTGGATAGAAACTTTTACGACGCCATTTTTGTGAAATGAAACGTTGAGTGTTAAAGAAAAAAAAAGATTTGCCAAACTTTTTGATATTTGTTACAGCGCAGCGCGGTTCTAATCAAATTAATTTTAATTCACATCATTAAAATAAATTTATACAAGGTTGAAGTGCAGTGCAGTATTTAATAACTATTCAATTAACAAAATAAAATGGAAATGAACAATCATATAATAGTCATACATTTTTTTTAATGAAGACAAATCAAATTGGTATGCCAAGTGTTCTACACCAGAATAATGTTCTACATTGGTGGATCAAACCCACCAGCTACATTGTCGGATGCCGATGACCTAAAAGATCCTGCCGGGACAACTTGGTCTAGAATTACCGGTGACAGAGCGTTGTGGAAAAGTTTGGAGAGGCCGAGTATGCCCTGCAGTGAGCAGATAGATACATGCTGAAGAAGAAGAATACATCAAATACTACTCGCTTATTTCGACTTTCTACTTATTTTTATAATTATGTTTTATGATGTAATTGTGATTATATGATGACTACTAAAAAAAAGTGTACATATTTATTAGCATAGTGCTAACCAAAAAGTTTTGATTAGTTTCAAGACCGATAGGTTCAGCCTATCGGTCTTGAAACTAATCAAAACTACTACGAGGGTCAAACTGAAAGTTCTTAGAAAATCAAAAACTGATTACATTAGCCAGTTATTAGTTTTATTATATCTTTTCAAAATATTGTCTATTGACGTCAATACACCGCTGCATGCGATGGAACCACTGGGAAAAGCACTTTGCCCACTCGTCCTTAGGGGTCTCTTCAATGGCATCGCGATACGCAGCCACCGCTTCTTCAGCATTCATAAACCGCTTTCCTTTAAGTTTTTCTTTAATTTTTGGAAATAAATAAAAATCACAAGGCGCGAGATCGGGGCTATACGGCGGGTGACCCAGTAATTCAACGTTTGATGTCGCCAAATAGTCGATCGTTCGCTTGGCGGTGTGCGACGAGGCGTTGTCGTGGTGAAGGAGGATCCTACTGCGAGGTCGTTTCTCTCGAACTTTTTCCAAGACAAGTGGCAAACAATTGGTAGTGTACCATTCTGCAGAAACTGTTTTTTGATCCTCTAACACAATTGTTGCGAAATGACCTATCCTTCCAAAGAACGAGGCCACCATTTTTTTTCCCGCACTTCGATCTCTCTTCACTTTAGTTGGCAACTCCTCGAAAGGAAACACCCACTGAGCAGATTGTCTTTTGGTTTCAGGATCATAACAGTAAATCCAGCTTTCGTCACCTGTTAGTATGTCGAACACAGCATTTGAGTCACCTCCGTTAAATCTTTCAATCATTTTACGGCACCAATCCACACGATGGAGTTTTTGAGCCTTAGTCAAATTATGAGGTATCCACCGGGCGCAAAGCTTCCTGACCGCTAAATGTTCGTGGAGGATTTTGTGCACTTGACTCATACCGATGCCTAAGCTTGTCCGAATCTGCTGATAGGTCACTCTTTTGTCAGTCTCTATCATACGCCGCACAACACAGATGTTATTTTCAGTCGTCGCCGTAGAAGGCCGTCCCTCACGTACATCATCAGTGAGATTAGTGCGACCACGTTTAAACTCATTAAACCAGTTGTAAACAGTCGCACGAGATGGGGCTTCATCGTGAAAGGCCAATCGTAGTCTATCATAACTTTCTTGTTGACTTAAATGACATCGAAAGTCATAAAAAATCATTGCACGAAAATTTTCTCGTGTTAAATTCATTTTGACGTGACACAGACAATTTTCAATTTGCCGCCAAGTCGTAAAACAAATGACAAATGAATGAAATATATACTCAGTAATATTGGCAAAGAGTTCTATTTTCAAATTTTAGAATATTTTTTTTATTATATTGTTTATAAGTGGCCAGTTCTAAGAACTTTCAGTTTGACCCTCGTATTAGCTCTTCCTCAACAATCTCCTCCTCCTCCTTCCTCAATAAGGAGTTCTCATCCATAATTAGGCTATCTATTGAGAGTGCAACGATGTGCAAAATATGCATACTACAATAACTAGAAGGAATTGTAATTTCCGATGTAGGCAATGAAAACACCTTTGTAAGACAACAAAAAGCCTCTTTATGAGATTTCTAGTGCATAGTTGAGTCCTGATTGTGTTCTAGTTTTTAAAAGTAGGGTTAAAATAGGGCGACATGGGTACCCACAGAGAAAATAAGGATTTTATAGATATTATTTTTATACCATGATATCACTATCAACTGATTTGAGAGACCTCAAGACCACTCTCAGATTTAACGGCTACTCAAATCGGTATGACAGTCATTTGACAGCTAAATTGCGTTGAGGTGCGTTTCAGTATACTATTTTTCATCTGGGTGGCGTTAGAGCACGACTTATTTTGAGATGGTCTTAAGTTTAACAGATGCTTACATTTTGGCTTTGAGTATGCGAATTCGTAGTTTAGGAGCTGCTCAATTGTTTGAGAAGCCGTCAAATATTTGAGTAGCCTTTCAGTATTCGGCCGGCAGTCCAGCGTACTTGTATTATAGAATAGACGTCAGTGGCCCGAACACTCGATTGGACGATCGACAATTTCGAGTGTCACTGAGTCGCAAGAATTTAATAACACTTATTTCGTTGCGTTGCATTTATCTGCTTGATAAGTTACTCGTTTATTTTGTAATACTCTATTCATTTTGGTTATATTTAATGCTGTGATATTTACTCTTTCGAACTGCATTTTTATTGGCAACATGTTTTTTCATGCTTTCAGCTTGCACACCAGGAAAAGCGAAATCAGAAAAAGCCTAAAATTAGGTCGACTGATGCTGAGCAAGATGTTGGTCAATTGATCTGAACTATGAGGTGGTCTTATTTATACTTTGCAGCCAAGTGCTACTTGGTGGAGAAGTGTTTATAAGGCAAGTTACGTTGCCTTGGTGGAGAAGTGTTTGTAAGCCAAGTTCCAGACGTTTCAAAGTCACTCTAGGACCTCTGCTGACTAGGACTTGACTATCATTGAATGCCTCGATGGTCTAGTGGTAAGCACACTGATTTATGTCGAAGAGGACTGGGATTCGAATCCCGGTTTAGGCCAAAATTTATTTTTTGGTTTATCTGTCTTGAGATAACTTAGTAACAGCTCCGAGCCAGGTGTCAGCACCTACGTGCCTCGGGAAATATGTTAAGCCGTCGGTCCTGCGACTAGTCTTTCTCTGGTCATGTCGGATGGCCGTCTCACCGGACTATGAAAGTATAAAGGAACAGAAAGTGCACCTGTTTATTGCGCACATACTTATACACTGTCATAAATACCGCGCAGTTGGCTATAATCTCTATTAACTCAATATAGATTAGCCGCCATTGTTGAAATTCGGGCAGAAGGACATTCTTATTATTTCTATCAACGTACATTAGCCGAGAATAATGGATTTTCGAAAGCGTTCACACTCGTAAAGCGTTCGTAGTCCTACTAGTGCATTTTATGTTGGCTCGTAGCCAAGTAATGCTACTATGACACTCGTAACTTCAAACGAACAAATCCAGTCACTTTAGAAGCTCGCTGATTTGTTTGGTAGCTAGTTGACGTAGGTAGAAAATAAACTGAATGGTTCGAACGTAAAGATAGATCACTCTTCATTGCAAACCTTAAAAGAAATGGAAATAAACCATGTACAATGTAATTATGAGCGTTTGCTCATGTTTGAGCAATGCACATGCCACACAAACTAACAAATAGGTTATATTTCATTTCTGTTCAATAAATCTGGGCGGCTTTTAAGCGAACAAACATCAGCATTACAAAGGTATATTTAATAATAATAATAATAATGTCCTCCTAGCCGATTTCGACTACGGCGGCCTATCTCAACAGAGATTAGCCAACTGCGTATGGCATATTATAGTGCACAAGTGTGTGCGCAATACACAGGTGCACTCTCTGTTCCTTCACTCTCATAATTCGGTGAGACGGCAGTCCAACATGACCGTAGAGAGATCAGGCGCAGGACTAACGGCTTAACGTGCTTTCCGAGGCACGGGGATGTTAACACCACCAACTTCCTGACTCCGGAGCTGTGTCTGAGTAATTTCAAGACAGAAAAACCCAAACACTCTCGGCCCGACCCGGGATTCAAACCCGAGACCTCGTGGATAGTACCCAGCGTGCTGACCACTAGCCCAACGAGGCAGGCAGAGGCAAAGGTTTATTTATTGAAGTGTCAAACAATATTGGCAACGTTCCGTGTCACCAATTTAAAGTTAATATTTGAACAGTTTTCAGTCAAGCCATTAAACTAAAAACAAACATGGCTGGCCGACATCCACACCTGTTTGTCGTCCATACAGTGATTGAAGTAGATAAACACCAACTATTACTAACGGGAGTCTGAAATGACAATTTTATAAAGATATGGATCGTTTATTTGGATAGAGATACCGTTTTAAATTGTACTATTTACTTTAGGTATTCATTACTTCGGAAATCATTTTTGTAGAAAAATTGATCACATACAAAACACAATTTATTTTATCCATATAATTGTTTTTATAACTTAATTTTATCCATCTCATATAAGTCTTTCACTTAGCCCCACAGATATCTAGCCACCTATGAGAAGTGTGAAGGGCCCGAAAAAACGTCATTAACCGTACCGAATGAACGATACGGAAAATACTAATTTTGAATGGATGTGGTACCTACTCAGTCTTTGAATGTTTTTTAATCCGAGGTTGCTATGTAATAGATCTTGTCAAAGGTGGAATAGTGGATGGACTACGGCTGTTAACTTCAATATAAATAATAATAAATATCTACAGCTATGGTTTATTGTCTGAGATAAATATTTTGTTTGCAAAATATTTTAATTTTAGCCTCGCTTTAGAAACGCTTTGAAAAAACAGAAAAAAATTATCCTATTCTCTCAACATCTTTACAGAGAATGTGAACGAAAACCGTACAATACAAATAAAGTTATATGCGGGCGATAAGAATGACATCACGAAGAAATCTATTACGAACACTTCGCGGGAAAAACGGAACGCAACAAGTAGGATCAATGGTTTGATGTCTTTGCCTTGTTTTTTTTATGGTTGAGACTTGAGACAGGGAAAATAAAATAGTGCTTTTTCTAGGAAGGTGTGATGTGGATTTTCATTGAATTATATATAATGAGTATATTCCCAAAGGTATTGTCAAGGCGTTTGTAAGCAAGAGTCGCTTGTTTTTTCTAAACAATGCAAATTCAAAGGTGATAATGGAATAACAACATGCAGTCAACATCATCATCCACCTGATTCCGTCTGCCTGTATTTAGTTTTGTATGAAACATCGTGGAAATGCGTTTGGGCCCGCACCGCCCCGATCCGCCGCTAGTGCATAGGCAAAAAAATACGCAGGTGGATTTTTGCGTTGCAATAAGACCTGCCCCGATCCGCCTGATGGACGCCTTATAGCAGTTGTCCGACCAGCAACGCAGAGCGAAAAGCGAGTAAAGTTAGAAACGAGTTGGCGAGTTGTCGCTGGGCTATAAAGCGAGTTTCTTGGGTACCTAACCGGCGATTCGAATTTGGAATAGAAATTGACTACTAGCGTCAATGCGAGCATCGCCGAGCGAGTCATCTTTAACACCTCTGTCGCGCAGTTACAAACTAGTAAAGCGATTTTACGTGGTTCTTTCTAAGACCAGGTTTGCACTACATCCGACATAAGTCTTCCATATTTAAAATCAACTGACATAATTTTGACAGACTGATCGGATTCGGATCCTGGATGTCTACTACGAAAAACGAAATCCGACAAAACTTACTACGAAACGCTTCGCATCCGCTATCGGAGACGAAGTTCGTTGTTTGACGTTTTGTATCGAAAATGCTACCACGAAACTACAACTGACAGACGATAGATCGTTTTCTGACGTAAAGTGTTTCAGAAATTAACCTCAAATTATATGATAGCCCTCCACGTATCGTTTTAGGCTTATGTTGCCTATTTCTTTCTAACTGAAGGGAAAATATAGAAGAAATGATGGAGAGAAGGAGATATCTGGGGCTCCTTTGTCAGAATTTCATACTAAATATTCCAGACGATGAAGATTTTAAATAAAAACATGATAATTACAAATCCATATAATTTATTTATTTTATCACACGGTCTCCAGAAGAGTTAACTTTGAATATTTTACTATGTTACAACAGGAGATTCAGGATATCCTCTTGGAGAATAATGATGATCCTAGTAGATCTTACGATACTTCATTAGACTTAGGGCGTCCCAATTTGATTAAGGCCCATGGTTAATAAGGTAATGGTCATAATAACCTGTAATAAGAAGCAATAACTTAAAAAAAAAAAAACTACTACCTTTAATCCAATAAATAACATTTTCCATTTGACGAAATATAAAAATATCAATAGTTGTATGATACACTAAAAACCAAATATTTACCTAGTTTACCAATAAGTATTAATTATTAGACGCAGTTAACAAATTAGGTAGGTACCAAGCAATGTTTAAGCTTAATTTGTTACTTATAAAGGCAAGATTTTTAATTATGTTTTTCCTTTGATTTTAAATCAACAAACAAACGTCACTGTCAGACAGATGACAGATATAGTCTACCACCAATTTATTTTTAAAATTGGTATTAGGTTTTGACTACAGGTTTTTCAGCCATGAAAGTCATTCTTAATGAAAAAGCTTTCTTTTAAATATTGATTAAGTTTGAATAATAGTTGTTATCACACTTAAAGATAAAGATGTAACGCTTGTTTTAAGTAATTAAACAAGGAAATACACATTTATTGTTTATTTTATTATTATTTACGGTTTTCCGAGAAAAAAGATGTAAATAACATCCATATCATTCATCCGATTGAAGCAACAAAATCCGAAACCGTTTCATAGTAAGTCTATCGCTTACGTATCGTCAGTGTGTCGTTTCGTCCGTAACATCGTATTTCGTTTTTCGTAGTAGACCTGCAGACGCAGTGCGAAATCGCTCTTACGCCCCTAGCACACAGCCGCCGCCAAACCGTGACAGCGGAACAATAGTAGCAAAATAGTGGATGGGTCAAGCTCGGAGATAAAAACTATTTTGATTCCGCTGTCACGGTTCCGCAGCGGAGATATGCTACGGGCGTTAGGCAGTTGTCTCATTGCCGACGAGTAAACGAGTAACTGTCGGCAATTTTCCTAGGAAACGAACAATAGATATACATTCCGTGTAAATAAAGGAGATACATATATTAATAGATGATCGCTGAATGTTCACACTGGCCGGCGGAAACTCGCTTTACTTGTTTGTCGTTAAGTGACAGAGCGATCAAAGATCGAACTCACTCGGCAATACCCGTTCGGCCACACATGAGTAGATTAACACAACTGCCGTACATATACACTGTACTATCGTAGCGCCTGTTAGTGCCACGGCTACAGCGTAGCACACATTACCACAAAGTATTATTATAACTTACTCTTTGGTATGATGTAGCACAGGCTGGACTACGAAACAAGGCGTTTTCAACATTACTACGAACAGATCCGTAGCATTAATACTGAATGTATTTACTTCATTACTTTGACATTTCTTACGCATCGAACTTTTAAACTCTTCTAAAGTAGTCGCGAGGGTATTTGAAACTACTTTTATTGGTTATTGAATTGAGCAGCAGCCATAAGTTCATTAATTTTAAAAAAGTTTTTATAAAGAAGTGTTCTAAAATATTAAGTCATTTAAATGTAATCTAATATTACTAAGATAAATATTTATGATGAGTTATAACTCATCATAAATATTTATCTTAGTAAGATTAAATATACATGCCTTATACTCGTAAGGCCTATTTCTTCGTTATAACGAAGAAATAGGCCTTATAAGGCATGTATATTTTCAAAATAGCCAATTCAAACTAAACTGACTGTTTTTTGATATCGTACAATATAGACATTGACCTAAAATTGGTCGTATTTGAAATGGGTTTGCTCTTGACTCTACACTAAACCAGACTTTGTTTCTTTGTCGGTAAGTATTATCACTTAAAATTAAACAATATCTTTAAGCTTGTCTATTATAAGGCTCCGCGCAGATATGCCACCGATCACAGTCACCGGTGGCTAGCGACAAGCTGTGTCCATTGTTTTTAATACTTTTTGTATGGAGTCGCCACACACGTGAAGCGTGTGGTGGCCACTCACATTTTTGAAAGGATCAAGAAGGTAAGTGTCAAATGTAGTGACCACTGATCACCTTCGTTTGCGTTCCGGTGGCGGTGGTCGGTGCGGTGGCCCATCTGCACGGAGCCTAAGACTGTCAATTTCAAATTAATGTCATAAAAAAAATGCATGTAGGCCCACAGGGGACACTTATACATGTCCCAATATTTTTTTTTACCTACTACTGATTCGGGACAAATTCTGGGCTAGTGCTGAGAAGAAGCAGACATTACTACTACTAATGAGATGACAACCAATGTATTCATTATGCAATGTCAACAATGGGTCATTAAAAAAAAATTGGCCGTCATTTAAATCTACACTCTAAAATAGTTAAAAGCATCATGTATTTTTGCAATAGCACCAAAAATGTTTGCTAAATGGTAGTGGCACGTACAAGAAAATTTTGGAAATTGCCGCTACCAAAGCGAGGATTATGTGGAAGGCTGTGAAATCCGTCTGGGTACCATGGAAGCAATAAAAATGTCGTAATCCATACAAAGCTTTATGGAACGTCGGGCCGGCCGCGATTTCGGAACTTTTTGTCTTGTACAATATTTACGGTGATGGGCGCGACGCAATGTAGGTATGTACCTACGTACGTACAGAAGGCTCGCTACTACAGAATGATAAATATTGTACGAGATGAACAATTGTACTGTAATTTGTACTACCATTGACACACTAATAAAAGCAAAACTATATCAACTATTTATTAAGCCCACTAATTGTTATTTTTTGATGTATAACATTTTACATGAATATAATTAAAAATAATAAAACAAACGGTTTTTCAATAACTACAGGCGATAGCGCCTCGCCGACGTACAGAATAATATTTAGTCACACTGGAAAATGTCGACTTTGTTTGTTCGCTTGATTTATTTCTCTCAATAATTCTTGAAATTATTGCAGTTCGCTGATGTTTTGTCTTTATTTTATGATCCAAGATATGTTAGATCAGGTAATTATAGTGGAGCGACTGCCCTCTGACCTCCGTGACCCTGTTAACAGGGGAACCGTACCAGTTTGGTATGGTTACACATGCAGCTGCCTGAATGTGCAGGTTTCCACACGATGTTTTCCCTTACCTTAAGAGCATCGGTTAGTGAAACAACTAATGTACATAACTCATAAAATGTCATTGGTACATGGCAGCATGTAGGATCGAACCGGCACCTCCCGAATGAGAAGCAACCTGCTAGCCACTGCGCCACGGACGCTCGAAAGTTGCTATCGCGAATGAGAGGGAAATATTATTTTTGACATATTAATACTGTAATTTAACAGTGGATTTAGTCATGATAATTATCTATCTAAATATTATTGGATTTAAAAAATGAGCCTACCCAGTCTTCGTCAATAAATAAATAAACATGTCTGTGAGCAGATGCGCACGTGAGTTATTCCCTCCCTGTTTATTATTATTTATTATGCACCTCTCGCGTCTTTTTATGTTTTATCGCCTCGCTTATAATAAAAGAGCGGCCAAGTGCGAGTCGAGCACACGCACGAAGGGTACTGTATCATTACCTATAATACAACAGTAGACTTACTCTAAAAAAAAATTGTTTAGCAGTTGGCCTTAATTATATTTTATTTGTTTTTTTAAAGTGAATAAATATATCAATAATCGAACAAATAACGGCAAAAAAATTATGTTTGTTGTATGGGTGTCCCCCTTAATAATATTTATTATATCCTGTTTTATTATTTAATGTAATAGCGGCAACAAATACATCATGAGATACAGCCTGGTGATAAAAAGTCAGACAGACAGACAGCGGAGGCTGAGTAATAGGGTCCCGTTTTTCCCTTTTGGGTACGGAACCCTAAAAACGTCCTAGGATACAAGTGGCGCTTCTGTTTTTACGATTCGCGCCTCCAATGAATGTGTTTCGGTTCGCAAATAAACCGAAACAAAGACTCGTAAAGTATGAATTACGTTATTTACGAGATTTCATTAACGTAATTAAAATATCTGTTCGCATTATTATATATTTACAAAACGGTACTTATGCATTGTTTGTCAAAGTACGCAACGCTGCATTTCAGAGTAAAGAAGCACTTGAAAATTTTGACAGGCTCTGCCAACGCCAAGGTAGCCGAGTGGTTAGGCAATCGCTCGGTATTCAAGGAATGGGGTCAAATTCCCACCTCTAGTAGTAATTTTTTCAAGTGCAATATCTTTAGATTACAAAGTGAATGGTTTTCACTTAAAACAATAATTTATTGTTTTAAATAAAATAAATTAGTTAAGTTTCACAAAAAGAAACAACCGCCAAAATAAAATTGGCACCTAAAAGTTGGATTTTTTTATCGCTAAGTAAAAAAAAAAAGTAAAAGGATGTCGGTGCCAGCACTGCCAGCACAGACGTACATAGGTTACACATATGAATACTTTTATATAGCACCGACTCCTTTTCACTTGGCGACAAAAATTTGCTATTTTTTGAAGGGGATGGTTTTTTGATACAAATTACTTCTCTACATCGCTAGCTAAATGCAATGCAAAATAACAATATAAAAAGAATATATATATATATATATATATTGCCAGCAAGTGTTTTTCATTGATTAATTATTTTGAATCCAACATTGTAACGAGAATCGATGTAAATATTTTTATGAAAATACTTTTCATTTAAATTTGAATCCCGGAATAGTTGCTTAAATATTTGTACCGTAGAATTCGACAGCGTGAGATAGTTTTTGTGAGAGTGGGCGTTCTGTAGCCAACGTGACCTTTTCATATGAACCTTGAATACGAATATCTGAAGCGAAAATGTTACCATATTTGACATAACAATACATTTCGGGCAGACAATTCTGTGCGTCCTGTGAAAACTGATACATCTCGAAAATGTCAACTTTACAATACAGTAGTTTTTGTGTTTAAAAAATTATAAAATTTGTTAGGATAATTATTTTACAAAAATAGTGACACAATTTGTATTAGTGTCATATTATAATTAATAGAATCAGGCGTTACTTTGCGGAAATCCATTATTAGATGGGAAAAATAAAATACAATTATTTTGCTTTAAATTTCCGCTAAGACACGCTAGCGCAGGCACCAAAACCACACCAACCACAACCGCGTTGAGTACCAGTTCAGACAAATGCAGAATGCACCGCCCTCCCTCCCTCAATACGCATGCACTACAGCTAATGCAGTTGTTAGTTACCAACACCAACGTGCAAAAAACCTCGACGCGTTTCGCCACTCCACGCGGCATCCTCAGGAGATGTTGTCGCCTCGGCTGAGCACGAACGACTGAAATGAATCGCTGGCGAATAGGTCGGGTTACTATGTGTTTTTTGATATAAGTTGACTTATATTTCTACTACTAGTTGATAAAAGAAACAGTTTAAAAACAAAATGCAATAAAATAAAGCACTAAACAGGAAAAAAACTTTGCTAAATGCAAAGATTCTTTAGTTAAATTATTTTAATTTAGTTTATCTTAGTTAAACATTAATATTGTAGTAAACAAATTCAATATTGAAACGGGAAAGATATCAATGACATAAATCAACAATATACATGTGGGATAGCTAGATAGAGAGTGAGTGAAGGCTGTATGATTGGGATGAGTGTAACAAAAGAATGAAGGATAGAGTGGTTGTTATGGGTTTGGTCAAGATGGCGGGAGTTGTAAAAAAGCTGGAAAGAAGTAAAGATGTTCTCAGATGTTAAAGATGTTTTAATAAATAAGAAAGAAATAAAGAAAGATTAAAACGTATTTGACTTGCATAGTTTCAAACCCCAGTTCCACATTATCTGGGGGCTCGTCTGGGATCGAGGTCCCTGAAATCTGCGGGTTGAGTTGCGAAGACGGCGCGGGTGTGGGCAACAAGCGCGTGGTGGGGTACTACGTGCCCAGAGGGAGACGTAACCGGTCAGGAGACTAAACTTGACGACGAGGTGGCAGAGATGCCGAAAACCATTCGATGCAGCAGGCTGCCGGACCCCAACGATGAGGAAGAAGTACGTTCCACAGGTGGAGGTAGAGGAGGAGGCGGTCTGTTGCACACAGCTGAGGATTTGATACCCAAGTTCAGCGGTAATGATGCACTGTATACAGTTGCGGCTTGGATACAGGATATCGAAGAAAATGGTGAGATCTTTGACTGGACACCGAAGCAGAGGCTCCTGGTGGCAAGGCGTTCTTTCACAGGTACAGCAGCCCTATGGGTGCGCGCTGAGAAGACATATTAAACGTTATTATAAAACGTGGGACGAACTACGAGCGGCCATCGCGAAAGAGTTAGCGACACGATGAACGCAAAGGCTGTCCATGAGATGATGAGTCTGGGGCGGAAAAACACAGTGAGACCTGCATGGCCTACATGCTGACCATGAAGGCTCTGGGAAGGCGGGAAAGCTCTCAGATTACGTTGCAATAAAATACATCGTAGAAGGAATTAATGATACATCAAGGAGATGCTATATGGAGTCACGTCGAATGGGGGTCTGAAAGAAAAGTTGAAAATATATAAGGAGGTCGCAGCCAGTACGAAGTCTTAGCCACAACGCTCACACGACGGTCAACCGAGGGGCGTTGTTCACCCTAGTACTTGAAAGCAACCAGGTGCTACGGCTGTGAAAAGAGGAGTCATGTTTTGGCATTTATAGAATCGTAAGAGCTATCACTACTACATTCATCAGAACCAGGTATATAATCATCACTACTAGAAGAACCGAAATCACCATCATGAGATGAACCATTATCCTCGTCGTCGCATGTTTCTTTAAATGACAATATGTTATTTTTAGAAGGACTCTGCTCTAATAACATTTCCATGCTATTCGACTCACTTCCTTTATAATCATTATTTTGACAGGAAGAAGAAGAAATGTTTTCATCTACGTAAACATGATCTTTGTCATTCTCATTATTTACGTTTTACATATCTAACATGCGTTTTGCACGGAAAGAGCGACGCTGCAACAATATTTAACATTATAGACCATCATAAAAATAAATAACAAAGAAAAGTAATAACGATTTCAAAAATCACAATAATAAATAGATTTCGTGTAATTTGATGTAACTGGAGTAAGTATTTTGTGTAAGTTGATATTAGTCCATATCACAATAAATACATTAAAAAAAAGTTTGAATTTTGTGTAAAATGATACATCTAATACGTATATTCTGCGCCATACTGGATTGCTGTGACAGCGGGCGCGGGCACATCGTCCAGTAGTATGTGCAGCACTGACCCCGCGCGGACGGCGGTGCCCCCGCAGTAACGTCCCCGGCGCCCCGCGCAACACCCGCGTTCAGAAGATGTATCACTTTGCACATATTTTAGATCAAAACCGTTTCAACTTTCTCGTGAGTAATGATATAACTTAACTTAAATCACTATACACAAAATATATTAGTTTCCTATGTTTGTGAGCAAAGATACAAGATTAGTTGTACCGATGAAGTGTATGCATTTACTTTGTGTCTATTGATATAACTAAACATGTATCAGATGAAACCTAATTAGAAGGTAATAAATATATGTGAATAATGATATGACTTAAGATACATCTTTATACACAAATATTTATTTCATAACTTAAATATTGTGAACGATACATGTCTACAAGTATTTATTTACACAAAAATATTTATCAAAACACGCCATTTCGTCTTAGGTGTACCATACGATCTCGGAAACAAAAAATCGTATCAAGACGTTAATTAGACAGAAAAATAGAGTATTTTTTTCTAATAAAGAT
Source organism: Pyrausta nigrata (assembly GCA_949316185.1). Lineage (NCBI taxonomy): Eukaryota > Metazoa > Arthropoda > Insecta > Lepidoptera > Crambidae > Pyrausta > Pyrausta nigrata. Next base: position 13,059,139 of record OX438952.1, read on the forward strand.
GCAACAATAATATCAAATTTGATATAAGTCGACTTATATCACTTTTCACAGGACGCACAGAATTTGTATTGTTATAAAGGTTTTTCATACACAGGGTCTAACAAAATCAATTGTATTCCTTTTACGGAGTGATTCTGCTGCTTTATTAAAATAACTTTTTTATGGGACCAACATTGAAATCAGAAAAAAATTGATCAGTCGATCACTATTTAAATCTATAAATATCAAAAAATATTTTGTTGGTAAACTATCAATATTTAGATGTTGAAACCACAATATGTTGTTGCATTTGATGTGTATTTGAAAGTGACAAATACACAATCAGTGAAAAGTACACCTTTTTATTTTAGACCATTGATCAGCTGTTACAGTCTTTCTCAATCATAAAATTCATTATCATTCATTTATTTGGCACGCAAATAAAATGATTCGTAGGTACAGTACATAGCATTAAACCAAGTGTGTGCCAAAAAGGTCCCTTCTCAGCAATAATGGTGACATCAAGAGAATCATATATTTTTTTGAGATGTGAGTTAGTTCCATAGCAAAAGTTGTTGGATTAGAGCAGCAGTTTTACCCTATAAAAGGAATACAGTTGATAAAGTTAGACCTTATATTTGTTTATTATTAAATAGGCAGACATTTGTCCCCAATGTCACCTGATGGTAAGCGACGATGCGGCCAGAATGGGTTTAAACTGATTGGTCAAAACTATTCATTTTTTTCTAAAAGGGATTTAGATCATTGTGTTTCGGAAACACTTCAGCCGGCGACGAATTCCACTCAAGAGAAACGTAGATTTAAAACTTTTGGTTCGTATTAGTTTTATCACTAATACGATACGACCCCCATCTTTTCGAAACAACAGAGTGAAGGTCTTTGAGGTCCTAGGTTTTTATCTTTTCAATGGAGTAATAGTTGAATATTAATAATTAGTATTTAAATAAAAAAGTATTACCAGATTCCAACCATACCTATTTAATCTTTCTAGTTTACAATGAAAAATAATATAAATTTTCTTAGAATGTTGAAGCTTGTTTGGGTTGTATTTTACCAATTTTACTCAACATTTTATTGGAAATATAGCGTCTATGTTATGATGATTTTAATGGTAAAATATATTAGTTTTATTCAATAAACACAAACATCCAAATTCTTTTATGGATTGCGAGGGCAAACATTATCCAAACCTAAGTGAAGTATAAAATATTTTCATGTCATTGTTTGAGTAATTGAAAAATATAACAAAAACAATAGCTGCTCCAATGTTGGTTAATTTGTACTGAAAACGTATTCAGGACGTCGATGATGAAATAAACACATTTATATCAATATACTCATATTCATCCATATGGTGATTTACATTATTACAACCAAGCGATATTCCTTACAAATACGAGTTTCGTATAAAACTTCTTCTTTTGTATAAAATTACGCGCTCTATTGTAGAGCGCGTACGCCGTCTCGCGATGCGTGTTTTCTAATGACAGCTCACGTCACATTTCGCTTGACAGATGCCCATGAGCCGCATTATTTGGCCGTAAGACGTTTTGTTCAAAATCCAGGTTAACAGTACACACACACTATGCATTGAAACATTGTATAATGATACATGAAGTTTTGTATAATTACTAATGAAATCACATTTTTGAGAATATTTCCATGTAGTTATGTCAATAATACTCATGAAAGTATGCTCAAAATGCAGAAATACGATATTTGTGTTCTCTGTATTTACATAGCATCGGATTTGCAGCAATAAAAAATGTTTGCTAAAATGGATACCTATTATAATATTACTATGGTATTCGGTTTGGTTATACCTACTAAATCTAACTAGATGGTTTTCCGCGACTTCGTCCGCGCAAATGTGGAATTTCCCATACAAACTTTTACCCCCTTAGATCAGAGTTCACCAAATTTAAAACAACTGGTAAACATAAAGGTTTTTGCCCACTACACCGTACCATACCCTGACCGTGCTAGGACCGTATAAAAAGTATACATTTGATCTTCAACCCTAAACAGAAGAGTTAAAGTTCAAAGTGTATAACCGCGGTGTTCGTTTTGACAGTTCCAGAACGGTGCAACGACGAACATCGAGCTTAAACATTTTGAACTTTAAAGTTTCACACTAAGGTCGAAAATGAAATGTGTACGTCTTATCCGGTCATGGTATGGTACGGTGTAGTGGGCAAAGACCTTTAATTGAAGGTTAATTTGACATAATTCCCATTCAAAATTGTCAAATAATACTGTTTAAAAAATTACCATATTGTGTTGGTCATTAAAAAAAGTGTTTATTTCAATAAAATTAATTACAAACAAATTGCTTCCCTTTAAGTAGTTAAAAGACGTGTTGGGAATGTCCCGCTCATCCCTCATGGATACAAAGAATAACAGTTTATAAGTTACATGTAAAATCACAGTCTTATTTTAAAGGATCTTATGCATGCATATAGTAATAAAAAGTGTGTGTGTGAGTGTGTGTTTGTGTGAATTTGTGCAAGTGCGGTTATGTAATTCTAGTTAGTAGGTTTTCAACTTTGGCATAATTTAGGGTCTCTAACCATAACGTAAGGCTTTTTTACACATGTATAAAGGCATAGGATATATCTTAATATTTTTTTTATTTTATTGTATAAAAATGACGATTGGGAGCGGTATTGTCATTTAGCAAATGCGGTACGTTCTGCGGGCGAGTGAGACACAATATCGTTTTTCTATCGATAGATTCCTTGTAAGGGACAGATTTATGGAGTTTTAAGGTCAAATAAACGTACGTAAATCGAGAGGAGCTTACTGATACTGTATAAGCTATGCGAAGGGAACCTGTAATGTTTGTACTACATAACTTTGAGTAATTATCTTTGGGCCCTTTTCACATCAAGAAAGTTAGTCTTGCTTGCACCTCCCCAGATTGGTATGCAATAGGTGATGATAGACTGTGCTAGGGCTATATAGACTTTGTTAAAGAGAGAAATAGTCAGTACCGGTCTCAATGATTTGACGACCCAGATTAGTTTTCTTATACGACCAATAACCGACTCAAGCTGTGAGTGCCAACTAATCATTATCATTATGTCATTCAATCTTAAAAGCCCGAAACACATAAATTTTAATTGCTAACGAACGAGTTAAATATCATTTGTTACAGATAGGTCGTCTACCGTCTCATGTTTATTCACTTAGCGTTATTTAGCAGTTACTTTAACATCTGAAATTACCTAATAACAGGCTACCTCGACATCTGTGTCTGCTACGAAGCGATACGATCCTCGTATCACAAACACAATGGCTTGACTGAGCTGATCGGCGGATCTGAAGCTATCGCCGCGGATTCAGTGAGTTTCGGTGATAATGCACAGTGTGCACTACCGGACAGACGGTTGAGTGGCGGTTCCCTTTAAAGATAGCTTTAAGATGAATACTCAAATTAGCACATGGTTTACACATTCCAAATTTATGTTTAGTGTTCTTCAAATATTCGACTAAAATCAATACGTACGATAACTTTTTGTTTGGAAACCGGTGAGTTTCGAAGTTTATATTACGTATTTCTGCTGACTTACTAGAGCTTTTGGCCTAAAAAACGCTCTAACAATTAAAATTGAAATACCTTATAATTAATTAGTGAATGTATTAAGGATATTTTACTACAGTCTATATTTTCAACATTATTAATGAAAAACCATTTTGTGATATACACTGTTTCATACGAAATTAAATCAATTTCGATTTATTTTCGTAAAAACTTGCAAAATAATTGCTTAAGTTATAAAAAAAATATAACACTGTTTGATTCTGAGTCAAATTGGCTTCAAGCTGAATTAAACCATATAGTTGACAACATTGAGTAGATATTTCTTTGCAAAGTCATACTTCTGTACGTAGTACTAGTACTTATTCTGTGACGGCGGTGGAATTAGACAAATGCGTGCTAGCTGCATTGTAGCATGCGTTTTTGTCTAAGGTTTTTATGCGTGAAAATAAGCTACGTTCATTTTTGTGGGCAAAATTTGCGTTAGTAACAACTTGCAAAGAAATTCCCAAAATTATAAAAACAATCCTAAATATGCGTTGTTAATTTGGGACCAAATTAAATCCACAGACAAAGGAGGCAGTTGTGAAAAGAGCAGTCAGTGCACATTATTTAATTACGAAAATATTTAACACAAAACAAAATGACTTCTACCTACATTACGCCACGTTACGCACACGTAAAATTAAAAGGCACACAAAAAACTGATTACCTCGGTTTTCTACGTAATTATGTGAGCTTTTATCTTCACGTTCGGCCATTAAACGGAGGATTTCGTTGAAACCTCTTTATACTCCGTAATCGTCATTTTTTATAACGGACATAAAAAAACAATTCTCAATTTTCTGGCGAGCATCAAACCGATAACGATGCATTGACAATAAAAGTTTAAGAATTCAACTGAGCTGAGCAGTAAATACTGGAGATGCCATTTTATTTCGACGAATCCCTCATACTGAAATCCGACTTGCCCTCGGTGGAGGTTCGTTTGGAAAATAAAATTCCATGAATTATAGATACACAAGCAAGTTTGATTTGGGGTCTTATTGTGTTCTATCAAAGCCATTATGTTAGAGAGGTTTGAATTTTTTGCTAAATTAATGCTTAGAATTAGAATTTAACAACCTTTTTTGTAGGTACTCGTAGGCAAAACCGATTACAACAAATTCAAAAAGCCTCAGGTCCAAATCGCAATAATAATGGACTGAGAGTACATCTAAATGTAAAGATGTGACGTTGATTTTGAGGAATATTTTTAAAGACATTAGTTAGTTAGATGTATGTAGATGTAAAATCATAAAATAAAATAGTTGATAAAAGGATGTCTAATGCTTTGAACATTAATTCAATAAGGAAAGCTGTAATTGCTAACAAAATGGGGCAATAGATCAATGAGGTATTATTTTGTTTAACAAACTGGAAATTATATGACTAAATTCACGTTCGTAATAATTATTTTATTTTGATTTAAAAAAAACCTCTTCCTATCCGAATTTTGGCTACTCCGCAAGATTTTAGCTACGCTAGAGATTAGCTAACCACGCAAGATATATCATAGTGCACAAGTTAGTGCCCAATAAACAGGTGCACTATCTGTTCCTGCACCATCATAATTGGATGACTGTAAAACATACGGTTCATAAACATGGTATCGACAAAGCCTCCGTCTGTTAATATGGAGTGATTTATCGACGTGCTCCTCACTAATGGATTCGGATATTTTCGGATATCCGACGGATCGTTGCTGTCGTTTGATATACGATTATGTCCTTACAGACTTCCGTATACATTTACACGATCTTCTTTCACTTGTATCATAAAGGAAAATGCGTATGAAAACAAGATTACCATAAGAAATTGTTGCTTATAAATCTCTCAAGTGATTCCTGAAGTCTTTACGAAGTATTTTAATTTCACATAAAATTGATGATCCGATTAAATTACGTAGCGAAATGTGCGTTAGTGATACTAATGGCACTAGTACTAGTACCTTGATATTTTTATCTGACTGCGACAGAAGGAGGGTAATGTTTTTCGAACGACTATGTATGTATGTATGTATGCCCATTTTTGGCACCTACAACCCAAACGGATTTTGACATGTGAGGTGTCGTTGAATTGGTCAGAATTGTGGTAGTGACAAAGGCTAAATAAATTTTGAAAATAGCGTCCGCAAATGTAAAACAAGGGGGAGAGGGTAATAAAGTAAATCAGGGTAAGAATAACAATATGGATATCATATAAAAGCTAGTAAAAGGACCATTTCCAAAATATTATAAATTATGCAGTCAGGTTTTTTTAATAATTAGGCATTACTAGTTTGAAATGTTGTTGTCCTATTTACTAGTTAGGGTCTCCTCAAAACCTTTGTCATTTTAATATCCCTATGTGTGTGTTTACTTATACACCAATAAAAAGAAATAATTTACTAAATATGGAGTATTATGATTATGTTGTCAAATATTTAATATTTCAGGGGAAAAAACGTATGTTCTGCTTTACAATAGCAAACATACATAGGTGGCATGGCATCAGACCAGGGGCCCAATTCTCACGGCTTCGATATAATGTCACTTAGAATATTTATCGAAAAAACATGGCGGATATCACAATATGTGATAAACATCAACATTTTCATACCTCGGGAATACGGAACATCTAAGTTTGGTGATATTCGCCATGTTTTTTTCGATAAATATCGTATGTGGCATAATATCGCAGGCGTGAGAATTGGGCCCCAGAACCACGGCATTAGCCCATAGTTTTTGCGGGTGCCAATAAATCTTACTGAGTACCTCGTTATTCGATCTGGTCAATTCGCGTCGAATCGTACCGAGATTTTTTATTATGCTGTCTTGTTTTAGTGGCCGAGTGCTTTATGGTTTAAAACAACTTTGTTTATCGTCTGTTACAGGTTTGTTGGTACTCTATACTGAAAGCTATGGATAGTTTTAATTGCGCTTAAAATAATAACAATAAATTGTTTCAATAATCACACCAATTCCCAAATTAAGTGTTAGGTTGTGCCATCATAGTCTCCATTGGCTGACTAGGATAACGGATAGACATACTTAGATTAACATCTATGATCAATTAATTATTATTAATTAACATCTATGACAAATGTTCGTGTCCATTACACAAATATTTCCTCCTTGTTACTAGCGGAATTCGAACCCATTTAAGATAATTTAATTGTAAAATTCATTTTATCTATCTAACCCACAACCACCATTGGTATTACAGCATTGGTGTAGTTTAAGTTACTCCTTATGGTAAAGGTACACTTAATATCTACTTCACTGTTTTCAAGCACAGATAATCCATATTGGAAACTAGAATCTTGATCATTAAACTATTATTACCACATATGCATTGCCTACATACCGTGGGTATGTGGGCAATAAGTGCAATCTCTGTTTCTTTACTTTTTGACAGTAATGGATATCCAAACAATTCTACTAAGCTCATTTTCATTTAAATCCCACACGAATGAAACTGCGGGAAAAGCTAATTACCTAGGTACTTACTTAAAAACAATTATTTTTTATGTTGTGATACTCGGAATCATGTTTTCTTGTCCTCAGTAAAGTACATAAAGACGGAGGAGGGTAATTTAGCAAGTAAACGATAAACGTGGGCGGAAATTACGCATTTCGTTTACTCAGTAAAGCATTTTTTGTAAACGAGTTTTCATAAGATTCACAGGAAAGCTACGAGTAAATTAAGATAATTTGGGTAAGATTGGTCATTGATTGATCTTAAATACTTATTAGAAGTAAAATGGATATCATCATCATCCTCCTAGCGTTATCCCGGTTTGTGCACACGAGGGCCCAGGGTCCGCTGACCATGATCCAGGATGTGGCAGATCAGGTAATTACAGTGAAGCGACTGCCATCTGACCTTCGTGACCCCGTTCCCAAAGGAACCTGACCAGTTTTGGATCATGGTTACACATGCAGTCGTCTGAATGTGCAGGTTTCCTCACGATGTTTTCCCTCACCGTAAGAGCATCGGTTAGTGAAACAACGAATGTACATAACTCAGAAAAAGTCATTGGTACATGGCGACATGTGGGATCGAACCGGCACCTCCCGCATGAGAAGCAACCCGCTAGCCACTGCGCCACCCACGCAGAAGTCACAAACACAAAAACGGAAAAAGTCTAAAACGGATATAATTACTGATTTAATTACATTACGAAAAAATTTGATATACGATGGTTATCAAAACAATAAATTGAATACAATCTTGGTATATAAAAGTAAGCACATTTATGTACTCATTTGCTTATGACATAATATTTTCTGTGAGAAACTGAATGTGTTTGGATAAAATATGCCTACCAATCCACTTTTACGTTTATTACGAAAACAATATCTTGTTTCATTTTATTATGTATTTAACCTATTTGCTTAAACAAACTAATAACAAAAGAAAGTACTACGCAATACATTTTATGAAATATGTTCTGATGTAATAATGACTACTTATACCTATACGTATTGTGTACATCGGGCTAAGTACGTACTAAGTTATGGTTGTAAACAGTTCCGATGAATGCTAATTAAGTAATTAGTGAAAAAGATATATACATAATTAGTAATTCCTCACAACATCGAGGCCTTACCTGTATGATTTATTGTTTTAATAACGTATATATAGGTATTTTTAATACAATATTAGTAAGGTAAGTTTTAGAAACTTTTTTTCACGACGACTATTACGGAATTCCGTAATAGTCCAGGGCCCTTAGCCAAGCGGCAATTTATTGTCAAGCGAAGTTCGTCATTGCTAACAAGATGTATGAAACTGACATAAGCCAATCGAAACGTCACGTGACTTTTACACATTTTGACATTTAATTGGCGATAGCGAAGTTCGCTCCAGAACGATTGCCACTTGGCTACGGGCCCTGTTGATTTATCGCTAAAATTTAAGACTCTGTTGCACCAAGTTACGTCACCTTTCCCAAACGCTAAAGTTCTCATTTGAGAGCATTTTAACGAATGTTAACGAATGAGGTGCTTGTGGCGCAGTGGCGGCAGCGCTTTGGTAGTGATACCAAAAGTTAAGCAACCCACGGCGCGGTCGTGATTGGATGGGTGACCATTCCGAACCATTTAAGTGACGTCCATGACAAGCATCTTTGTGCTTCGGAAGGCACGTTAAGCAGTTGGTCCCGGCTAATATCTGTGGTATTAGTCGTTAAGCCTAGTCAGAGGCCCTAGGGCGGCTTGATAACTTCTGACAGTAAGGTTTGTCACTTGCCTTACATACACCCCTCCACCAATCCGCACTGAGCCCGCGTGGTGAAGTATGGCTCGTTCCTCCTCATAGTTGAGGTGAGGCCTTTTCCCAGCAATGGGATCTAATAGGCTGACTTATTAACGAATGTTACAGTAAAGTAAGGGAACGAAGTTCTACCACCCCAATTATTGTGCTAAAAGTAATTATTACTAGCTTTATTGATAGTATGCGAGTTATTCAGAGCTAATCTTACTATTTTGGTACCAAAGTTAGAGTTAGTGTGTTTTGTATTAAATATTTGTCACTTTAATATTCTGATTAGGAATTAATCAAAAAACTACATTTTGATGAATTCATTTTTGTAATTCATTCATGTAATTTAATAATTAGGTTCTACACTTTAATAATAAGGCTCAAATTGCTATAACTTTATATCAGATATTGTATACGAAAACTTACTGGTACTGTGCCGTCCTTTACTCCGGCCTATAGGGGCTGCCTCGTTGGCCTGGTGTTTAGCACGCAGGGTACTATCCACGAGGTCCCGGGTTCGAATCCCGGGTCGGGCCAAGAGTGTTTGGTTTTTCTGTCTTGAAATAACTCAGACACAGCTCCGGAGTCAGGAAGTTGGTGGTGTTAACACCCCCGTGCCTCGGAAAGCACGTTAAGCCGTTGGTCCTGCGCTTGATCTCTCTACGGTCATGTCGGACTGCCGTCTCACCGAATTATGAGAGTGAAGGAATAGAGAGTGCACCTGTGTATTGCGCACACACTTGTGCACTATAATATGTCCCGCGCAGTTGGTTAATCTCTGTTGAGATAGGCCGCTGTAGTCGAAATTCGGCTAGGAGGACATTATTACTATGGGGGCTGACCCTACTGTTGATGTAATTTGACAGCCCTAACGCTCGCGTGTTTGTGGCCACTATTCGACCATTTCTATTGTAATTAAGTTGCGGTTCACATTAATGTATAAATGTTAACATCGATATCGGTGGTTTTACCTGAACATTAATCGTTATTTAAAATGCTATGGTTTAGTTTTTGTATTTTTCTTATGAATAAATAAATATCCATTAGCATGATTTGACGATTTTTAGTACTAAACCTTGAATAAAATGGTAGTATCAACTTGTTTTAACAATAGCATATCACGTTTATCACTTGGTAAGGTTTCCTATGCAGTGGCGGTCTGATTTGGTGTCATCATCATATTAGCATTGACTAAAGTAAATAAAAACCGGCCAAGTGCGAGTCGGACTCGCGCACGAAGGGTTCCGTACCACTATCTAGGCAACATTATTATGCGCTTTATTATTATGACTTTTAAAACAACACGTGTTGTGAACAAAAGTGAATATAAAAATTGATATTCTGTGAAAATTAAAAGACCAAAAACTACCAAAAAATCACGTTTCTTGTATGGAATCCTTCAAATATTATTTTTATTTAGTTTTTAGTATGTGTTGTTATAGCGGCAACAGAATACATCATCTGGAAAAATTTCAACTGTCGAGCTATTACGGTTCATAAGATACAGCCTGGCGACAGACAGACAGACAGAAGAGGCTTAGTTATAGGGTCCCGTTTTTACTTTTTGGGTACGGAACCCTAAAAAAGAGCAATAAACATTTTATAAGCGGACAGTATTATTAATGAACAACACAAAAGCAGGTTTGACGCGTTATGGTGAGGGAAAACATCGTGAAGAAATCTGCTCAATCAGGAGACTAAATGTGTAACCATGATCCAAAACACGGTTACGGAGGTCAGCGGACCCTAGGCCCTCGCATGCGAGTGCACAACCGTAATAACGCTAGGATGATGATGACAAAAGCAGGTTTGAAAGGCTATCAAAAGAATAAGTAGATACTCCATTTGCACTGAAAGGGGAACCTGAAATTAAGGGAATATGACATTGTCTTAACAAAAGCGTGAACTCGTGGTACCCACTGCCCTTTTTTCTGTTATAATTAATATGTTCTATGAATATGAAGAAGCTAGTGCTCAACTCCACGTGATTATTAAATCACCATCAAACCAACGCTCTTGTCAACTTAAATGAATATTTAACGCGAATCCTGAGCTAATTAATCTTAGCCAATTCCACTCAGTCGAGTTTCACACACGTTCCTTAAGAATTTCAGCAAAGTTACAGCAAACGTAGCCCAGTAAGATCGGTATGTCTATTGCATCTACTGTACAATCAACCTTGATCGCGATCCAAAATCTCAATAATAAAAATAAAAATAATATAAAAAAGAAAACATAGTTGATATTTTTTCACATTAAAATATTATTTTAGAAAAGAGTGGAAAGATTGTTTCTGTCTGTTTCTGAGACAAACATGACTCGTTCTCGGTCGCATCTTCACTTACCATCATGTGAGATTACGGTCTAGTGTCTAAGCAGACATTAGACCTAATAATTTAAAAAATATATATTTACGATGTAGGCGGTAAGAGCGATCTCTTCAAGACAAGAAAATCCAAACTTGAAAAATTCCGCATTTGATATAATATGTTTTATATTCATTTAAAAAAAATAGCATTTCATAGGACATAATGTAACTTATCTTTATTTACTTGCCACCGCTAAATTGGTTAGGACTCACAATTGGCATTATGGCACTTAGACAATATCTTTCTATAGCGAACTTCGCTATCTCCAACGAAATGTGTGCAAAAGTCACTCGATGATGGCTTAAGTCAGTTTCATACATTTTATTAACGATAGCGAACTTCGCTACAGAATAGATTGCATCTTATCTACGGGCCCTATTTTCTGTTCTTTTTGGGCTTGACTTAGACAACTTCTGAACAACCTTCCAACTACTTACGTAGTCACATCTACCGGATCCAAACGCTGTACTCTAATTCTAGTTGGTAAATTATTGTTTCGAACTGATTTACTGTACTTAGATATCTCGTTATGCCCTAGTTTTTGTTGTTTTCCTAAAAAAGAATGAAGGTAAGAGAACATACCTACTAAACAACATTCTGAAAAGAAAATTGGTAGACAAAAGGTCTATTAAATTAAAAAGTATGATATAAGTGCAATATAAAGCTGCAAATAGAATATGGAACACCGTTCGTTCAGTGAACTGCGCCAATGGCAGTCCACTGACAGATGTACATACGAGTAAAAGGAAATTGAATTTTATCACATAGGGTATTTTGCAGCAAGCACACAAATGCATAGGCTGTTTTTATTTTACAGTGCCCCCAACTTACGGGTGGTAGTACAAACGATACTGATGCCAAAAAAATACCTTATTTTTCATGGGAAAACCCACAAAATCAATTTATTATTGCGATTTTAACTGGAAAAACTAACAACCTATCGGTAGCTACGGCGTAGCGTTTCGTAGCTACGAAAGCGCGACGAGTGTAAAAATTTTATGTTATGACGAGACTTCTTTTTAAAAAAACTTTAATATATATTATTTGAAGAAAATTTTTTTTTTAGAATTAGCATAAGTCCTACCACCCTCACACCCTCCCTGAGCCGGGGCATCTCTATGTGTTTTATTTTATCTGCTAAGGACTTTGTTCTCGACTGCATGACATTGCATAAATTATAATTAACAAAGTGCTCGTAACAATACTTCGGAATGTTTCGGTGCGCTTAGTATGCAAATTGCAACCAGAAATTAGGTGGTTGGAATTTTTACCCTTTCTCGACAATTAGACCCTCTCAAAACAATGAAAGGGTCGATCTGCAAACTTTTTAACGGACCTTAGAACAACGGAGATGGTCGTTACATTGGTGTATTGTGTTTTAACTCAATTTAACGGGAGTTTAACATAATTACTGCCTTTATTTCGGCACACGATTCGGGCTTAATTACTATCATTGTGCAGTTAAATGGATGTGGGCGGAATAATGTTGCAGATTCTGTGTCTAGTCTGATGCCTGAATAAGTAATTTATAAATGTATTAAATACACCATTTACGATAGTTAATTTTAACGAACCATTCACCTCTCAATTTATTTGATGACCGTCTTGGTGTAGTGGTTCGCGCCCCGGACTGCAAAACCAGCGGTTGCGGGTTCGAAACAAGGGGAAAATGTTTGTGTGATGAACACGAGCATTTGAAGCTACGTCATGGATGTTAATAAACGTGTTTATGTATGTCTATCCGCTATCCTAGTCACCATAGCACAATTTCCCTTTATTAGTTTGGTCTAGGTAATTGGTGTGTTTGTTGAAACAATTTAAATTTATATTTATTTATTAAATGAGCTTCAAATATATTTACTTAGAGCAACTTACTTAGAGAAACTCGCTGTTTTAATGTAAAAACAGCTAGTTTCTTTATGGGGCTGTGCAGTGGCGGGACTGTTGTCTTAGTGTAAAAAAAATAAAAAAGATCGAACATATTTTATTTACACTTAAATTTTCGCGCGTGCATTAATTCTTCATCGAAACTTGAGGGAAAACGCGACACGTAACGCCATCTAGCGTGCGAGCAAACAAACCCGCGTTTTGCGCGCGATTTTAGAACGTTATCTAGCGTCTCTCTCGCACCAGTGGGCTTCTTATGAGGCTTGCTTTACGGCTCCGGACGAACTCTTCACACATATGGGAAAGTGTGTAAAAGACGTATAACTACCGGTACGTATCTTTAGTCGGTCAGTATAAAGAATTAAGCCGGGCTTGCAAATGAAGTTCGTGCAAGTGCGAACTAAATGTGGGCGGAAGTAATGAATGAATAGGGTTTGTTTATGACCGAAAGAGGCGAACTTCACGTAAATTGTCAGTCGAGCGAGTGAGAGTTTGAGGAAATTTCGTTGTGTTTTTTCTAAATTGTATGAAAGTTTGTTTCATTACAAAATGAGTGCCGCTAGTGATAATAACATTGTTCCTTGTGAAGGTTTGAAATGTGTGCAAGTGTTAACAAGCGGGGGCAAGGTAAAATCTTTAAATTTTGCTAAGAAAAAACAACTCATAGCTTCGCCAAAGCCGACACCGGATTTGAATATTTCGCAAACAAGTAAGTCTCGCAAGAGACAATTTAACAGATCAGTTTATAAAACTCATTGGTTAGCTGGCTGCTCGCATTCCAAAAATTATATTGTTGGTGTTGCATATGTTTTTCTAATGAAAACCATGTTTGGAATACAACTGGTTATGACGACCTAAATAACTTATCAAATGTCATAAAAAGGCATCAAAATTCTCAGAAACACATGAACGCTATTATTTCATTTTGCAGTTTTGGTAAACAACGTATTGAAACATCTTTGTAAAAAAGGTGACGCATTGACTTAGAACACAAATAAAACAATTATACTATAATGTCCTGACACAGTTTTTTTTACCATTGTTTGTAATGTCGTATATTTTCTCGTGTATTATATTATTTCCTCATACTCAGCTCAACAACTTCAAAAGGCTTTTTTCAAAGCCACCGAAGGTATGTCATTGCTGGTATGTTTCCACAATTCTGCCTGGTAGTAATATGCCTTCAGTGTGCTTTGATTAACTCACCAGAAGCCGAAAGAACTGAATGTATTGGAGGTATGAAGATAGAGTACAGTGAAACATGAAGAATCAAGTAATTTCATTTCAACAACAGCAGTGCTCATTTTCAAGAATCAAAAAAGACCATTAACTTGTGCCGAAGCTGTGGCTTGGCTTGCCCTGTCGCGATACCCCAGGCACGTCACTGGGGCTGTGCTACCGTAGATACTTTTTTATACTAGAAGTAAGGTAGTGTTTTTTGTTTCTACTGCCACGGCACAGCATCTCAGGAAACCGACATTTTCCGAAAAATTCTAGACGATAAAACGAGAAAATTAACTTAAGATAAAGACTTCTTCTTTTAAGTCGTATACTTCAATGACTGAGTGTCGTGATCAGTGGTTTGCCATTGCCTTCTCCATTTCAGACACTAGCCAACTAGTGTGCCTTTCTTCCTTCACCGTTTAGACAGCGATATCTTTGAAGAAGACTGAACTTAAGTTTTTATACAAACTCAGTGGTACAGGCGGGGATCGAACTAAGGATCTCGGACGAGAAGTGAAGTTTTCTCCGCTCGGCTATCCTGTTGCCCTGATGAACTATCGTCATTAAAATACAATATGCTCAGTGCTCCATATACCCATGTGATGAAGTACCGACTGCCTGCAAAAGATAATTTATCAGTGGCGTCGAACCCAGGCCAACTCGCCTGCGCCACTAAATCACTGGACCTACGAGGGTTTTATGAGGGAGATCGCAAATTTGATGAATGATCAATTTGTCAATTTTGGTACCTACGTTACAGTTTCAGTTAAACCAGTCAATTTAATTATTACAAGCGTCAAAAATACACTATTGTTATACGGACTTTACACGTGACAATGACTCGTGCAACCGAATCGAGTCGGGAAGGTAATAATTATTTTATAACTTAAGCAATTATACTGCAAGTTTTTACGAAATCAAATTGAATTTCGCCCACAAAAATTAATCGCCGTTAAAAAAAGGCGTGGGTTCGAGTCCCACCGGATGACACAGTCGATGAATTTTTGTGAGCGAAAGTCAATTTGATTTCGGGAAGGTAAATATAAATTTGCCTTTTAAAAAAGTATTTGTTGCGTTAAATCCCATTTGTGTCGTTAAGTATATTTAGAAATGCAACAGCAAATTTTTAAATCCTATACGCCTGTTGTTTGGAGGTCTAAGTAAGGCGGTGCAACAAAATCTTGCCACCTCCGAATAGCAGATTAACTTTTATCTTACGCACGACCTCCGGGACGAGCGGCTCGCCCACCGGTTATCAAGGTGTCTCTATTTCTGAGTTCCCGGGTTTGATCCCCGGTCCGGTCGAACCTTGGTATTGCGACACCGCCGTTGTTTCTGATTTCCCATAACACAGGTGTTTTAGCTTTAATTTTAACTTTTGGAACAATATTTATTATTATTAACTGAAAAATTTACGTTTTAAAGTAAAATGGGGGACAACATTTTGTATGTACTACAGGAAATCTGACATTTGAGCGAACGAAGTTGCTGAGAGCCGCTATAAAGTTAACTTGTACGATAAGTATTTTGGTAGTACTAATATCACTAAAAGGCAAAGTTTGCAAGTTCGATTCTATTAATAATCTCAGGATCTACTAGACCGATTTAGAAAGCTATACCTTATTCACGAGTGAAAAAGGTTATGGTAATTTTTTAATGTACATGTGAAAACCCGGGGTCATCCTATTACAATAACAGTAAAATCTGAAATACCAGTAAATAACAGTAAAATCTAATATAGCACATATTTCGTGTAATATAAAATATAGTTGTAATAAAACAAATCACCACCCCACGCCTCCCTTGACAAGCACCCTGAAGTGTTTTCATATCACTCCTAAGAAAACATGTTGGGTTATTCTCGGCAAACGAATGTTTAGGGTTGACATTCCATTTGGGTGACAGGTGACACTGCGCAAACACGCTCCGATGTGGACACTTGAAACGGGCTTAGTCAGCACTATTCGTAATATTTTATGTACCATAACATATCAACATCACTTAGATAGGTACGTCGTAAGTTCTTTCTGTATATATAAAACTGGGGAAAGAAATCAAACATACAAAACATTAATAGGTTCGTATTAAGTTTGATAGATGAGGAATGATGTGAATGCAATTTTTTTTTATTTCGGAACATGACTTTGCAAGTAAAACGTATTTTTTGTGTTCATTCACGAAGAAAAAAAAGGTGTTCCTATAAAAAACGCCTACTACCCCTTTTTACCCCTTCATGTCCTTTGGGTTAAAGATATCATACTTATGTCCTTTGCCGGGACTCATAGTTATAGATAGATAGATAGATACTCTTTATTGCACACCACACACAGTATCAATTTACATAAATGTTCATAGAGAATGGTACAATTTAGGCGGTCTTATTGCTGAAAGCAATTTCTTCCAGACAACCTTCGGGTAGAGGACAGTCCAAAATTAAATTGGGTCGGCGGTGAAAACTAACAGAATAAAGGGTAATGGGTAAAGAATAAAGAAAAAGACACTATATAAGCATACACATACATAAATTACTAAGGCTATTAAATGTTAATAATACTAATAAATATTCTGAGTTACATAAACATACAATAATAATTATGCATACAAATTATAATGATACTATATACATACATAAAATATACATACTATATACTAAACATAACATAAGTTATAAGGTCTGTGCGACTTGACCAACATTTAAAGGAGAAGGTAAGAATTGAAAGAAAACTAGAGGCGTGAGAGGAAGTAAGTTTTTAATTTGCGTTTAAAGATGGGAAGAGATTCAGACTGCCTGATAGACAGTGGCAGAGAGTTCCATAAGCGGATGGATTGGACAGTAAATGATCGGGTGTAGGAACGGGAAGCGTGAGGGGGAGATATGAGGCGGAGTTTTTTGGAAGACCGCATATCATGACCCAGGGGCGGCTGCATAAATTGAAAACGCTCTTTTAGAGACTTAGGGTTAAAAAGTACGGAATATAAAAGGAATAGAATATGTAAATCACGGCGAAGACGGATAGGCAATCATTTCAGCTGAGCGCGGTACTTTGAGATGTGGTCATACTTTCGCAATCCAAAGATGATACGAATGCAGAAATTCTGAAGGCGTTCAAGCTTACTAAGGAGATTCTCATTAAGATCTAAGTAGCAGCAATCCGCATAATCTAAAATGGGCAGGAGTAAGGCCTGAACAAGCGCAATCTTAGTGGGTATCGGAAGAAAATTACGCAGTCGGTTCAATGACGCAGCAGCACCAAACATTTTCCTGCTCACTTCAGCAACCTGAGTAGTCCATGCAAGTGTACCGTCAATATAAATGCCCAGGTTTTTTACAGTTTCACTGAATGGTATTTGGACGCCGTCAAATGTGATGGGAGGCAAAGAACTCAAGTTAATTCTCGAAATCTGCCATGTGCTTCCCACAACTATAACCTGCGTTTTTGCCGGGTTTACCTTGAGCCCAAATGATCTACTCCATTCCAGAATTCGATTTAGGTCAGTGTTAATCACCTCCACAACGCTATCAAGAGCATCAAAATTCCCCCGGGCATATATTTGGAGATCGTCTGCATACAGGTGGAAAGAAGAAGATAACTTGAGAGTAATTGAGTTAATGAAGATAGCAAATAGGAGAGGAGACAAGACGCCACCTTGAGGAACACCGGCACTGACGTCGCACCACGCCGAGAAACAGTCCTCAGCACGAATACGTTGCCGGCGCCCATGCAGGTAACTATGAAACCAGTCGAGCACCGTTGGAGATATGTTAAGAGAACGCAAGATGCCAAGCAGTATGTCAAAATCGACAGTGTTAAATGCATTACTAAAATCTAGTAACGCCAGTATTGTGAGTTGCTTATCGAGAGGGAATGATTGAGGATGAGGAGATGTGTGATATGATAGGAGTGAGGATGTCAATAAGAGGAACTATCATATTCCGGCTGACACAGTCGCTACCCACTGCATTGGAAGCTATGGACAAAATGCTTCTCTCGACATCACAATCAGATACTGGACGAAAACAAAAGGTTGGGTGGTCAGGAATTGGAAGTGCTGAAAGATGTCTGAGTGTTTCATTTTTTGTTACGCTATCAAGAGCAGTAGAAGAGGAGAAATGTTTATTCAAAAGATCGAAGTTGATATCTTTTGCTATAGGATCGTTACGCCTTTTCCCAATTCCTATTGACCTAAGAAATTTCCAGATCTTAGCCGGATCACCATTTTCAAAGATTTATGAATGTGGCGTCTCTGAGCGTCTCTGCACATAGTATTACAGCGATTCCGAATAGACTTATACCTTTCGCGGTTTTTGTCGGACGGGTCCAATTTAAATCTAGTTTTAGCTGCATTTTTCTTGTTTCTAAGTGTCTTTAGTTCATCCATTACCCAGGGTGCAGGAACATGCTTAACTTTTACAGGCCGAACGGGGGCATGCTCATCGTAAAGTTTAATAAGAAGTGAGTTGAAAAGGGTCACCTTTTCATTCACACAATCGGTGTCCTGGATGACAGCCCAGTCAGTGTCAAGAGCATCACGTTTAAGAGCATCGGTGTTAATGCCACTAAAATTGCGCTGCAGGAGAAATTTTAATTTGGATTTTAGAGGGCGGACTTTCCAAGGCTTCAGGGGGCAGGGTAGTGTCCAGATGTTCGGACACTAGTTTTGCAATGGTTGCCGCCGGTTTCTCTCCCTGCACCTCAGGGACCCCATGCACCAACAGAATCTTGCGACGCGCACGCATCTCAAGGCGCTTCAAGAGGTCGGCTTGCTGCTGCAGGTTCGCCAGTGATGCAAGAATAAACGTCCTGAACGATTTGAATTCAGCCGCTAGTGTAGCCACCGTGTTAGTAGGGGCTGCTTGTTCCAGACTCCTTTGAAACTCCGCCAACTGGGTGCTAAAGGATGTTTGTACCTCTAACAGGGCTTGTTGCAGTGACTCCATTGGTGTTGTGTTTACTCGATGCAGTGTTGTTCCAGAGAAGAATTTATAAAGGAGAATGCTGGTAGATTATTTGGGATGACTATTATTCCATATATAAACCTTTACAGTGCAAAATTCCTATTTAAATCAATTAATTAATATCAGAGCAAAATAACTTGTCTATCCGTTTTCGCGCCTACCCTCGGTAAAAGTTATCATAAGTTATATAAAAGTTATCTAAATCAGTTCAGCGATTAAGCGTGAAAAAATAACAGACAGACAAACAAACTTTAGCATTTATAATATTAGTGGATTTATTATCTGTCTGATATTGGTTGAATGAATTCTTATTCACCCTGTAATATAAAACTTTAAAAACATAAATATAATACCGCAGTTCCTTTTCATATCGTCGGGTTATAATAGTCTATTAGGGGCAGCATGTTGTAGTAAGTGCATAACCCCCTTTACGATCTAATATGCGGCAAGTTCGTAGCAAGTTGCTCGACGTCAGAGTGGATCTAAGCTAAAATATGCGAAGCGAAATGCCGCAATATCTCCAAACTGCGATACTCTACACAAAATTATTACGCCGTGGGTTTTTAGAATTTAAAACAACATTTCATACGTAAATTGAAGCTAAGAGAAACTGAAGAGTGAATAGGCTGTATCTAGACAGATATATCCCATCCTCGACCGCATCGTCGTTTACATTCAGGTGAGATTGCGGTCAAATATCTGTTTATTAATAAAAAAAATTGCTGGGAATTTAACCACAATAGGCTATTAAGACCACCAATCGTTGACGTACTCGTAGGTAATTTTAATGAACTGTCAAACCGCTCTTCATACATAGATTTCGGCTAAAATGGAACTGTGACGTCACATTTGGCTGAACTCGACAAACTCATAGAGCCCGCGAAACCCAGCCCTTCGTTATTGAATAAAAGCTGAAATTTGAGCTCATAACATAATATGTAAGAACGATGGACCATCATGAACCCTCTTTCCTTAGTTTACATGAAGAAGAGATCATATTGTTGTCTGTATGTATTACCTATGAACTCAAAGACTTCTGGATTAATCTGTCCGTAATGTAATCTGAAGCACATCTCAAAGTACAATAGAATAAGTACAACCAGATATATATGATATCTTTCACTATTCGACATGGTACAATTTAGGGGTCATGAATACTGGACGGCTATGGAAGAATTAATCATTTTGTATCCTTAACACAGACAAATTCACAGGCAGTAGCTAGTTTTCAAGAAATTGCAAACGAGTTACGAGATGAACCCATTAATCAGAAAGTCATGAAGAAATTGTCTAATGTAATACAATAAAATTAATATAGATAGGTACTCTTATTACCGAAGCATCAGAATACATTTTACATTAATTTACATGACACAGGCCAATTTGCATGCATATGCATTATAAGATCGTTTAAAGGCGTGATAATTAAGGCAGTTAATAATTATGAAAACATTTTGTTTTACAGAATTAAAAAAGTACACATTACAGCCATTATTACATTTTATAGCTTTGTCTATGAATCTAAAGCATTATTATTCTAACCTAGTTAGTAGATGTAAATACATCTAAACATATAAATTTTACTGTATAAAAAATCATTAAAAAAAGAGTTTTACTAGATTCACTTGATAGAAATAGATAAAATAGATTAATACATCAAGTATTTGTTGAAAATAGGTCACAAATAGAACTAAAAACCAAGGCATAAAAAGGCAAGTTATTAAGTAAAAAAAACAGTATGTCATGAAATAATTGATACATAATTTATGAAAACAAATGTTCATTTGTCTTAAAATACAATGTAATACTCGTATGTCGTTGTAACAGTGACTGGCACATAAAATGCAGTGGCAAAATAATGATTTAAGAAATAATAGAAAAATGACTATTAATCAACGTCAGTGTAAATTTATACACTCTTCAGCAGTGAACCAATATCCCTGGATAATTAATGGCGCCTTTGATTTATTATGAAAATAAATGTATCGGGATTTATAGGGACCGGTTTCTTTACATGTATCGCTAGTGTATTGTGTTGATATATTTTCCACCTTTGGGGTGTTAGGCTGAGTACACAAAGATGCAATTTTAAGTGCTGTGTCAACAATTATGTAAAACAACGCAGACACGTCTGTCGTTCGGCTTACAGTAAATATAGCATTACTTATTCATGCAACAGTGTCATTTAATTAATAAGATCGATTGGTGTGTACAAGTTGTACACACCAAAATATATAAATCAAATATTTACATCGGACACATACATTTCCCAAGTATTAATGAAATCGAACGCCGGGTCACTGGCGTAGCAAGCACTTACAAAAATTCGTCAACTGGCTAACGACCTCTTTAGCTCAGTTTGATAGCGAAGGGACCTGGGTTTTAGACCAACCGGATGACACAGTCGGTTAACTTTTGTGAGCGAAACTTAATATAATTTTGGACAACTTATTAATAAAAATTAAGATATATTATTTAATGCAATACAAAAACAAAAATTACAAAAAGGGTCCTTGTGGTAAGGTTCCCAGCACACACCATTTAAAATTTTCAACAAATTATACTCTGTCACTAACCTTTCAACAATTGACAGCAAAACGTGTTTATTGCTAAGCCTAACGTGTTCGATAATAAAGACGAAATTAAACGTGTAGATTTAGTTTCAAAAGTTTCGTGTTAGTATAAGACGGCCTTGCTTTTGTGGGGTTTGACATTTAACATACTAAAATAAGCTTTAGGGCTGGTCACAACATACGACAAAACGCGCGAAAAAGGGGTTGTTCCCAGAAGTCCACAATTCCATAGTTCTTCTTTTCCTAAGGAGTCCATGAAACATGTCTTTTATTTATTAGCTCCTAAAGCTTGTGCAGTCGTCCCCGAGACAGATTGTATATTTTTTATTTCGTACAAATAATAAACATTTATCTCTTAGCCAAGCTTTCATTGCTGACTGTAACAAACATTCTCATGGACCGAGCGAGAAAGAAAAATTTGATATTTTAAAATGTTGTGTATCCGTTGGGTACTCATGTATGAATTTTCATTATTTGGGAACAATAGACCCTTAAAATCTATGATGAAATGCGAATATAAGGTAGAGTACCTAAATAGTGTGAGAGTCAATGACTAGGTTAAGTGAACTCTGAAGTCGTTTTCGTTTCTACTACCTAATAAGTGTCTAAATCCCATTAATAAGTGAAGAAGAATTAGTCTCCTTGATAAACCTACATAATTACAGTCCAAAGAGAAGATAGAAGAAGAAAGCATTATCGAAATTTATCAAAAATATATAATGCTCAATCGAACGCCGGCTCACTGGCGTAGCAAGCACTTCCAAAAATTGCCGGCTGACTAACGTCCTTCGTAGCTCAGTTGGTAAGAGCACTTGCCCGGATAGCGAAGGGACGTGGGTTCGAGTCCCACCAGATGACACAGTCGATTAATTTTTGTGAGCGAAATTCAATTTGATTTCGTAAAAACTTGCAAAATAATTGCTTAAGTTATAAAAATAATTTAATATAAGGCTTCAAAGTCGTCATTGTGTAACCAGCCTTAGGGACCTTGTAAAATGGCTCCTACAGGCCTTTGCTCTCAAATATTGTTACAAATGTAATACATAGAACACGTTGTTTACTCACCTAAGCCTAGCTTATCTTTGGCCCGTTTGCCACTGTACATACGAAGTAATTTGACTAGCCATAATATGTTACTTAGTTTCACTTGCCATTTGTATAAATAAATCATAGTGAAAATACGTTCAGCTGAATATTAAAAATTTATAATGAAAAGGTCAATCGTCAACACCAAATATCAGCCACAGGACAGCTACTGGAGTATCATATGGCCCTCCCTGGGCTGTCAGAAGCCGATGTCGTACTCGTATCCAGCGCATTCTTAAACTTTCCTGCGTGTATTGCTTGGCTATTTTTGAATGGTTTGCCAGGTTTTTCATAGAGGGTCAATTTTATAATCCGAGTCTGCTGGTTTACTTGTGATTTCACGACCGTCTTGGTGTAATGGTTCGCGCATCGGACTACTAAACCAGGCGGTTGCGGGTTCGAATCCCGCAAGTGGCAAATGTTTGTGTAATGAGCACGAGCATTTGTACCTTAGTCATGGATGTTTATAAATGTATATATGTATGTCTATCCGTTATCCTAATCACCATAGCACAAGCTTACACTAAGTTTGGGGCTAGGTAATTAATTTGTTTGTTGAAACAATTTATTATTAATATTTGTATAAAAATTATGTACTTGTACTGTTAGCATTAAGAATGTTACCATAAAGTCATGCCGTGTTAGGTTACAGTAGCGATGGGCGATTGTTCGAAAAAAATGAATCGAATGAATCGATAATCGACCATACAAGCCATCGAATGTCAATTTAAAATAATCAAATAATAATCGACAATCGAATGATAATCTATACTGGGCCCTTCGATGCATTCGATCGAAATGCCGCGACTGTGCGCACAGGACAGGCAAGCGACCGAATGATTAATCGACGCGATGAATGACGATTCATTCGTCAGTAGTACGGCCTGCGCACCGCGCGCTTCGGTATTGTTCGCCGCATAATCGAAGAATAATCGAATGACTGCGGTTGCTTATCGAATACATTCGATTACTGAGACCATTCGAATAATTCGATTAATTTAGTTATAATCGCCCATCGCTAGGTTACAGACCAGCCTGTATTATTCTCACTCACGTTTGTTATTGTGCCTTGTCTGTAATTTATAATGTTTGTGTACATAATACAAATATATCAAAAAATGTATAAATACTTATAGTAAAACTTTAACTACAGATAAAAGGTACTATTAACGATCATCCTTTAGTATTGTGTCGTAAGTAATTATTATAAGGTGTTACAGTGCAATGATAGTACATTAGAAAAGAGGTAGATATGTCCTACTGCGCGGCGATTCGAATTTGATGCGACGAGCATACGTTCGTTTACGTGTCAAATGTCATATTTGTAAGTAATTTTAATGCAAATTTGAGCCAATTGCTCTATTTGAGGCAGGTTATTTCCGTGTAATCCTTTTTTAATACACTGACATTATTACAGCGAGAATACTCACTTTAAGTGAAAGGCGCCAAAAGGTCACCAACTGACCAAACATATCTGACGCACATCTTGACCTATTGGTCGGTCCATGAGATTTCCGAATAGATGCTTAACCCACGGCGAATTCGAACCGTTTCTGACTAAGTAACGGATGTAATACCCTTAACAGATTTAAGGGGCCAAACGCCTGTATTTCTTGGATGAGTAGTGTTGTTCGTGGTCCACCGATAACCAGATGACAAGCTAATGAGTTTATTTGAGGTATTGAAATAGGTACGAGTATGCATGTGCTTAGTTAATTTTAGGGCCATCCCCCTAGAAGGTAGGCAGATACTCATGTGAATACATAAAAAAATAAACTGACCGGCTGACTGCGTCTAGTCTAAAATTGTATTATTTAGTGACATAAATTTTTAGTGTTCCGTACCCAAACGGTAAAAACGGGACCCTATTACTAAGCCTCCGCTGTCTGTCGGTCGGTCTGTCTGTCTGTCACCAGGCTGTATATCATGAACTGTAAAAGCTAGACATTTAATTTTTTTACAGATGAGGTATTTTCTGTTGCCGCTATAACTTTTATAAGTTGTATACTAATAAAAATAATATTTAAAGGGGGTTCCATACAACAAACGTGATTATTTTGGCGGATTTTGCTCTAAATTAATAACGGCAACAGGTAGATGCTTCAAATTTTTACAGAATAACAATATGAATACAAACTTAAAAAATAAATAATTTAATTGAAATTATAAAAATATTTAAGAGGGTTTCCATACAACAAACGTGTTTTTTCAACAGTTTTTTGCTCGATGTTAATAAACGGCAACACGCAGACGCTTGAAACATTCATAGAATATTAAGTTGTGTATAAACATTAAAAATAAATTATGAAATTTAAATATATATATATATATTTAAGGGGCCCCCTATACAAACGTGATTTTTTACCGTTTTAAAAATAAAAAAGATCATAAATTATAGTGTCTAAGGTTGTATAGGTACCTACAGAACCCTTCGTGTGCGAGTCCGACTTGGCCTTGGCCGTTTTTATTTTAATTGCTAACAACTTATAAAAATATGTATTTAGCTATAAAGGTAGAAAAGAATGACTTATTTCAGGATTTTTTAAAATTCAACCTCTAAGGGGGTGGAACTATGTATGGGAAGTTATCTTACTAATCTTCGTTTTAGGATGATGTTTAATATTCTCCGGGGTTGGGTAGGTAGTTTGTCTTTACCACTAAGGCATATACCTTGATCACATCACATGTGCCGAGACAACAAATTGGTATTTAGCCGAGATAGTCAGGTGGGCGAATAAGTATTACACTAATTTTGGTTCCTAGCAAGTCAGTTTCAGTTTATTTACGGCGAAATTTGGCAACAACACGTATATTGTTGTTACGGGTTACGGGTAGCTATCTCAGTGCATTGTGATTGGCGCTAGGCATAATAAGTTTATAATACTTGCCGAGTGGTAAGTGAGACAATGCGTATGAACTGAAGGTAGCGGGGGCGGATACTCAACCTTGTAAACAAAATAAGGTCCGAGTGAATTTATCGCTATTTTAGTCGGCCGAGATCACTGTTTCGGTCCTATACTCGGTAGGTTTTTTATTCGGTAGGTGCATTATTCAGGGCATTGTAATAGGCTGTATTTTTCTCGATATTTGGGACAGCAAACAACTACATTATTACCTTGAGTTCTAGTACGTAATACCACACGTAACGTAAGTCCACACTCTTGACTATCTAATCAAACATACTACGAGCTCCATTACAGTGAAATGGTACTGTCCACAAACATTATAGCATCATTAAAAATGATTGTTTTCAGAATCGATAAACCGACGTTTGATGTCAAGGACAACACTAGCCCGTA
Source organism: Pyrausta nigrata (assembly GCA_949316185.1). Classification (NCBI taxonomy): domain Eukaryota; kingdom Metazoa; phylum Arthropoda; class Insecta; order Lepidoptera; family Crambidae; genus Pyrausta; species Pyrausta nigrata. Next base: position 13,085,361 of record OX438952.1, read on the forward strand.
CTTGCCGGCCGAAGCCTCGGCTAGTGGTGCGATCGGTAGCCTGATGCCTTATTTATGTCCCAGATAATTTATCGCATGGTGTGGATGTTAACCTGTGTGGTGCGGACCGGAATATTTAACGCGGTAGCTCAGAAATATTTGTAAGGAGAACTAAGCAATTGTTTACGGGATCAGAATAGTGGGTACTAAACTTTGATTGCATGGTAATAATATATTGGAGACCCTTTGACCCTTTGAAAAGCCCAGCATTGAAGCGTCTCGGAAAAATGGACAGGCGACAAGATCCCCGGATCGCATTAGATGCTAGCTGCTTGCAACCTAAACCTTGACTTTGGCTGGAACCTTGCTTGTCTTTGGCTAAAGTAAAATCAGTTATTTGTGGTGCCAAGTCCAACGCAAGAAAATAAAGACTTTTTGCAGTTTCCTTTTGGCGTAGTTCTGGTAAATTGATTTATTTATTTATTACAATGTATTTGTCGGTAAAACAATTACCTTCTAACTAATAAATAATTTGCCACTGCTATACACTTGTTTAAGTATAAAACGGTTACTTCGGCACCTATTAATGACAGCTTAGAGAGGTCATGTCAACATAGTTAAGACAAACATTTCATAATTTAGCCTCCTCCTATTTATAATGATTGGTTAATTTAAAATGTTAAATAATCAAGTGTTATAGCCCATGTCAAAATCATTATTAGTAAGGGTATTAGTTAAATTTGTACTTTGTAAATAAATTACTTAGATTCTGAAGCAACCATTAAATTGATCTACCTAAAAAACAAGGAGGTATTTTCGTTAAAAAAGAATTGGTAGGTAAATTAGGTAATTTGTCAGCCAATTAATGTCTTTCCAAAGGTCTCAGTAAATCCCATTGTCGATGGAGTTTTTGGTTCATTACCTCAACAGCCTAGCGAGTTTGCAATTAAGTGTTACAGTTTGGTTAGTAGGTACTGCTGTTCAAATACAACCTTTATGCAATAGGTAAACTATTTGTTTGTTGTTAAAAAATATGACATTCCATTTTGATACTTAACTTAAGGCGGTCCTGCACGAAATTGAGAAAATTAACGTATTTCTAAATCACTTGTGCGATAAGCTGAATTAGTTAAATACATTAAAACAACTTAATTACGTTAGCTTAATCATTGCACAAGGTCCTGGTCTTGTTGAAATATGAAGCAAATCATTTATGATATAATAAACATGACTTGTAGCTAATAATATCTAAGAGCATTTGTTTCGAAGACTTGGTGATTTTAACGCATGAAACAATAGTTTGTACATGAAAATTATTGAATTGATATTCCGCAAGTCCACATCACACTTTACAGTTTTTAAAACAAATTTCTGATGGTTTTGCGCATTGCGTCGAATAAAACTATTGTTCTAATTTAATCATCAAGTCTAAAACTTTAAAGCAAATGGATCTAATTACTAATATTAATAAGATCGATTCTGTTTGAAGATTGTTTAGACTTACTCGACTTGCTTCGCGCTGCACCCCTTAAAACTTTTTTAAATATTGGACAACATCAGATACATTGCTCTGATCCGAAAGTAAGTAGCTAAAGCACTTGTGTTATGGAAATCATATACAACGGTGGTACCACAACACGCACCCAGAGACAATATAAAAAAAATAGGGATTTCTATATTGACCTGACCGGAGGACGATCCCGGGACCTTGGCGGTTAAAAATGGCTGAAGAATAAGACATACGTACATATTTCTAATAGAGAATATTACTTAACTTTTTAGACACTTTAATTAATAATTATAGCTAAAACTTGAAAAGTAATCATTCATTCACACATACAACAAGCATGAATACAATTTTGTAACACATATGTTACTATCACTGTAATATTCTATGTAAATAATGTTACAGAAACACAAGAATATTCAAGAAATGAATTACACATTTTTGCTATATAATATAATGTTTGTCTAACAGCCAAAGTAGCACAGCACTTTATTATTCAGGGACAGAAATTCAGCGGAGCTGTGCAAATATCTGTTCCATTGGCATTCAATTTTCTTTATTTATCGCAACGACCGGCTCTAACTCAGTCCGTATGATGCCACAGATTAGAAAAGTTGCAAACTTCAACAGTTATTAGTTGAAATCAGTTTGAAACTTCATCTTAAATGTTATTCGAGAGTTAACTTCGTTTAAGACAAGTCTAAAGTCGTTTTAATCTTTTAATAAATACTTGTTTTTCTTAACTGGTGATTAAAATCAAACACGTCTTCAGAACGAGTGTTCAAATAAGTTTAAATTAAAAATTTTGTTTGTTTATTGAAGTTGTATAACGTTTTCTACTTGATTCTTTTAAATATAAGACTAGCGATTGCCCGCGACTTCGTCCGCGAAAATGACGAATTTCTCATACAAACTTCTACCACCCTTTTCGACCCCTTCATGATCCTCCTAGCGTTATCCCGGTTGTGCACTCGCACGCGAGGGCCCAGGGTCCACTTTGGACCATGATCCAGAATGTGGCAGATCAGGTACTTAATTATAGTGGAGCGACTGCCATCTGACCTCCGTGACCCTGTAAACAGGGTAACCTGACCAGTTTGGATCATGGTTACACATCCAGTTGCCTGAATTTTCAGGTTTCCTTACCCTTTTCACCCCCTTAGAGGTTGAATTTTCAACAACCCTGAAATACGTCATTCTTTATTTCTACTAACTAATGCGATGCCTCTACGACGGAGTACTTATTCGATGCTGTTGTATGAAAACACGAATATATTTAAGGATTCCGAAATAGGTTTATTAATAAAATTTGTCGTAAATTTGCTTTGAAATATGTTCCTAGAATATGAACTTCGTAACATGTCACATTGTATATTGTACTCGTATACAATTTTGACTTTCATCAACTGTTTAATGTTAGCTATGTCAATGCTACTATCCGTTTGCTTGAGCTGTTTTTGTGGACCGTACGTTACTTTGACTTAAAGTACACTTGACATAAATTGTTGTTTCGATTTTGATAAAGGCGGTACAACCAATCGTGTTTGAATACCTAGTAAAGGTACACTTCCGAGCAATGCGGCTTGCGGCTCCGGCTCGCCGCATGCGGCTCCGAGGAGCCGCGCAGCTATCATGAAACTATGGGAGTGTATGGAATGGCCGCATGTGGCCATGACCCATCTCTCGGAATAAGCTTCATACACTTCCATAGTTCCATTATAGCCGCGCAGCTACTCGGAGCCGCGTGAAGCGAGCCGGAGCCGCAAGCGGCATTGCTCGGAAGTGTACCTTTTAGACCTTAGATTAAATCAAAAAGAGGAAGATACGGCACTAGCAAGCCGCGCGTGGTCCTACTAAACTAAGTCCAATGGACCTGCTTTACTTCAGTCTTCGTTAATACTGCGAATCGTTTGCATGTGGTGCGCGTTGTCATCGGAATTAGAAATAATTGCTAAAATGCCTTGCTGTGCATTTATTCAGTGCACAAATCACTCAAGGCATAAAAACAAGACACATTTCACACACAAGAAAGTAGTGAGTGCCCATATTTTATTAAACGATTGTGAGAACCATACCGTATCTTCCTCTTTTTGATTTAATATAAGTTTTAGACATTACTTTGATTCTGAAGTGTATTTTCGATCTGGAATCACATACATTTTTTTTGTTCCGTATTTGCTTCTACAAATTGCGTCCAAGACACACAGAAAGGCAGACAATAGAATAGCAGAAATAAGGCTTTTTATCGCCCAGTTACGGATCTCTAATATAAATCTATTACCGGAACAATAATAACAGGTGTTTGCAAGAAAAAAAAGTTGTATTATTTCGGCTCAGTTATGCGAAATTCACGTAGGTTGGAAATCTGGGCTGAAGAAAAAAGTAGGTAACTGTTTTGATTAAATTAAGTAAAAATATACACGGACTGAAGGAGTTTATTCGTTATTTCTAGGCGGGGGTGCTTACGTCCAATTGTTTTCTTACTGGGTTAACGTAGTGCTGTTATCGTATAGATGCGTTATGTCGATAGTTTTTTCTTCTATGTACAGACGACAATACATCAGGCTACACTGTAGCGTCTTCTGGCATTGTAATAGGGGTCATTGGCAACGACAGTGGGTAGTCTTAAGTGTTGAACACTGTACCAACTTATACTCATGTAAAGGCGGCCATTCTTTGAAAGGGTTATAGGCAAGTTACTAATAAGGTGTCGCATGTGGATAGATTTTGGTGCTCAAAACACTTATTTTCTTTTAAATTAAAATAGACATCTCAAAAACGATATCAATGAAAGCGGTCATCGTCAAAGAACCAGAGAGGATGGACAGATTTTCACATAATTGAACGCAATGCTGTCAACGCGTCAAAATTTACTAGTGATTTCTAGTGTTTTACATAACATCTTTGTATATTTTAATAGTTTCTTGCAGAATATCGTATATCCGTGCTGTGGTGAATGTCAATATGTCAACTACCCACATCGATTCAAATTCAAATATTTTTATTTTTGTAACTTAGCCCATAACAATTATTAGATGTGGGAACTTCCCTATAGGCAAAACATCGCCTGTGGTTGGAAGAACCGCTCTTCTTTATAATCAGTTCTTTTTATACCTACATACTAAATTACCACTAAATAACTAAACATGTTTTTTTCTGTTCATTTTCAATGCTCGCGTATTTCATTTTCGATACTCATGTTAAGCCAAGCCCTACCGCGTTGTTTGCAGTCGGTCGGATGAAAGCAGTCTAAACGGTTCTTAGCTAAGATTAATTAGAGAGGATTACGCAAATGAATAGTGAGAGGTGCTGCATTCATTACTCACTCTATTACGCGCCATTTTCATACCTCTTTGTTTGGGGTTGGAATATTATGGCAAGAATATTTAGTTTTGCTTTGTTCAAAAAAATAAGTGAAATTGCTTGTTATACTAACAAACGAAATGCAGAAGTCACCGTTGATAGATACGGCACAGAGGACATGATGATGATGGTGGTGGTTCCCGATTTTTTTGGAACGTTACCTAAAATTATTGGATTTTTAGCTGATCCCAATTTTTGGAAAAAATATATTCTCATGTAAGTGGCGTAGCATTTTTTGAGAATACATTCTTTATACCTAAACCTGTACTTTGTAGTTCATATAGTTTCATATTTGACTTGAAAAGAAACAACATTAGGCAATCCTATCGAATGGGATGGGACATATAACCCCAGTAGTCATCGCCCCACCGAATCACAGGGTTCCGCGGACTTAGAAATCACTGGTCTAGTGTTTAATAAATACCTTTTATACTAATAGATTATACAATGCAGGAAATAAAATTAAATTTCACAGACGCAGTCTCTGTTGTGTTACTATCAAAGTATAATGAGATGGCAATCAAACATGACCAGTGAGAGATTAAGTGTATGACCAACAGCGCTTTCCATGGTAGGAGCTGTATAACACTGTTAATTTTCTGACTCCAGATTGTTTCTAAGTAACTAAACAAAAAAACCAGTAATGACTTTTTATCTGACCTGTGGGACATAAGCCTGGGATAACTGGGTAAAGATAAATTGTGATGAAGTCCAGGGGAATGAATAGAATTGATTCATCGTCCCTGCAAGATAATTTTCAATGCTTTTCCGTAGTGTTTTCCCTGTGGTAAAAATATATTTTTTTGTCTTGGTTGATATTGAATAACGAACTGATACTTCATGACTCTTGGGAAATTTATTTTGTTCCGAAATGAGAATAATGTAAAAGTACTTTTTTATTCCCACAAATACGGATTAATAATAAAGTCAAATAAATAAAATCTGATACATTTGGAAATAAAATAAATATAATATGCAGTACAAGATGATTTTTAATGCCATTTCTTAGGTAGGTAACGATGTTTCAAATCTGTAAATTTTTGATGGCTGTGAAATTATAGATACTTTTCTACAATTATTTACAAAATTTTCTTGATAAAAAGTTAGTGCTTAACAAAGCGCATAATGAAATTCAAGTCATCAGCATCAGCACATGTTGATTTCTAAAAACTATATACAGTAAAAGATGTTCTGATACATTTGCTGATTAAGATATACATATTATTGACAAAGTAATAGTGACAGAGAGGTATCAAGGCTTCGTTAGGCACCTCTACAATAATAACATAATTATTAATTTTAGTGTTGTACATACAAACTCAATTATAACTTAAGAGAATGTTTACTTCTTATTAAATGGCAAGAAGATAATAAAGTGCTTGTACATGAATGTGACTGTGTGTGAATGTAAGGAATTCAAGAGAAATTGAAAGTAAACTTACGCAGTCACAAAAAAACCGGACATACTATTTTAGTTGCCTCTTGTAAATAGCCATTCGCACTTACCAAGAATGAAAGAGGAATGTTTAATTAAGTCTAGTTCAGAGAATGGCACAACAATTCGTGGGCAGTATTGCAATTTACATCGCCGCGTCATTACGAAGCGCTTAAACGGTGGATATGCCAGGGAGATTTGTTGCGCGGTGCAGTTACGACTATCGATAATTTGTTTATCGATGAAAAATATTACGATAGTGCTTTTGATAATCTCGATTGGCAAGAGTGAATAATCGTTCCGATAGCTATATTATTTTCAGCAATTTGTCGATTAAAAACAGTAACTATTGATTTTTCTTATAAACGTTCACTAAATCATATTGAATGCTTTTATTTATTTGAACTAAAGATGTACCGATATGTACAGTCCTAACGGTAACCTACGAATATAAACTACAAAAGCAGTTTTAATTACGTATGGAATAGAGGCAGTGTCAAGGTCATAGATAGTCTGACGGGTGGCTGTGCGTACAAATAAATACTATCGATTTTCTAAAAAAAAATATTATCGATATGCGTTAAAGTAATATAATTTGTTAGCGGTTCCCCGCGTCTGCGCGCTTGCAAACGTTCTCGTTCCCATATAAACTTTCATCCCCATTTCACTCTCTTAAAGGTTTTACATCGCATCAAAAAGTAGCCAATGCCCTTTCCAGGGTCTCAAACTATAGCTACACCAAATTCCGTTTAAATTAGTTCAGCGGTTAAAGCATGAAGATGTAACAAACAGACATACAGTCAAACCTTTTCGTTTATAATTGTGTAAAGCTAAAAACTATCGATAAATTTGACCATGGTTATTCGAGTACAAGTCTAGTGGAATGGCAATGAGAATGCGTGATGAGTGCAATGCAGAGACAAAACATTTGCAGGCTACATTCAATGTATATTTAGCTACTTTGTGAGCATTATGAATACATTTGGTTAATAATCTGAGTTCGGTCTGTTTCGGAATAACTTAGGTATACATCTTTTGTTGTATAGTATGGTTTCGTGAATTTTTTGTTGATGCTTTTTCACCGATGGCACAGAAGGCATAGGCTATTAAAAAGGTATTTAGAGAATCAAAGAGTACAGGAAAAAATAAGATACACACATTTTCAAATGCAAAAGTATTGATAAACACAATAATAATAAATAAGTTTTGATTAGGATAATTGTTACTAACTATAGAGATATGGATTGCAGTCCGAAATAATTGTTTTTATTTTAATACGCTTAATGCTTTTCAGTCTACGAAATATACATTTTACAATTGCAACTGAATTTGCAAACTTATTATTGACCAGGTTTTAAAATTGAACTCAACGTCATACTGACGCAGCAATGCTTCATTTAGGTCTTCAGATTATTCCAGCATGGTATTTCTTACATCCATTTTATATTTGTACGTTCGGCACGTATGAGATTTTCCCCGCAGTGAAAATCTAGAGATAACTTATTCCGAAGTCGAGTTGCCGATACATTTTCAATATTTACGGTCTATTTTCAGGCCGTTACACTGGTTGGTTGAAATTGTAAAAGAAACAAGTTCCTATTATTTTTATAGTCGAGAGCTTACTATAACAATTACAGGAATTCGTTATCTTGTAACTAAGCAGGGCCAATAAGAAAATGAACAGCGGATTGACTTACATTTTACATCAAATTTAGATTTTTGAGGTACTTATTTTAGATAAATACATACTATTTACTATACACGCTGACCGCAGGAAAACGATTTACCTTTAGTAGTACTATCGAATCATGCGAGATATTTTTTTTGAAAACAAAAAATATTTTAGTTCTGAAGTTAACAAAAAAATTATCAAAATCTTGAAAACATGAGAAACGACAGTTTCTTTTACGAGAATTGACGTATTTGGATACTGCTTGCCGCACGAAATCAATGTTTAAAGCAAAAGAAGCTCTACGCATTAAGCAATACAGCATAAACTGCACTAATTCTACTGCGGGAAAACAACCATTAAAATTTCAGCGTGTATAACACATCTTACATATACATCACAACTAGCTGACTCCCGCGAAAACATCGAATTTCTCTTACAAACTTCCACCCACATTTTAACCCCCTTAAAGGTTGAATTTTCATCCTGAAATGGAATTCACCAAAATAATTTATATTATAATGATTTTTATTCTATAAAAATATTTTTTGCTTAAATTAATTAGTAAAATATTTTTGCTGAATACCCATGTCCTTGCCGAGGTGCTTGTGGCGCAGTGGTGGCAGCACTTTGGTAGTGATACCAAAGTTAAGCAACCAACGGTGTGGTCGTGATTGTGACCATTCCGACCATTTAAGTGACGTCCATGACAAGCATCTTCGTGCTTCGGAAGGCACGTTAAGCAGTTGGTCCCGGCTAATATCAGTTGATATTAGTCAGAGGCCCTAGGGTGGCTTGATAACATCTGACAGTAAGGTCCGCACTGAGCCCGCGTGGTGGAGTATGGCTCGTACCTCCTCATAGTTGAGGTGAGGCCTTTGCCTAGCTGTGGGAACTTTACTTTACCTATGTCCTTGCCAAAGATCAAAAGTCATTAAGTTGTACATAGGTTCAGATAAATGTCAAAATCAAGGTACCTCTTTATTTGCGGCTTCATTAGCATAATTAGGGATGGGGTTACCACATAATATAGAATTACTTTATTGAAATTTAACCAAACTGCGTCATTTTGGTGCTCAATCGAACAAACTGATTTAAAAATGTGAGTTAAATTTATTTAGGAAATTCGACGGCCTACTAGTTAAAAATACATATTTAGAATCACCCTTTTACTGGATAAGGCAAACATGTATGCATACATAACACTACTCAAATTACGTCATCAAATTGATTAAGACGTTAATTTAAATGCATTTATTATGCGGTTTTGTGACTTAATTTAAACCAGGAATAGCGGTAACGGATTTAAATTAAAATATTCCAAAGATTAATTAGTCGTAGTAAAAAAGATTACAGGGCCATGATGTTTGCAACAAGTAAGCCAGTTAAAAAACATGTACAAAGAGTGAAGATGCTGTGGTGGTCTGATGGTTTGACTAGACTGGTCAAAGTGAGAATCGAGAATGTTCATAGTATTTTCAAAGTAGTCCCTACAGCAGAAAAACTAACGCAGGGTCGTCTCAGATAAAAACCATGTACTTACTGAAAAAATCACTACAACTGCCTAGAAGAGGTAGAGAACGATCTCTTGCTATGTGGTGGACCAGCATGACAAATCTCTTAACAGAAGACAATTGTTGTGATTCTTGACGTTCTGTGTTAAATATCCATGAGTTTTACAATTATATAACGGGAATTGAATTAATATTTTTGTGTATAGGCACACTAAGGCTCCTTTCATTCTGCAGCGTGTCGCCGGTCCCGTGCGGTGCTACCGGTCGAGTTGGCACTTCATAGTTTCGCGTTTGCACTCAACCGGTTTGAACGTATTCAGTCACGTACTTTTATCAGTCATGGATACAATTAATAAAAAAAAAAGTTACAAATAATCTCTGCACTCTATCATAACAACCAAAAACGCCGTGCCAGGCGAAAGAAAAATTATTTAAATAAAATAAATAAATAGCAGGCCTTTTTTGAACTTCTCTTATGAGTTGCTCTGTATCAATTGCCGCCATGAGTGTACAAAAAACGCGCACACACACGTCCGACAGTGAAAGCTAACATTGCAGCCCTGGCCCGTGCGCCGACCGTCACACGCGGGGCGCGCGGGCGCCGGTCGGAATTTCGGCCGGTTGGGCGTGTTCATTCAAAAACGCAACCGGCCAGCACGCGGCACAGTGAATGCCACTATGGTTTCATACAAATCGCGCCGGTCGCGTGCGCACGCGACCGGCGCCACGCTGCAGAATTAAAGGAGCCTAAGCACGGCCTACGTGATTTGTTAAGGAAAAAAAACAATGGGGATCTACACTGCCAAATTCTCCCTGTAGGTGGCGCATTGTTGATGCGGCCAAAGCTATCTGTCATTCCAGTACAGAAGTTGTGTTTATTTGAGTATTGCCCTAGCGCCACAAAATTATGAGATCTAAAATTTCGCGAACCCATACTGCCCATATTCCCATATTGGGAATAAGCGTAGAAGAAAATAAAGGGTAAATCATGATTTCTCCATAATTCTACTTTCGTTAGCTGTCAAACGCGATTCGCAGTTGGCACTGATGCACTACTATAAACATTCGTATTTCCAATGCGCGTAAAACTCGTAATATAATTTTTATTAGTCACTAGCCAGCAAAGGCCCTACGCATACGAGTCATTTGTGTCCAACATTAGTCTTTTGAATTTTTGGTTCATAAAAATGTACAGGTGACATAAATAATAAAAACGTACATGTGTACAAGGTTGACTGGTAGAGAATGTCTTAAGGCATTATATCCGCCAATTGTACTTTCTTTTTTTGGTGCAATACAGTATAAATAAATAAATAAAAAACCGACCAAGTGCGAGACGGTTTCGCGCACTGAGGACTATAAAAGTTATTTTTTGTACGACGTGACAACAAATCTACAGTTTTCAGACTTTTTCCTTTACTTGTGTTTACTGCCTTTTTTTGTCAAATTTCATGATTCTAGGTCTATAGAAAGTACCCTATAGGTTTGATTTCCCTGCGAAATGGTAGAAAATACAGCTAAAATGGGCGTGTCTTCGGATCGCGTTAACGTAGAAGCTTGATTTTTGCACAGCTTCAAGTAACCGCAGCCATAACAGTGTTTGATGGTAATTTTAATTTGATACTTTTACGCGTTACCAAGAAAAAGGGTTGATTGACAAACAGACCTCCTTTTTTCGTTGTAGTTGTTCTGACTGTACGTGCTTACTAACCTTCCGTCGAAATATGCAGGGGGTCGGATCGGAAGCAGTGGTAGGGTTCTATCTATGTTAGGACGTGTACATGTGCTCCTTGCGAGTCTTTGTACAGAAATAATGAATTTTCTATTTTTTTTCTATGTAAAGTCAGCCTTTTAGATTCTACTGGAAGAAGGCCTCACCTCAACCATGAGAAGGTACGAGCCATACTCCACCACGCGGGCTCAGTGTGGATTGGTGGAGGGGTGTCTGTAAGGCAAGTGACAAACCTTACTGTCAGAAGTTATCAAGCCGCCCTAGGGCCTCTGACTAGGCTTAACGACTAATACCACAGATATTAGCCGGGACCAACTGCTTAACGTGCTTAAGCACGGAGATGCTTGACATGGACGTCACTTAAATGGTCGGAATGGTCACCCATCCAATCACGAGCACGCCGTGGGTTGCATAACTTTGGTATCACTACCAAAGCGCTGTCGCCAGTGCACCACAAGCACCTCGACCTCTTTTTTACCTCAACCTCCTTTTTTCTATGATGGGAATAAAATTGTCATTCGTCTACGATAGCCCTAATGGGTGATTAATGTATTTTACATCTGCCGTTGACGGGACACGACAAAAACATCGGACTAACGACTTGTCGATCATTAGCTCAGTTTTGTCTTTTTAAAGCTCGCTATCGATCGCTTCGAGTGAAACACTGGCCTTAAATTGGAGTTTTCATTAAAGTAAAATGTGACGCTTGGACTTTACTGATAGATGTAGTATACTCGTATTTTGTTTTTAATTTAAGTACAAATTATGTTTTTAATACTAGAGAAAGAGATGACTGCTAAACTCATGGTATAAACTTAAGCACTCCGAAGAAATGTTTACTGTTAAACCACATTTTGTGTAGGTCTTCCACTTATCAGAATTCTAAAAGGTTCAAAGTCTGTAAACTAACCTAAAAATCCTGTGCGTCGTAAGACAGAAATTCAGCAATTTTACAAGCTTTTATTTAGCTTGCAATGTAACTATGTATGTTTGTTCGGGTGGAATCTTGCAACTCAATTTTAAAGCAGATATCTTCAATCGATTGAGCTCTTGAGCGTTTAGTTTGGATGACAATGCATGGTAAGTTGCATGACATCATTCTAAATTCAGCATGGCGGACCATCCAAGATGGCGGACTCGTTATTTTTAATGCCCTTCTACAATATTAGTATCAAATGAAAGGGCTTGTTGAGAGTAACTCAAAAAATAAAGTGACGTTACTAAAAAATCAAAATGGCCGACTTGTAAATGCAATCCTCCAATATGGGTATCAAATAAAAGGGTTTGATGAGAATAACTCGATAAATAAGGTGATGTCATTCCAAATCCAATATGGCGGACTTCTAAAGATGGCAGACTAAGTTTTCTTTACTTTGTTACAATGTGGGTATCAATTGAACGGGCTTGCTGAGAATAACTCGATATAGAAGGTGACGTCACTTCAAATCCAATATGGCGGACTATGATTTTATGCTTTCCTACAATATGGGTATCAAATCAAAGTGCTTGCTGAGAATAATTGGATAAAAAAGTGACTTCACTGTAAATCCTTCGAACGATGACGGACTAAGTTTTGTATACTTTCTTACAATATGGGTATCAAATGAAAGGGCTTGCTAAGAATTACTTAACACATAAGGTGACGTCACTCCAGATCATATATGGCGGACTGCTAGAGATGGCGGACTAAATGTTTGATGCATTTCTATAATATGGGTATCAAATGAAAGGGCTTGCTAAGAATAGCTCGATAAACAAGGTGACGTCAGTCCAAATCAAATAAGGCGGACTTCTAAAGATGGTGGACTAAGTTTTTTTATGCTTTCTTACAATATTGGTGTCAAATGAAAGGGCTTGCAGAGAATAAGCATGCGAGTTTAACTCCGTTGCTCCGAACCGTTTAGGAATTCGGTGTATCGGGTGTTCTTGGCGTGAAGAAAAGGCGTGTAAGCCGGGCGGAGAAAACTTCACTTTTCATCCGTGAGATCATGAGTTCTATCAACGCCTGTACCAAGTTTGTACAAAAACTTAAGTACTTACAGACTTATTCAAAGATACGGCTGCCTAACGGTGAAGGAAAACACCATGAGGAAAAACCTGCACACCAGTGGCTAGTGTGTGAGATGGAAAAGGCAATGGCAAACCATTCCATTAAATATTGCCTAGAAGTCGTTGTGAGTGTTTCATTCCACATAATGATCACGACTGTCAGTCATGAGGTATAGGACTGTTAAAAGAGGTTTTCTTGGAGCCCTCGATTATAATTATTGAGGTTGAATTTTTTGAGTCTGTAGCATCGGTAGGTAAACTTTGTCATGTTTAATTTTGGTGAGATATGCGTCAACAGCATTGGTTTGCTTGTCTAGGAGAAGGATAACTTCAAATCAGACTGGAATTGTGTTTACGCTGCGTAAGGTTTAGCTTGAAGTTAAAATAATTAGCTTGAAGCTTACTTATGCCTTATGCGGCGCATTTCTCCTAACACCCAAGACAAGGTGTTGTACCTAGTCAGGTGATAAGTTATGTCACAAATACTTATCAGCTCAATTTTAAAGCAAATATCTTCAACCGATTAAGCTGAAATGTTGTATACAGGTTGTTTAGATGACAATGTATGGTAAGCTGTGTAAGTCATCTAAATTTTTTGTGTATTGATTGTACTGAGGTTTTGGAGACCTTGGTAGTAAAAAATAAAGTCGAATTGTTGTAGTCCGTAGCATCGATTGTTTAACTTTGATTTGTGTAATTTCGCAAGAGGCGTAACAGCATTAGTTTACAACTTGCAAGTGGCATACAAACATTAAGCCTTAAATTGTTCAACATAAAAGCAAGCATTAGGATGCTCTCCCTTCGCGCCTTCGGACTTTAAATTGCACTGTTTATTTGGCAGACTAGTACCACAGCAAAGGACCACGGCGAGTCGAGGTGAAAATAATTGGTTTTCCTATTTGCTATATTTTTGAAGGGATTTCAATACTTCAGGGTAATAATTAGTGCTCTTTAACTCTTTGGTTTACATTAAATTCATAGCCAAGCTCGTCGCCTAGCCATTATATTAGCCGCCAAGCCGTTATTTATTGTTCTTAACTTACCTATGTCTTAAGTAAGCGAGCTTAAAACTTCCGCCACCTTTAAGTCACTGTCATTATTCAATTTTAAAATAGCCCTTTTTGAGGCTTACCTAATTTAATTGTTACCGAAATAATATTTTGATAAACTGATACCAAGGTATGTTAGATATTAGTTGCACATAGTTAGTTACCCTTTCAGTTTTTAGTCGATTGAAAAATAATAAGCCCATCGAATTTTACCGACAAACGCCCTTGCCTCAATGATGCGTTGAATGAGATAAACAGTGGGATATGCCTACAGTTTAAGAACTCTGTCCAGCGATAACTAAAAAGTAAAAAATAAATAACAATTAAAAAACCCTTTTTAAAAACAAGCTTTTATGTTGTTTATCTACACAGGTAAAATCTCGCGACAAGCTTTTATATAATATAAATTGTGTAATGATGTTATCATTTGATCGTAAAAGTTTTAAAGGAAAATTTATTTTATACTTTTTAGCGCATTGACATAAAATCTTGTTTTTAAAAAGGATTTTTTTTTCATTAAAGCAACATGAAAATTGCTGAATTTCTTTTTCATAAAAGTATCTAAGTGTAATTACAGATTAGGCTGATACTTCGTATAACGACTAATAACTTATTTGCAAAGTTTTACACGACCGCAAATAAACTCCGCACGAATAATCCAAGTTAACCCACCTAAACTAGGTGGAACTATTACTTATTTCCTCCCAAAAACAACACAAAAGATGGGGAACAAAAAGGTCGTATTCCCCAAGTTAAATGACTATTTGCCGCTCTGGTTCGGACAAATTACTCAGGTATGTGGGGTACACGTGCGGGGCATTTTTATAGGGGTTCTACTCTGTAATTCTGACTAGCTATCTCTTTCACTAACACGGAGAAACTGTTTAGCGTGACAGAAAACGAAGAGAGCCGCAAAAAAAATTCGTGACGCAGAGTTGGGCACAAGTTCCTACACTCATTGACGAAATACCGATGGATAATTTATTTTGCCGGCCCCGGATAAAAGGTAATATGGCTGGAGAAGAGGATATAAAAGTTTAAAAGGTTTGGTTATAAGGAGAATGTATAGTACACACAGACACGCACGTCAGATTAGCCTACTGCCTACTACTACACTTCAACTCAAGTTCAAGCGGCTTCTACTCCCGTTTTTGTAGTTCACATGGGTAACTTGACATGCTGCCGACTGTACACAAACAACAATAAATGTACTAGTAATTATTATTTATAAAGCTTGGCTCTCTCCGCAGTAAAGCTAAGAAGTTGATTGAAAATTAGATTAAAGAAAACAAGAAAGACTTAATATTATTGGAATAAGCGCTAGCGGAGCTCAACAAAGCCAAACACTTATCAAATTGACAAAGAAAACAACTTGCTGAAAGTAAAATAAGAAGTAAAAGTAAAAGGATAATACATCAGATGTAAGTGCTTGGAACTGTAAAGGGCGACCTGTCACTTCCCAAAACAAATTACTTGATGTGCCGGAGATATTACGTGTGATAGCGACTGAGGCATTACTCCGGTTGACGATGTCCGTATTTTTGAATGCAGCCGTCCCTTTCACTCACGACAGAATGACAAGGCGAACGAGCGCGATGGCTACACAAACGGACATCGTCAACAGGAGTTCCCTCTGGTACCATTTATTCCTCCGTCACATCGTCGTCATTTTCACATCTGGACATATACGAGCAAGGATTAGGAAATATTCTTTACAGAACTTAATTCGCAAAGACTCGGAAAGTTTCCGTGTCGGATCTTTTCCGAACGGATTTAAAAAACTATTCACAAACGCTGCCGGTGGGATCCGATACGATTTGACGGAAAGAAGGTTTTGACATTCGAATTCGGAAAAGATCCGACACGGAAATATTCCAAGTGTTTGTGAATCAGGGTACCTACTGTTGTTAGGTCACTCGTTTCGTAACAATAGATGTGTACTGTGATTTCAGGTCTGCCATAGATAGATAAATAAATAGTTACTCTTTATTGCACACCATAATATTGGTATAATTTAGGCGGTCCTATTGCTGAAAGTAATTTCTGACAGACAACCTTCGGGTAAAGGAAAGTCTAAAATTTAATTTTCTAAGTGCATTAATTAATTGAAACTTCTTTGCACCCTCTTCAACTACGAGTATATTTATTGTCAAAATATGTATAACATTATTTTAATCTGAAATCTGTCAAACTAAAGACGTTAGGATACGGAGCATAACTTTAACGATAATTTTCGCTATAATAGAAACTTTAGGTATACCAAATACCTTTGGTACAAGACAACTGGGTTTATTGTATTGCTTTACCTAATACGAACAACGGTTAAGTCGAGAGTCGTGTGTGAAATTTTTATAGGGGCTGCCTCAAGGCGCTCGATTACTCGCACAATCGCAACTGTGCGATTGGCTTTAAGGTGCTTTCGATAACTTAAGGTCTATTGCACTAACTAAATAATATTATACTCGCTCCGAATGTCAATGGGCCAAGTAATCAGAAGATAGGTTTGAAGTGCAAAAGTGTGTGCGCAATTTATTCACAGTTGCATTCTGTTTATTCGTTCTTATGAGGCGGTAATCCGACATAACCAGAGAGAGAAATTAGGCACAGGAACGCCGAAGTAACGGCTTTTAGAGCCACGGAGGTGTAACACCGCCCCTGTTGGGGTGGTATTCGGAGTCAATGATAGTCATGAGTCATGATGACATCCAGTTATGTAAGATGATGTGTTAGGCTCCGTTAGGTGCCGCCTGGTAGCTACCACTCGCCCTCAGGAGCGCGGCGCCCAGCAGCTTGCTGTGTTCTGTCGGTGAGCGGGATTGCCAGAACCTTCTGGGTGAGCTCGCTCCACAGTCGACTCTGTCTACGCCACGTCTAAGGTAGTCTAGAGTCAAGAACAAATAAAAAAGTAACAATTGTTAAGCTCGAATTCTGGATCGTAAGTAGCAAGCAATCAAGTGATTTGTATAGAAGCACGTGTAGCTGACTTCAGCATCATAGCGTGATGCTTGAAAAAGAACATAATGCATATTCGTTCGTACTCGCGACCGACCGTACACGACTGACGTCAGCCGAGGTGGAAATCAGCCCTAATCTTGAAACTGAGCTGCTGTAAGGGTAGTAAAAGCCTCTAAACCGGGCTTCAAAGCAAAACGCATAAAGTCACCTTTCTAAGGATTTTACGCAGATCATATAAAGGGCATGAATTCTCGATAAAACCGATAAGGCTTTTCTTCTCAAATTTCTAATAGTAAGATCCCTCGTCAAAACTAATGCTCCACTGTAATAATAATATGATCCAAGGCAAAACCCTTGCAAAAGTTTCTAGTTTCGAATTGTGAGTTTTTAATTGTTTCAACTGCCAGTGATTACGTATTTCCATTGATCGGCGAAAGTTTTACCCACGAATTAAAATTATACAGTGTGTCCCGTCACCGATGTCGGACCCTTCAAGAGGTGATAGATGAGTTCCTCTGCAACATTTTTTTCTATTACAAGAACCTCGAAACAGACCAAAAAATATCACCTTTCCATACAAATGTACCTAGCCGATTTACTAAATAGTATGGGGAAGTGAACAAAATCATTTGGGATTTCAAAGTTGATCCTATTAAGAAAGTAGTAGCAATTTTGCTTCTGAGTCACATGAAGGCTCCGACATTGGTGCCGGGACACTTTGTATATAAGAATCTCTTGACTAGACTCGAAGACCGATGACCGAAATCATCATCACATACCACCGGGTGAGATAGGCAGCAACACGTCTGGGTACTTATATAAAAAAATACCCTAGGTTCGATTCCTGGGTTGGAAAAAGCAAAACTTACTTTTCAGTTTGTTATGGACTTTAAAGGGTTGGTTCAATAAATAATTGTTTATAAGATTTAAGCATTTACTTTACAGTCTAAAGATTAGATTTTAGATGGGTTTGACCCGATTGTCTTATAAATATAAGAAAACCCGATTCCACGCTTAGTGTGGCCTTTGAAGGGCCCTATGCCATGCTAGACGCTTGTGACGGCTCTCAAAGTCAGATTCTCTTATTTTTTGTTGTACCTGATTCTCGTTTGCATATTCTGTGAACGATTCAAGGGACTACCTGTTACCGTTTGTTAGTATTGAGCAAAAAACGACGTAGAATCACGTTTGTTGTATGGGTGCCCCACTTAAATATTTATTTTATTCTATTTTTTTTTGTTATAGCAGCAACAGAAATAGACATCATCTGTAAAATTTCAACTGTCTAGCTATTCTGTTAGCTATACAGACGAATAGTGGAGTCTTAGTAATAGGGTCCCCTTTTTACCCTTTGGGTATGGAACGCTAAAATTTACCTGGTAATCGAGCGCGGCTACTACATATACTTACTTTGTGTTCGAACCAAGTAAACATGGAAACCTATTAAGAAACACAACACTCACTTCTGAGAAATGATTTCCTTTCAGGCATTATGTTAACTAATTTCTCGTCTAATGCCAATGGTGAGAAAACAAGTGAACATTAGTACGACAAGCTAATTCTATACACGGGAACTAATAGTCAAGAGGTAGAAACAAACATATCGATATCTACAGTTTAATTCGTTTATTTTGATTTATTTCGTTGATTTGACCCAAAAATTGTTTGGGTTGCTCTTGAGAAATTGACTTCGCTAGTAATATGCATTGATTAGGGCTTATTTTAATGCCGTAGGCGATGGTATGGGAAGAAATAAAAACGTAACTTAGGTCCCACTTACTGTTCTGAAACGTATAACCTACATAACGTTACTTAAATGCATTTTGTAATTATCAACACATGTCATCATGCTCTCTCTATGTTTTTTTTAGTTCAAAAACCAATTTTTATTATTAATTAAGATACTAACGATCAGTTGCACTACCCTATTTATTCTTACCGTAAGTAATAAATAAATAAATATTGTAATAGTTCGATT
This sequence comes from Pyrausta nigrata, assembly GCA_949316185.1. Classification (NCBI taxonomy): domain Eukaryota; kingdom Metazoa; phylum Arthropoda; class Insecta; order Lepidoptera; family Crambidae; genus Pyrausta; species Pyrausta nigrata. Next base: position 13,104,591 of record OX438952.1, read on the forward strand.
ACTTACTTTGGTGTAAAGTGTTCGAAACGTCAGGTTTTAAATAAAATGTAAATAAATCGCGAAGTAATCCGTAAAATTGTGTTTTAATGAGTACTTACTTTGGGGTCAGAGCAAATGTAACTCTCAAAGATTGTTGCTGTAGCATTTGTGCTATGGAAATCATAATTATTGGTGGTACCACAGCACCCAGGTCCACATAATATGGCTATAAATTGACTTGAGCGGGGATGAAATGATGAAAACTGGCATGTTAGCCACTTCACCGCGGAGTTTGGTATCTATTTTCTCCTCTTTCGTCCGAGACAGTGTTGAAGGCGGACGTGCGCCGGTTTTATTCCTAAATTTTTAAATTCCGTGCATTCCAAAACAAACAATACTTGTTACTAAATAGGAGTTATTACACAGTGCAACATTCTCCTTATCATCGAGTGACCGTGCGGTGTTAGCGGCTCCCCGCCTCACCTCGCGGGAACGAGAATATTTACATAATTGCTGTCCCTGTCCGCCGTGCGTCTTGCGACGCGCGCTACGAACAACTACGAGCCTGCTACGACGTAACGCTGCGCCGCGCCGCCATATCACCGGTGTGACCTGCTACGACCGCTGACTACGGATACTTCGAGCGATTAATAGGTACCTAACTACACTACAACAATGCAAACAATGCGCTCACCTGCTAAGAGCTCCTCTACACCGGATCTAACCAAAAGTATTGATCAAGGAGCCACCACCGCAAATATTACTACCAGAAATACTGTTAAGAGAGTTCGCCTTGAAGATGATGGAGATAACGAAGATTGCTTTAGTCAGTTTAAATCAGATATATTGGCGATGCTCACAATAACTTTGGCCCCCATAGCCGTAAGACTGGACAAGGTCGAGAAGAATTTAGCAGACATTAAAAAGCAAAATTCTACTATCCAATCGTCTAATTTTGAAATAGAGAAATCCCTGGACTTCTTCTCCCACCAAATAAAAGAAGTCGAAAACAAAATGGAAAAGTTAGAGAGGGAGCGTCTAAACACGCAAATGCAAATCACGGAGCTTGAAGAGAAGAATGAATCTCTGGAACGGATAATAAGGAAAACTAGCATCGAAATAAAAGGGACCCCTAAGAGAAGTAAAGAGGACAAAGCAGCCCTGTTTACTATGATGACAACACTGATGAAAACCATCGAGCTAGAATTTTCTCCAAGTGATATTAAAGATATCTTTCGCCTACCATCAAGAGAGACATCCGCAACATCGGCCCTTGTTCTAGAATTCTCTAACACCTTTATAAAGGACCGATTCTTAAAAAATATTAAAAAATACAACTCGTTTCACAGACCAAGCCAACTGAACTCGTCTCATCTCGGTTTGTGTGGTACCAACGCTACGCTGTTCTTTTCCGAGCATCTTACAACTAAAGCAAAAAGACTGCACTTTCTCGCCCGCGACTTTGCTCGAAGTGAAAATTATAGCTTTTGTTGGACATCAAATGGCCGTATTTTTCTCCGAAAAAAGGAGGGAGATAAACATATACTTGTCAAAAATGAAAATACTATTCTTCAACTTCGAGCAACTGCGCAGAGGAACAAGACAGATGACTGATCTCAATTTGAACGGTATTGGTAAACTTGTCTCTATATTAACCTTATATTCTGTATTCTTACAACACACATATTACATACACACATTAACACTTAAAATATATATCTTACTTGAAAGAACCCTAAACAAACAACCATATACACTCAATAATTTTAGCAGTTTAAAAATTAACAATCACTGTATATTATTTTTATTGGATGGATTATTATTTTTATGTCAATGATTCAACATGACCTAATAAGCGATATCGATAATACTGATCTTTTCTCTAGTATCAAGCATAACCACCCAGAAAAATGTATTGAATATATTAGTAATACAGAAAATAAATTAACTATAATTCATCAAAATATCCGAAGTATACAGAAAAACCTTGATGACTTTTCTATTTTCTTAACCCGTTTAAATTTTTCACCAGACTTAATCGTACTGACGGAATGTAGACTAAATGACACAAGTCCTAAACTACACCTAAATAACTACGACTGTCATTATTCGGAACGCTATATTAATCAGAACGATGGCCTGGTAGTGTTCTATAAAAGCGGACTCCAAGTATTAATTGACGAACCATCTTTCTCACAGGCTAATTGTCTAACAATACAGATAGGACAAGAATTCACAATATGTGGCATATATAGGTCACCCTCGTTTCCTAACATAAAAGTTTTTTGTACATCACTGGAAAGAATTATGCAATCTATCAAAACTCCGTCTTGTGCTATAATAGGAGACATAAATATAGATATTCGAATTGACTCAAAAGATAAACGCGCTAGAGACTACTTAAATATCACTGGACATTATGGTTTTTATCCAGGTCATCTGTATCCCACCCATGATCGCACTTGTTTAGACCATGTTCTGCTAAAAACTCGCAGACTGCTAAGGTAATAGTGTGCGATACAGGTATAACTGACCACGACACATTGGTTGTTGCAATAGACAAGCATACCACCTGCACTGGTAATGCCAACGTTAGCGAATTAAAGCCATTTACAAAAATAAATTATACTGGCTTAACTAAAGATATTGAAAACATAAACTGGAACTCTATTTATCATCATTATGAAGTATTTGACGCACTTAAGGAATTTACAGAGACACTTAGCTCAAAAATTAAAGTACACTCAACTAAAGTATACCTACGTAACTCAAAAGCTATAAAAAAACCATGGATGACCAAAAATTTGATCAAATGTATTAGGAAAAAAAATTCTTTACATAAAAATGCAAAAAAGGAGGAAAACAAAGATAATATAAGTATACAACTACAATATAAAAATTATAGAAACTATTGCAATAATATCATACAAAATCTAAAAAACGCACACGATAGGGAAATTTTGGATCGTGCTAAGGGAGATAGCAAAAAGACTTGGGCTGCTGTTAAAAATATATGCAATATAAAAAAGAGAGAATGCTGATCTGCTTAGATAATCACAAAACCCCACTAACTTACGTGCGGTAAATAAGTACTTTTCCACAGTAGGTGACCAGTTGGCCGAAAAAACTATGCAAAGTCTCAATAAGTCAGAACCTGAACTTGTTAAAATCAACAGTAGTTTAGATGGTTATAATATACCTCAAAGTGGTTCCTTTTTCGTTGTACCCACTGATGAAGCAGAAATCTATAACCAGTCTGAAAAGCGTTTCGGCTACTGGCTGGGACGGTATTAGTAATAGAGTTCTTAAGAATGCTAAGCATTGCCTATAGCATTCATATGCAATCTTAGTCTTAGTTCGGGAAAGGTACCCTCCGATATGAAATTTGCGAATGTTTGTCCGATATATAAATCAGGAGACAAGCAGGTTATATCTAATTACAGACCGATATATCTGCTTTCTTCTTTTTCTAAGATCTTGGAGAAAGTAATGAACAAAAGACTACTAAGATACCTCGAAGACCAAAATCGGCTAAATGAAAATAAATACGGCTTCCGAAACTTAAAATCAACAGAAAAGGCAGTAACCAATCTTTCTGACTTTGTCATCTCAAAATTGGACAAAGGCTTTAGATGCACTGGTGTATTTCTCGATTTAGCTAAAGCCTTCATCACCGTCTCAAGGCCTATACTCTTAAAAAAACTAGAGTATCTAGGCATCCGGGGCACAGCTCTTGATTGGTTTAAATCATATCTCTCAGTAGGCAAAGGGTGCACTTAAGAGATTTATTTAGTGACCACGCTAGCACCAAGTATGGAATCCCCCAAGGCAGTGTACTCGGTCCAACTCTCTTCATTATCTACATTAATGGTCTCTGTGCATTAAAACTTGCTAATTCCAAAATTTTCACTTATGCTGACGACACAGCCATCATTTTCTTCGGGAAAACCTGGACAACCGCCCACGATGCTGCAGAATCTGGCATGCAATCTGTTGCTGATTGGCTAAGGCACAACTTGCTCACACTAAATCTGGATAAAACGAAAATGATTAATTTTAGTGTCACTAAACGTACTATACCAACTAGCAAAATTTAAACTAATACTACACACATGTAATTCTCAAACTCTCTGTGGCTGTGCTGCTTTTGAACAGGTAAGCTATATAAAATACTTGGGAGTCTATGTTGATCAGCACCTGACATGGACTAGACAAATAGACTTCCTAAGTTCTCGGGTTAGAAAACTGTTGCACATTTCAAACGACTGCGTTCTATCACAGACATTAAACTTATGAAGACACTTTACATGACCCTATGCCAATCAGTCTTAAGTTACTGCATAGTGTCGTGGGGTGCTTCCTGTAAAACATACCTTATTAAAGGAATGTGGTTTGCTGAGACTGCGACAGCTGTACATCATGGCTGTCTCACTCAAATTTCATAAAACTGCTTTGTTTACTACGCTACAAGGACAACGCTCGCGAAGGCAACTAAAATGGGAAAAACCTGCTTGCAATCTCGCTTTTGGAAGAAGATCTTATTTCTTCATGGGACCATTCTTATACAATGTTATTAACGATTTGTTTGGCGTGGTTCATTTAACCAAGTAAATGCATCCTTCTTGAATGGTTATCAGGCCTGAATTATATAGACACAGAACAATTACTCGTTTTACGAGTACGCAGTAAAGGAATATTATATAACTTTAGTAAAACCTATTATATTCAAAATAATATTATATGATATAAACACTTAATAGCTTTCTATACATGTAAAAACTGTAAAAATATATACTATCCTATTAGATAAATAAATATTAGATAAATACACACATCTCTGACACACTCTCTTTCGCAAATACACACACACACACACACACACACACACACACACACACACACACACACACACACACACAGACACACACTAATGAATTGTTCGTTTATTCTAACTTTTAAGCTAAAAATTTAACTTAAACTGTAAAACTGTAGTGTTTAAACTTTATTGCTATACTTGTTTATATTATTAAAATAAACTCTTGAGACGAAAGAGACTGGAAACCCACAACACAGGGAATCCTAGTGTGGGGGCCAGGGCGTAAACTAAACTAATGTAACTTTTTGGCTAATAAACATTTATTATTATTATTATTTATTATTATTATTAAGTAAGTTTTTGCAAGGTGGTTCAACTCTATTGCCCGGTATGCGAGGAACGCGAGTTCATTTCCCGCCTCTGGTGGTCATTTTTGCAAGTGCAAATATGTAATATTTAGATTGCAAAGTGAATGCTTATCACTTAAAAACATAATTTATGTATCGATATTTTTTTTGTTACGTCCCAACACAGTCCTAGCCAATAAATCCAAACTTATAGTTGGAGATGTTTATGTGATTGAATACGGCTAGGAGGCAGTTCTGCGGCAGCTAATAAGCTCGGGATCAATGGGCACTAATTTATGTCTCCGTAATACTGCGGACTTACGCTAAATGCGAAATTAATAGGCTCCTTTGAGAAACGTAATTAGTGGCGGAATATTTTGGTTTTACACTTATTATGCGGTTCTGGAAGTTTAAGTCTTATGAATTTAATAAATGATTATTAATTTTCCGAAAGACGAAATGTTGTCTTGAAGATATATGACTAAGTGAAAAAACGTTTAAGACCCGAGTTCACTAACTTTTGAACAGCCGATACGCTTTGATTGACGGTTAATTTGACAGAATTCCCATACAAAATATATCAAATAATGTTAAACCTGTCGATTTAAATAAAACATGTGTTGGTGAGCTCCAGGCTAAACAGAACATCATCTGTACAATTCTTCTGTAACTTCTTTGTATACGTGCGATGTGAAATGAAGAGTAGTAATTATATATTGATCGTGATTCATATAGCCACTAATATCATGTCATTTAAACCTTTAATTAAGATCAAAATACAAAAGTTTTACGAAAGCATTTATTTGTATTTAGTAAATACTCAGAAAAGCTATTGAGCTTAAATATTTTTTTCTATAATTAAATTCTCGCACTGACTGAGGCCATTTTTTTTAACGATTATCGCCTCTACGTCAATGACCATAGTTTTACTTGCCACAAAACTTGAATACTAAAAAAGTTTAATGCGTAACATCATACATAAAACACCTTTTAAAATGTAGGGGAGTCCGGGAAACTTGCTTACGTTGGAGACTTGACCGATCATTCCAAATTAAATTTATTGGTAATATTACGTCAAAGGGTAGCACAAATTAGCTGCGTTTTTATAAATTGCCTTTCGATGCTAAAATACAAAATAGAAAATGTTTCTTTCTATAATTTTCAAGTTACAGTTGACTGCTATTGACAATTAGATCAGCACAATGGGTCAACTTTCGCAACTAAGCAGTCCCTCGGATTTCTTCAACTACTTGTATTTAATATTCATTTAGTTCTGTTCGCTAATTAATTAATACTCATTGGTCAAACAAACTCTGAAAGCCGATTTCAACCACTCGAATTTAATTAATGGTTAATTATGGCAATATTCGTTTTACTGGCAACACTTGTCAGACCTGCTTTTAAGAATATTTAAAAATATTACAAATAGGGTTATTTTAATTTAATTAACAGATGTTTAATAAATCAAATTAATGTGCTGAATTTAGTCTTCGATAGATAAGTAGTTAAAGATAATGTCATCAAAGTATAAGCTTGCTTATACTTGGGTATACTTAGGGGTCTATGGGGTCAGCACTTATGGGGGTCGAATCGATCAACAATCTTCAGCAAAATTATTAGGGTAAACGCACCCGCTGTCATGTTCGTTATCAATATCACCCTCATAGATTGCAATAGATTTATATCCTACAAAGGTATAAAATCCTGCACATCCATCATTTATAAGCTTCCACGTAGTTATAGCCGATTGAAACATTCGGAACCATAAACGGCGTTTTATTTCAATTTCGATATCGATTTAGATGTGCAACGGATAGCCTAACCTGACCGAAATGGATCAGAGGCTCAGAGCCCTACCATGTTAAAATGTTCATACTCCAAATATAGGCTTGTTTACTCATACACAAGTAAAGACAAAACTAATTGTGTCGATAGTCAAAATTGGCATTCATGTATTCAATTTAGGACAGATTTGGCACCTATGTCTTATAGTCTATTATATTGCCACGTGGTAATAGTATTGTAACTATATAGATAGGATATTATGAGCAATATTATTAATAACGGAAATACTATCGATAGTTTTACGATCGATCGGTCGATAGTATTTCAAAAGCATTGAAAAATAATCAAACACTCAATGGCATCGACAGTTTGGTTATATCGATTGCTAATGCCGACTATCGATGCTATCGATAGTATTGCTGTTATAACTAGTATTTCTAGGAAGAACCTAACGATAGTATCCATACTATTAGAGACGGCGATACTATCAATATCCTGAATTTGTTTGAGGTCAACTATCGATAGTGAAGCTGTCGATGGTTCCATAAAACTAGACACGTGTATTAGAATAGGACCCCCGCGGTCTGCGGTCGGTACACCCAGATGAATGGCTAAATTCAAAACAAATTAATATGGTCGCATTATCGTTATAAATCAAAATGTATTCGCAATTTATATCGGTGTTTCTGACGTTCATTTATACAGCGATCCCAACTTTGTGTGATTAACGTTGATTATCCCACACTCTATCTAAAAGATATCGTTTCAAAAACGATTGACATTTTGAAGGAACATGTGCGTTAGAAAAAGCAAGAATCGAAACGTCGGGAAGGTAAATATAAATTTGCCTTTTAAAAAGTATTAATTAGTTGCAATAAATCCCGTTTGTGTAGTGAAGTGTAAAGCAAGAATCATTGAAATATATTTTGAGGATAGTGAAAGTTAAACATTGAGGGAAAGATCGAAGGAAAAGGCAGAGAGAGGGGGACGTAGAAAGTCATGCGTGGACCAAGTGGAGGAAAATTTAGGCGTATCCTGTCGTATCAGGGGGTCATAAATGTGATGGTAATGAAGTTCAAACGAAAAGTGTAGCGATTATTTATTCACTTTATACTCTGTGGTGATAGTAAGAGTAATGAATTATTGTGCAATAACATCAAAAGTTTCTTGCATTTGTTTCTATCGAGAACTAATCATTTATCTCGTGACTGAACCTTCTTCTTCTTTTGATAGTTAGACATGGCTAGCACACAGACCCTACGTTTGATTGAAAAATCGGTTCGATTAGAACAGCATAAGATACCGTAGTATTGATCTTGGATGTGGGGTTGTCCATACATAGATGGAAGACGTTAAAAAATGCACTCGAGTGTAAACTGCCATGGTAGACGCCAAACATGCAAAAAAAAAAAATCACTCAAGTGTAGTAAGTAATCCGTCGTGTTTTGTCTATTTATATGTGTAAGTGCGCTGTGCCCAAAAGTGTAAAGTGATGTCAGTGTCCCGTCAGTGTCGTGGTGGCATAGTTCTTGCTGCCATAACTTAATTATGCTTAGCCGACATTCTCGGAACATCACTCTTTTTTGTGTAATACTGCCTCGTTGATCTAGTTGTCAGCACGCTGGGTACTATCCACGAGGTCCCGGGTTCGAATACCGGGTCGGGCCGAGAGTGTATGGGTTTTTCTGTCTTGTAATTACTCAGACGCAGCTCCGGAGTCAGGAAGTTGGTGGTGTTAACACCCCCGTGACTCGGACAGCACGTTAAGCCTTTGGCCCTGCGCCTGATCTCTCTACGGTCATGTCGGACTGCCGTCTCACCGAATTATGAGAGTGAAGGAACAGAGAGTGCACCTGTGTATTGCGCACACACTTGTGCACTATAATATGTCCTACGCAGTTGGCTAATCTCTGTTGAGATAGGCCGCCGTAGTCGAAATCGGCTAGGAGAACATTATTATTATTAATAATAATTATATTATAATGAGGATGCGAAGATTAAGCTTTTTTTTTCAAATTATAAAAGACCTAGGTAACCAAAAGTGCATATTCTGGTATGTGAAGTAAGTGTTTTTGCAAGCGTTCTCAGTTCTCACCTGCTGCCTAATGAGCTGGGAGCCTGTAATTAATTCGTAACACCACCCGCCACGACGCGTGTCACATAAATTCCTCAAACTTAACGCAATATTATACCTACAGGCGTGTAGGGTGACCGTTAGGGCTTCGATACTTGGGACAGCAGGCCTAGTGTTGCAAATAAACTGTGTAATCATCAGAGTAAATAATTTAGTATGGTGAATTATTAAGATTTATACTTATGAGTTCTTATTGGAGTTTGCTATGTTTTTAAACCTACCATACTTTTTTGGTTGAAAAGCAAAGTGTACAGAATACGAGTGTACAGAAAAATATTATTTTACTTTAATAAATTGATTTCATTTCAATTTGTAATTTTAGTAAGAAAAAACATTCAACTTCCAATAGAAATCTATTACAAAAAACAAATTTACAAAAAACAACAAAAAGGGCACTACATTACTTACTTCAGTATTTATTTATCTAATATGTTGTGCAATAAAGAGTAAACTATCTTTCTATCTACCTTTAAACTAAGGACTTCTAATTGCTTGGCTGACGTCCAGTTTGAGAGGCATTTTTGAATGTTATCTAGTTTTCGTTTAGTTAGGCAGTACGCCTGCTGGTACTCCTAAGAGGCAGTTCAAGTCTGCTTAGAACTTATCTACCCACCTTTTTATTTTGTGTCTTATCGCAGCTAGTAATCAAAGTGTGTTTCGGCGTATCTTTTTAGCACCTTGCCAAATGGTCTTGTGTTTTTTCTCGAAGCGCTAGTAGGGCCCACAAAATAGGATGGCAGGTTTTTGCTTGAACAGAAGTAATATACAGGCGCGTGATTGATGATTATCGTACTGTTTATGTTATAGTGTTCACGCCACATGTGAAATGTAAAAATATATTATTTAAATTGCATCCCCTTATACAAACTATTTTGGTAAACCTACTCGCATAGATCACAGCAACATTACTCCCAAACGAAATTCCAGCCGGAACATTCTTATTCGTTTGACATACAGTCTAAAATTAAATGTCATAGGCACTAGGTCTGTTGCAAAAGCTTGCCGACTTACATTTTGACGTTTGCAGACAGTTATGGCAGAAATGTCAGCGGTTATGCTAAATTAAGTCGAGATGTTTGCTTTGTATGGCTGAGTGAGATATCTGGTTCAATTCTCGTTTTACGTGCTTGATATTTCGTGCGTGTGTTTATTCCACTCTGTCGTAAAGGCAAGAGATTGTGAGTGGGTATGGGAACAGTAAAAGGGTCTTGGGAGTGAGCACTGTCAGAAGCCATTCGTATTTCGCCTTGAGGTATGTGCGCTTATTTCCTATAATAAAAGTACATTACTTAGGTCCATCAAATGCGTTAGGTACTTTTATTTTATTTATTTAGCTTTATTGTACAGCTAAAACTTAGTACAAAAGGTGTACTAAATGCCAAGTGCCAATATCTAGCAGCCATACCTAGGGCTAAGCAGAAATAAAAAGTGGGCGGTGCGACATAAGTAAAAACTAAATTGATAAAACAAAAAAAAACGATAGGTACTATAAAATTAAAGTAATACAGACAAAAAAAGATTCTGGCACGTGTCTGGAAAAACCATTCTAACTATTTCACCCTATTCCCAGTTACTGAAAAAATTGAAGCCCCAAGGTTTCCGCTGGAATTCGGTGTCGTGTTGGCATAATTTTTTTCTGCCATAATTTGTGTTTTTTGCTGCTTGAGCTGACCTTGTTGGCACATACTTAGTTTTTGTTAATTTTGTGTGTTAACTTTGTAAACTATGATGATGTGCCCAAAAAATGTATTTCTTTAAAAGTATATGAAATATTTTACAACCTACGAAATTGCGATTGTCCGTATTCCGTACACAAATAAATCTCCACACTTTCGACCAACAACAGATTCAGTTTGTAAATTAATATTTAATAAGCAAGCGCAATAAATTAATTAAATTTCGAAGCAGATTAATTTCGGCTCAATGGCTTGTATGGATCGGTGTATGAATTGCATTATTAACGAATAACACCAGGCGAGGCAGTGTTTTATTTCTGCCGGAATATTATGCTCTGTTGATTTTTAAAGATTTTTCCTTTATTCATTTGTTTTTGAAAAATCCTGCATAAAATAATGGACGATAGTATAAGTAATTTGATCCACTTTTCATTAACTAAAACGACGGAATAATCAATCTAAAACTGGATTCTGGTTGTTTAATCTTTTCATGTTTCCTTTATTATTTTACGAAATGTCATTTTTTGGTTTGGAAATTGATTTCCTAGATTAGTCACGGATGAGGTTATACCGGTATTTTATTGAAAATAAGACTTACTGCCGCACTCAGAGACGTCAATTAAATGTTATCTATAATTAACTCTCGTTCGGTCACTTTCTTTGTCAATGAAATAGAAAAGGACGGCATGAAACTTAACGAAGAATTAACTTTATTTGACGTCTCCGAGTACGGCAGTTAGTTTCGTTGCATCAAATGTTTTTTTGTCTACACAAAAAAAATATGTGGTGACAACCACATTTTTAAATGTTAGTTAGTGCAACGAAACCTTAAGTAGCTTAACCTTTTGCAAATATTGAAAAACACTTTTTAAGGGTGTACGGTTTTTTTAAGTTTTTGGAAATAAGGACTACCATGATTTGACTTAAACAATTATCAGTTACGCAGTAATTACTGAACTACAAAATGGAGTTTCCCTGTATTCCTGTCTGACATGTAATTAGTAAAAACTTGTTTTGGTACAACTTGTTCGCGTAAGGGTACTTTTACACCATGGAGGTGAAGAAGAGTACGTAGCAAGGTTCTATATTATGATAGTTATATCCTTTAACCCAATTATGATGCCCATCTCAACATAGGTTACGAGTTACAACGTCTAGTTTAAATTCGCCGAAGATATCATAGTGTAAAGTGTGTGTGCAAAACGCTGCTGATGCTTTCTTTTTTCTTTTCGATTTCATATTTGGGTAAGAATAAGGGAGTCAATGTTGATTAAATACTTCCTTTCGTGTTTTTATTAGTTTTTATTTATAAGCGCTGTGTACACCTGTTATAGTATTCCCTGATATTCGGAAATCTCTGAAAAAAGAGAAAATCTACATTCAATAAGGGAATACATGTAGGTATACATAATGTATACGTGTACTGTTGCGGTGTAACTTTTAAAATATATTAAATAAATAAACGATAAGACTATCCTGTCTAAGCTGTCTTAAGTCAGCACAAGTGGAAAATCAGCTTTATCCTAATGTATGAAGTTATGGCACACGGTTGATTGTCATAATATTTGGGTCAGATCGTAGCCGTGATTAGGGAACATTTGTCATCGCTATAGCACCAAGGCGGTTTGGTGACAGTGTCTAATAAAATGTGACGGCAACTAGTATTTATAATCGTATAAGTTTTACTTACTTGGTGACAATACTATTAGTAGAACTGTCTTTGTAATCTCAATACCGTATAAATTTAAGTTTTGTTTGGCAATCTTGAATATGCCAATTTATACCAGCCGTGTAAATAGACGATGATGTGTCAAAGTAAACGTCACTTTTGACGTTCTCTCTGCTCGCTCTTTCCATGTGTGGTGTTCTCAATGGCTGTACGTGTCCTTTCTTTTTCTTAAATAAATCTTTCGTAATCGGGGCAGATGTTTCTATTTTTACCTATAACCCGTCAAATACAAGCAAATTAATTACTCTATTTTAGGTTCGATGCAAGCACATATATTTTTATGGCCTAGAAAATTGAATATCTTGATATAATAATATGCACAATTAATAAAAATTGGTGGTATAAGACCCGAGTTCACCAATTTTCCCGGTCCCGGGTTCGAATCATTTCGAAAAATTTGTTTCTGTGTTTTTCTGTCCTGAAAAAATTCAAGAGACAGTTGGTGTTAACACCGCCGTGTCTCGGAAAGAACGGTCCTGCGCCTAATCTCTCTCCGGTTATGTCCGATTGCCGTCTCACAGAACTGTGATGGTGAAGTAACAGAGAGTGCGCTGGTGTATTGTGCACTATAATATCCCCCGCGCAGTTGGATTCGGAGGACATTTTATACAAGAAAATGTATACTTTATTTAGATCTTAGTATCCTAAACAAAATCTTCAAACCTTTTATTAAAGGCTATAGCCTATAGCAGGCCTGTGTATCTTCCCGCGTAGGTAGCAAAAACGTACCTACGCGCGGCGACCCCTTGGTAAGTGCCTAAACAAGTTGGGTGTCGCTAGCCGGCAGCGACACGCTCCCGCGTTTTATTCACCGGCGGTGCGCGACACTAGGTTGCTGGTTGGACGAGCATGAATAAAGTCCTAAAAAGATGCGCTAGATGGCGTAAGTAGCTTCTTGTGGCAGTCAACCCCATCGCGTTGCGTGATAGTACGTCACTGAATAGGTTTAGTGTATTATGAATCATATTCCAGATTTATAAGAATGAAATTATCTTGCAATGTATTTTTGTAGGTGTCTACACGAAAATGTGCTTGAGTCTGAGGTGAACTGAATTACACCATATCCTTGACAACAATGAGTAGATATTTCTTTGAATTTCATTGCAAAGTCATACTTCTGTACGGAGTACTAGTACTTATTCTGTGCCTATAGTAGTTCAAGTACCGTTACTTTTAAACGTCTAAACATGCTTAACTTCTAAGTTCCGAAAACACCAAAAGCAGCGTAGGATGATCGGATCTTATTAATGTTTGCAAGTTTATTTGTAGCTGAAAATTGTAAACAACGTTACTGCCAAGTTTTAAATGAATTAGGCCACTTTATAAACATGTGGGCGGGACATAAGTTTAAGTGGAATTTTATCGAGTTAATATAATGCCATTATATTTTAATCTACTTTTGCTGATTTGATCGTTTTTATTACGACGGTTCACGGTATTTGGGCTTAATCATTATGTTAAATGCAGCTGCTTTTATCTAGGGATCTTAGTACACTGGCCATCACTTCAGACTATCCATTTTCGTTCACAATTGCTCCTATGCAAAAATGGTCCTATTACAACTGTTAAGATGGCTTCCGACTGTTTCTTCTTCTGACTGTTTAGCTTCATGTACAGTCCGCCACACATCAACTAACCCAAATCTGTCAAAATATCTCAAATGATATGGAACTCTATGTAAACAGACCGGGAAGAAGTCCCGACTCTCAGTCTATAAGTTCAGAAAGGAAACTAACTCCCTAGTGAGCGTAGAGTCCCTATACCCCAAGACACTAAGTCCCTAGAGCCCTGCCTAACAATATAGATATAATAAATACTTAGATATAATAAGGATGTTGTTGTGGTAGGATAGCTGCACCCAGGTCGCCCAGGGTAGCAGCGTTAGGACGGTAGGTAGGTGGCGTGGACCCGCTGCCAGTCTGGCAGACTCACCAGACTGATCATAGTGAAGGGTAAGGATGTCTTGGCCGCAGCGGAGGGAAATGAGAACCAACACGGACGGTTGATATCTGATTTTATTGATAGTTCTGCACATGTATTTATAATAAACTTATTGCTAGTAAACATATAAACGTTTGATATGTGCCGTGTGCCGTCGGTGTAGAGTACAGACGGTGCTGCTTGAGGGTTCATCGGTCAGCCGCTGGATGTAGGTCGCTGACGCCGGGGTTGCTGCAATGTACGATGCTAGCTCGTACACTATGTCATCATCAACATAACAACTTTATGTTTTATTTTAGTATCTGTGGACATATAACTTAAAATTTAAATCTAAAAGGTACCTTATAAAAGGTTGAATTAAAACCTACATACTATCGTCCATACATATAGGAGGTATAATTTCGGAACAAAATTGAGGTAAAATACCTTTTCCGTAGGTCGCATAGTTTCTGCCAAACGTTGCATGAGGCACGTTTTGGCTCCTACATGTTTAGAGAAAATAAGCCTCCACAGAGTAACAGATACCAGAAAAGCCAATTTGGCAATATTTTATCAACTAAGTATACTTAGGCTAGAGTTTACCAACTCAAACATGATTAGTTTTCCATCAGCCGATTTAGCATTATTTGACATATTTTGAATGGAAGTTCTGTCAAATTAACCGTCAATCATTATTTACCGGCTGTTTTACAGTTGGCAGAAGTCCTAGGGTATAGTTCACCAACACACGTTTAATTCTTAAACAGCGGTTACAATATTATTTGACATATTTAAATGAGTCAAATATATCGTCAATCTATGTTGACCGGCTGTAAATTGGAGAACTCGGGTCTTTATTTCAAGGCAGAAAAACCCAACACTTTCGGCCCGACCCGGGATTCGAACGCGGGACCTCGTGGATTGTACCCAGCGTGCTGACCTCTAGACCATCGATTTAATTTAATGTGTATTTCATGGATTATATTTATTTCAAAAGTTAATGTTAATCATTTTGTTGAAATAAACGCTATTCAAAATAAACTGCTTTGAACAGAATTAGGCGACTTTCAATCAATGTTACGGAGATATTGCGTTACCTTGTTGAATTTTTGATTGTTTTGACATGAAGAATCTATAAGGGTTTCTGGTCAGGACTACAGAACCCTAAAAAGGTAGATGTGTCATTAGCGCGCGGCAATTGCTTGCTTCAGCATTCAAATCTCGTACACATATGACATTTGACATGTAAACGATCGTGTGTTCGGCGCATCAAATACAAATCGCCGCGCATTAGGAGATAACAAGACTGTCTACATCTTTTTAATACACTGTCACTGGCGCCACAAAATACCGAGAGTACAGTAGGCAAACACGTGTATGTACTTCAGTTTTCATACCTATGTACACACATAATATCTTGCGACAATTTAGATAATAGCGAAAATATATTGTTAAATTAAAACCGTCCACTGAAAAGGTATAATAACTTTTTGTAAGTTCATTTTTGCACAAAAAAGTTCATTGGCGCGTGTCTCAAACGGAGTGTGCACTCGCGCTCGTACTGTTTCCAACCGTTCCAAGATATAGTGTCCGTGAGCGGTGTCTATGTGTGCGTTGCTCGAGCGGGCTTTGTATGTAGATTGTCTACATACAAAGCTTTCTCTTCTGTACTCTCGGTATTTTGTGCTGGCGCGCCCAAAGTATTCTTCCGAATCGCCGTAGCCTTACGAAGCTTTCGGCCGACGTTTGGCAACTTTGCAATAAGGTAATTGAAAGACTGTTATAACACAAGTTAAACATCAAACCTTATTTATAAACTCCAGTACACAAGAACAGGAAACTTTCATCCCAAGTGCACACCCATCCGGATCGTCACGCTCGGACGCACATCTAAACTCGGACGGCGTGAAATCGACGGATTTTATTCATTCCGCTCGTCACCGAGATGATTCCGATCCGTATTCGCCGGACAGAAATGATCCGGTGCGTGCTCATTCAAATCTGCCGTTTACGGATATTGTGAAACAAACTTGCTTCAGACAACATTTTTGAATATACTAGAAGCCGGTTGCCGGTGTTATCACTTTTTTTATAAGTAATAGGCTTACTCTTGATCTTCATCTTAGCCCGAAAGCAAAGATAAGGTCTGCGATAGTGCTCCATCGTGTAAAGCTTGCTAGTTTGCCTAGGAGAAGCCTATTTACACGCACCTTAAAGAGTTTAGGGTTTTACGCATTCGCAAAAACAAACGCAGGCAGGGCATTCCATTCTTCGGCTGTGCGCATTGTAACACCCCAACCCTTGCAAATTAAAGTAAAAAAAATTTTTTTTATACAAGCTCAACATGAAGTTTAAATGTCAGTATGGATACGAATTCTAGTTCTAATTTATTAGAACATTTGTTTTGTCTCAAATGTTTTTCGAGAAATCATGAATAGCTTCACAGTTTGGTTCGCGTTTCATAATAAAATAAAAAAATTGTCGCAAAAACAATGCGACCCTTTCAAGTGTTAAGTTTGAGTTAGACGACACCAATGGTTGTCAACATTTGGATAATAGAATGATTAGGTCCATTTTACAATAGTTAATAATTTATTAATGTTTACAATAACATATATAACATATTTCATTTCATTGGAATAGTTATTTAAGGGATTGCTACTATGTACCTTTTTATTAAAAGGTACATGGTAGCAATCCCGTAAATAACTATTCTAATGATAATGACCATGAAAGTTTAAAACAGTATATATTTCATTTCAGACAAAAGTTTTACAAGAAAATGAAATAAGAAATCTGTAATAAATTTCCTTTTATATACATTTTATTTACATATCAAATCAATGGATGCTCATTTAAAAATGATTATCATTATGTTAAATAAATATTTTTATTTAATTAGGTTATAATTGACTACAATTATTTGATTAAAAATTGTGCATTAAATCTCTCTATGAAAAATCATGCGCACAGTAAAAATGTTGAGCACCTTAGGCAAATGTTTTGAGAATTGGCTTGTTACTGTTTAAAGTAGTGGGGGTTCGGGAGAAGGAACTAAACCGATTGACATGGTGATTGCAGGGCAGACCTAGGACAGAAATTTGGGAATTCGGTTCGATACATTCCTGAATACGCGTTATTATTTTCGGAGTCCTAGGATAGTTTTCGGGAGTGTTAGTAGATTTCGTGTTGAGTGTAGGTGGGTGATAAACAGGTGAGGTCCGGCTGAATTTCGAGTTCAAAAACACGTCTTACGGGTCATTTGACAATGCAGGTTTGGCTGATTATGTTGGTGAGTGATTTTTAACTAAGTAATTAGGATATCTGTTGAAACAGTTTTAACATCATATTAATGTAAGTAATTGTAGTATAAATTTTTGTTGTCAACGATTTGGTGCTATTAGTGTTGGATAGTTCAATTTGGGTTCGATCCCTAAATTGTTATCAGACTCGAGTCTGGATGTGCTGGTGGCACATTTGTATGAAGTTATAGGTACATTCACCGTGAAGAGAACTGGGTTCAATTCCTAGTTGTATTAAATAAATTCATTCTACAAATACCATAGTCTTTTAGTAGGTAATTTGCAGTGTAAGTAAAATGGTTTGGGTTCGATTCCTAGAACATTGAATTAAATTATCAAATAATGGTTGTATGAGATTGCTTTATGTAACAAATACAAGAGAGTATATTATTGGTGGGTAATTTAAAGTGTGAGTGAAATGTTTTGGGTTCGATTTCCAGGACATTGAATGAAAAAGAAGTTGTTCAAAAGTAGACGATTTTAGATGGGTTTCGTATGTGAGTGTGTAAATAGATTGGTTTTATATTTTACTAAACTAATATTTCAACAGATTTCTTGACATTTTATATTGTCGCTGGAATATGGAAAGGTTTACGATCATAACACCCTTATAGTGGTCCTAACCATAATTACGAAATTATCTTTAATTTAGAAATATTAACAACGAAAGCTTTTGATCATATTAAATATTTTCCATATCCTGGAGAGACAATCTTTGTTGACTGTTTATTGATTTTGTTGTTTTGTGTTATGTTTGATTTTAGATATTCGTTATTTTATTCTTTTGAAATTCTAATAATCACCTTGTCAATCGTTATTTAAATCATTCATCGAAACTGCTATTATTTTAATTTTATTTTAAATATGATTTTAACATTTTAATGCTCAATTTTGATGATATCTACTCTGACATACTGATGATTGTCTGAATTAATTTAATTGTATTAATCGGATAATTTTAAGCTCATCAAATTATTACCTATTATTTATTTAGCCATTTTTTTACGATAGAGCGATGTGGAGAAAGTTTGGAGAGGCATATACCCTGCAATGGGCAGATACATTCTGAAAAGTTAAAGCTATCAGTGTGTTTTTAGGAAGTGGTTGCCTTAAGGCACCAGCTTACTCCAAATTTAACAAATATCTGTCAAATTCGCTATGCACAAAGTAAGTAGGTACATGTTTGGTGCAACGGTCTTTAAGTAATGCGTGTAGCATTTGCTATCTATTAACACAGATTAGAAAATATTTTGCAATGCACTTTGACCTTCAAACCGCCTCTATTCGCTGTTTTCGTTGTTCACAAGGGTAACCTGATGTGCTGGCTGACTATACATGGTGGGTATTTAAAAACGTAAGTAACGTGACATAGTAAAAATATTTACTTTGTTGACTGACTCGAGCCATCGCAAAAACATACTATTTTATTTACTTCTCTTTTCTTAAGAGTTTTTTATCATCTTAAATGGTAACGAAACGAACAGGAAACAACAATTCATTTACAAGAAACAATTACTTACTTTTAAGGTGAGTGAGGGCAAGTACGTAATAAAAAGTCCATTAAATTACTCCCTAGTAAGGAGTAGGTAAGTCCTTGTTAGGGAATTTCTGCGACATCAATGAATTTATTTATCGTGCGCATCACAAAGATGCTTTAGTGACGGCTGAAGATTGTCACACTTGGAGGCATACAGACACGTTATTAAAACTAGCGGTACTGAAATCATTATGTCTGAGAAACACTTATTTATGACATTTGATAGCTACATTCGTAAACGTCAAACGATTGGCCTCGCGAAGAGCGAAAACGCTGCGCGATCACGCTATTTCCAAGATGATTTTTTTAGGACCACGGAGTCTCTTAAAAACCATAGATAACTTATTTCTCTAGATACATATCTTATGTATATATTTAGAAAGAGGAATAAACAAGCTACACAGTAAATATGTAGTCAGCTAGGTTCCGGCTTCCTCCCTTTAATAAGAAATATCTGTTTTTCTTTTAAATAGTTTTTCATCTTTCTTGAAAGATGGAAAACTATTTTAATGGCAAATCTTAATATTGTGATGAAATAAAAGCGGCCCGTGCGTGACGAATTATTTATTAATTATAAATTGCTGTAATTATAATTCAAACATTTCTCATAAAACATTTTCACTCGTAATAAACACAATGTATTACGATTATAAATGCAGGCATATCAATGTCAATTTTGGACTGCTTGTCATTTTGAAGGTCTACATAGATGCTTAACACTTTGAGCGCCATGGTAGTCAACGGTGACCCCCAGACAATATAAATATATTGTGTCTAGTTCCGTGTCAGGCACGTCACACTTAGGGGCCTTAAGTCAAAGGCTTAAGGCCCCTAAGTGTGGCGTTGCCTAGTACAAAATATGGCCTGATTTTCCGATCGTAAGCAACATTTTGTGCGCGTCCATTGAAAATGTATCGCTTGGACGGCTGAAAAAATTGTGACTATTCGCAACGAAAATTCGTGTTCCGTTTCAAGTTCAGTAGTTTTCTTAAGAAATGCTGTTTATTTATGAAATTTACACACAGCCCCAAGACAGACTACCCTACATTGACCTTGAGACCGCCTCTATTCCCCACGTAATAAAACCTGTTTTCGTACTTCAAATGGCATACCTGAGATGCTGCCGCTGTACAACATTACAACGCTGTACAATATTGGTGTCGTCAACAGTCGCCTTTATCCGTCAGTAACATTTGAAAAAATCTAGAAGTGATGTTGAATGTCATGTAACTGTTGAGATTGACTGCTGTAGTCGAAATTCAACCAGGAGGAACTTAGGCCCTGTTCACACTACGCCGGATTCGGCTGTTTTGCCGGATGTGGCGGTTTAATAAATAAATAAATTGTTTCAACAAACACACCAATTACCTAGCCCCAAGCTAAGCGTCAGCTTGTGCTATGATGACTAGGATAACGCATAGAAATACTTAAAAACATATAAACATCCATGACTTAGGTACAAATGCAACCCTTATCACACAAACATTTGCCCCTTGCGGGATTCGAACCCGCAACCGCCTGGTTTAGAAGTCCGGTGTGCGAACGACTATACCAAGACGGTCGTCAAAATATATTACACAGCTTCAGCACAGGTATAGTCACAGCTTCATGGTGCTATATTTAGATATTTTTGTCATTTCTTATTTAGTTCTCAATTGGTATAATGCAGAAAGTTTGCTGTCCGTACGTTACAACCAATGTAACTACCTCCCACTCCGTTTTAGTTGCCCGGCAAAATTGCCTCATCAAGTGTAGTGTGAACAGAGCCTTATGTTTATTTTGTTTAAAATTTTTTTGACGAAGTCGCAAAATTGGTCTTTTGGTATCTTCTACCATAAAATAATACTCACGTGCAGCGTCTAACCGAATGTTTCACAAATCGCATTGCTTCCTTAATCATTGTCTACAAACCCGCACACCAGTAAATCATTGATCATTAGTGGGGACACAACACAAAAGGAAACCACTCCATTTATTCCGTTATAAGAATTGTGTGTTTCGTTCCACTTAATGATCGTAATTTGCTGTAGATACAGAATGTACACTATCTATTCTATGTTTTTTGTCTTTTTTCTATCTTATATGTATCTGTTTTTCGATGTTACTCTAACCTGAAGTGTTTTTATGACACTTACCTCATTTTAGCCTGGAGTTCACCAACAGATGTTTAATTTTCAATCAGCTGATTTAGCATTAGTTGACATAATTTGTATGGGAATTCTGTCAAATTAACCGCCAGTCAATGTTTGCCGGCTGTTTTAAAGTTGGTGAACTCGGAACTTAGTATATTTTCTTTTGCATTCTCTTTATCATATATTTCATCTTTACATTGTACTTATAAAACAAAGTTGCTTCCGCTGCCTGTCTGCTTAGATCTTTTGAACTACTTAATAGGTAGAGTGATCCAAGTGGAAGGTATAGGAGGAAGATATGTATAATACATATTGCACTCGTTTGAAGCCGCGGTAGATTGCTAGTTATCAGTAAATATATTTTGTTAAAAAAGTACAAGCCAAATTAAAAGTGGTTCAGTAGCAACATTAGAATGCAAATATCGACCTCTTGCCGTCTTCCATGTCAATCAAAACAAAATAATGAATAATATCGTATATAACATTTTTCGGCCCACAAAAGTACATTTATCATTTGAATTTCAAGACCAACTGTCTTGTAAATCTTCGAGTGTCCACACCGCGGACAATCCGCGTCGATCTCATTATAACAAATTATCAATTCACAGATATTTTCCCTCAAACTTCGTGCCGACTCGGCGTTCCCCCCAAATGTTCTATAAACACAAAATTTGCCGGTAAGTATTTGTTTTATGTTGCTAATAGTCCCCATTGTCTCGAAGATTAATTTAGTTAACTCAGTGAGTTTGCAAGAGGACGCTTCGAGTTATTGCTTGCTGGAAGTGACTGTGAAAATATACC
Source organism: Pyrausta nigrata (assembly GCA_949316185.1). Taxonomy (NCBI): domain Eukaryota; kingdom Metazoa; phylum Arthropoda; class Insecta; order Lepidoptera; family Crambidae; genus Pyrausta; species Pyrausta nigrata. Next base: position 13,126,749 of record OX438952.1, read on the forward strand.
TTTGCTTTTCAAAGTAATTGAGAAATGGTTCGCTACTTTGCCTTCCGACATTTTTATTTTGAAGAGCATTATTAGTAATGATCTATTGAACGAGTATCTACGTAAATACCAATTGTTAACGATACAATGTGTCACTGATTCCTAGATACGTATCTCCCATGACAATGTTATTTTTGTAAGCGATTTGTAACTACTGATATGTCATTAATAACAACAAATAGAATACGTCACTAAAACAGTACTGTTTTGTAATAATGTGTATTAATACTTACTTCGACATCAGAAGACGCCACTCTTTCCGAAACTGCGACAATCCCTGGCTCGCGTAGGACTATTGCAGAATACTGATGGAAACAAGTCTGGATTATGAGTTTGGGTGCTAGGTAGACCGGGTAATTAGGACTATGGAGGGAGAGACTACGGGACACCTCCCTAGATCATAGCCTCATGCTGAAAGAAATGGCAGGCGGTGACTCGCCAGCAACTGAATGGACCTCACCTGGCGTCGTGGGTAGGGTTGCCAGGCCATAAAATACAAAGGTCGGACTGCGCACTATATAAGGCCGGACATTTTGCCCTAAAAGCCGGACATTTTTAATTTATTACCAAACATAATGTTTTTACAACTGGCCTGTTGAAAAAAGTATTTATACGTGATGTAAAGTGAGGATGGGATCGAAGATGGAGTGTGTGCCAGATATATGCATATTCGATATTTATTTAAAGATGGTCATAATATTTATAATAAAAACACTCGTTTACGAATGGAAATGTTTATTAAGTTACACTATTACAGTTTTACTTACAAATGAATCGTCAGGCTTTTGTAGATTATTAAGTACTAGCTGTTGCCTGCGATTTCGTACGCGTGGACTCGATGATACAAAATATTTTATACTCCCGTCGCCATCCAGCTATCATGATCTCTTAGTCTATCATGTCGTAAGGAGTAGAGAGGAATGAAAAATCAAGGTCAATCAGCACTCTTTTTTTTTAGATAGGTTACTATCACCTCGCCATCTTTCTCTGGTAAGAAAATTTCGCATGGCAGTGACACCGACTCCAAAACTAAATTTGTTTTATGCTGTAGCATATATGGTATACATGCCCATAAAATCCTAAGGATTCTCTCGATTTGTCCAGGTTTACGTCACCAGATCGTAACTTGGAGACAGTAGGATTACTCCAGAGGAGTTTGAAAATCCGTCTAAAGTAATATACCATATCAGTTGCTCCAGACCTTCAATTTGTGTACGTCAATACAAAATGCTCATCACGCTGAAAAATGTTTCCTGAAGCGCTCTAATCATATCTCTTATAGTTGAGCTAAACTGCTAGGGTTCTTTATCAGTTGCTCCAGACCTTAAATTTGTGAACGTCAATAGAAAGTGCTCTTCACGCTGAACAATGTTCCCTACGGCGCTCTCTTCATATCTCTTATAGTTGAGCTAAGTTGCTAGAGTTACATATCAGTTGGTCCAGACCTTCTATTTGTGTACGTCAATAGAAAATGCTCATCACGCTAAATAACTTTTCTTAAGGCGCTGCTTTCATATCTCTCTTGGTTTAAGTGTACTGCTAAGGTTCCACGTCAGGTACTCCGATCTTCAAAATAAGTTATAGCCTAGTATTTGCCCAGACTCAATAGCTACACAATAAAAAAAGTTTCATTCAAATCCGTTCAGTAGTTCCGGAGATTAGCGTGTACAAACAGACATACAGACAAACAGACAAAAAAATAAAAGTTGTAAATTCCTATTCTGTTACTATTTTAACATCACCCTCAATAAGTTTTTGGTAAAAATACTCAATGTACAGACGAATCGGTTTTACAGTTTTAATATTTATATGTATAGATTTTTAAAACTAAAAAACAAACGAATATAGCTCTCTTTTGGCATTCTTAATGACGAAAAGCCTGACAAAAGCCGGACAGGCCGAACACGTACATATTTGACCGGACGCGACCGCAAAAAGCCAAACATGTCTGGCTAAAGCCGGACACCTGGCAAGCCTAGTCGTGGGTCATATAGACTGGACTGAGGGGCAACATTGGCGTTGCCAGCTAAGGGTAGAGAGGTAGCCCTGGACTTTAAACAACGATCACGCGCTCCCTGAGGGTCCAGCATCGCGTGCCCACTCACCACTTACGCAGCCGCATCTACCCCGAGCATCACGCTCTCGCGACTCCACTCTGACCGGCCGGTAAGGCAAGCCAGAGGTGAGAGTCCTGCAGACGAAATGAAATGAAATGAAATGAAATATTGTTTATTTGCGTTTGTATAGGGTGTACAGAAGATGCCAGTGTAGTGAATGAGCGCCTATCCAGCCATTGTCAATAACATGCAAATACTAAACCTATTTATTATTGTCTACAATCAACAATTTATTAAAAAATGACAATTTTATTTATTATTATTAAGAGATTAATTATAATTATTTATGATAAATTATTTAAATGTCATTGATTTTCAATCTTTGTGATTTAAAAATTCTTGAACCGAATAGAATCCACGAATTATTAACCATTCATGTAATATTTTCTTAAATTGATTAAACGACTGATCCTTTATAAACTGAGGTATCATATTATAAATTATTACACATATACAAAAACAGTTTTTTTGCATTCGAGCACTTTTTGGTATCAAGTCAAACACTATCCTGTTGCCGTGTCTCGTGTTCCGTGTATATAAATCCTTAGCCTGTTTAAACTGGTTTGGGTTTTTTTTCACGAATTTTGCCACCTCGAATATATATAGGCAGGGTAATGGCAGGATGTTCAGTAACTTGAATAACGGTCTACTGGATTTATCCGGCGCTACGCCGCAGATTGCTCTAACGCATTTTTTTTGGGCTACAAATGCTTTGTGCGAATTGGTACTATTTCCCCAGATCACAAGTCCATATCGAAGTACTGATTCGACATACGCAAAGTAGGTAGTGAGGGCTGTTGCCTTATTTGCTACTTTGGTCAATTTATATAGCGCAAATGAGAATCTGTTGATTTTAGAACATACGTTATTTACATTTTGCTTCCAGTCTAAATTATTATCTATTTCTGTACCTAAAAATCTTACAGTATTTGCATGTTTAAGCACTTGTCCTTGGTAATGTATGTTTAAGATTAGTCCGAAATTATTAAAGTTCATATAGTATGTTTTGTTAATATTTATTTTTAAATTATTCGCATTTAGCCAGTCAATCACAATCCCAAGAGTTTTATTTACTTCAAGATCGTGATCATGTATTCCTTTGATTTTTTCCGTTGTTACAATCACGGATATGTCATCAGCAAATAATATGGTCTTATGTTTTATGCATTTTGGGAGATCATTTATGTACGCTAAGAACAACAGCGGGCCTAATATCCTGCCTTGCGGAACTCCCGTGTTAATATTTTTAAATTCCGATTTGTATGTTTCGATAGTGTTATTTTTATTATTTATTTGACTTATTTCAACTATTTGCATTCTGTTATGTAGGTACGCCCTGATCCAGCTTAAGGCATTACCTCTAATACCGTAGCTTTCTAGTTTTATAATTAGCCTATCATGTAATACAAAGTCAAATGCCTTTGACATATCAAAGAACAGAACGGTTACATAATCATTATTATTTATACTTTGTAATATGTTATTTACTAGGTCAAAAGTTGCAAGAGTTGTCGATTTATTTTTTTGGAAACCATATTGATTTTTACATAGGATGTCAAATTTGTCCCCTTTTTTGACGCCCTTGGGTTCCACTTCGGCAAGCCAAAGACGATGGCCTAGATCGACTCTCAGGAGCACTCGGATTAACGACTGACCCCGTGGTGTCGCTACTCACCACAGCTTGCCACAAAGCTGTCCTGCGGGGTTAATTATTATTATTATAAACCCGACCGGGGATCGAACCCGGTACCTGAGAAGTGGCGGCATTATGAAATCTTTTAAAAATGTTTGTAGGTCTAATTTAAATAAGATAAGTTACCTTTTAACCCCTGACACAAGCAAATAGCAACCTTGATATTAAGTGTTCTACATAATTCAGTTTTAAGCCACAATATTGTAATGAATACCGTTATTTAAAGCAAAAACAACAAACTGAAAAGTAACGAAATCATTAGAAAGTCTAAACTAGCTAACTACTTTTAACTGTAAAACTGGGTTTTTCATCTAATCCAACTATTCTTGTCTCAATGAAACAAGTAGCAACTTAGTTGTACAGCTTCAAGACACGAACCTCGATAATGAAGCTGGGCTATTCGGAGGTGAAGAACTGGTCCGGGTAAACTTCGGAAAGGTTGCGCCTGGGCCACTTAGGGTTATCAAAACGTCCTGTGATTCCATGCAACTAAAAATGTTGATAGAACTCCGCAGGTTCAGTATCGTCCGAAATAAATAATCGTATACTAAGACCTAAGTTCACCAGTTCTTAAGAGCCATTAAATCTAAATAGATGGAGTAAGTTTATGGGTGGATAAAATATTATTTTTACAACCTCGTTTATTCCTTAATTGAAATATTAACAATTCAAATTTTGTGATAGGGTTTTTTTTATACGATTACACTGCATGCAAACTGTAATGCAATTCTACCATATAACTATTAAGGGTCTCTCAGCGAGTAAAGGCCTGCTTCATCTTTTTCCAAATTTCTCTGTCTTTTGCTGAGTTTATACAGTTTTCACCGGCTACCTTTTTTATTTCTAACAGATTGATAAAATATATCAAATAATATTATTTATTTAAACTTTTTGCCCACAGTTTATTATACATATGGCGGACTTACAATGATAACGGCTATTTAAAAATTAAACTTCAAAGTTAAGACTGCCGTAAATCTCGCTTAAAAATTCTGTGTGAGACTTGGTACAGCCCTACTATACCCATCGAGAATTCGGCGCGTGTTCTTTACGTTAACTTTGATGCAATGTTTTTCTGCACCAAAATCTTTTTACTTCGACCTGAAAATCGGCACAGTAGCTACTTAGATTGTGAAATCTGAGGTTTTATTTTTTTATAGCTACTTTTTGCACAAATGACGGACTCAATGCTAATAGAGAAGTTTTTACAAAAGTTCACATAGTCGCACGTCAAACTACAGATATTGACATCAGGACCGCCTCTATTCCGGGCATAATAAAGGCTGTTTTCGTAGTTTAAATGGGTAGCCTGACGTGCTGCCGACTGTACTAAAAAAAAAATATCCCAAATACAAGAAGAGATAGGATACGTTACTCGCTATTAAATAATTTGTGTATATAAAAAAAGACGATTCTTATTCTTACCTCATCATCGACCAATCACAATTAGCTGACAATAAAAGTGACAAGCTAAGAGCGTTGAAGCATATAGAAAATCGACCGCAAGTAATATAGTGCAACTACGATAAGACACACGTATTTATTTGGTATTTACATGACTTTTTTTGCCAGCCCTAATAAAAAAACAGAACAGTGAGCAGTGGCAGCCCTACTGGCTTTTCGATTTGGTGCTCACGTCCGCTGAGCTGTCGCTGGCCCGGAATTCACAAACATTTTCTCAATTACAAGTTTTAAATTTGGCGCAAACACCTAATTGATTTATGATTTTAATTCCGTTCCGGTACTGTTTAAGCTATGGTGTAAGTGAATAAAATACGATGCAAATTTCTATGAAGTTGAATAACAGAGTTGTAATTTCACCAGCAAATTAATTTGGTATACATTTACTTGTATCGTATGTTGTTACGGAAAACAATAGAATATTCGGTGCATTTCCCTGTCTTACGTTATCCTAAAATCTTATTATTTGTAATATATGCAGTATATTAAAATACAAATCTTTAAAAACAAACATACATAGGTTCTCGTCCAATAATGACACAACGTTTTATATATTTTTTACAAAAGTACTAGTGACAGGCTTCGCACGGATGCAATATGCTCAACCTATTGCTAAAAACTGAATTCAAAGCCAACCGAGCTCAATTCCAATCCGCAATTGTCGAAGATTAAATTTAGGTTCGGTCTCTCTCTTTCTCTGCCAAACAAACGAAAATAGACAGATCTGAACATCCCAGGGCCCAGACCCAGAGGGCGACCAAAAACAAGATAGGCAGATGTAGTCAAGAAAGACCTGATACTCTGCAATGTCTCCGAAGACGATGCGTGCGATAGGGCAAAGTGGAAAAGAAAAATTGAGAAGGCAGAACCCACCATCAGATGGGATTAATAATACCTAGGAGACAGAGAGAGAGAGAGATATTAAGTGATACAATTTCTTACTTAGGTATTTTTTCAAGGTTTTGCGAATTTTCGTTAAACTTTAGTCGTCATTGAATGTCATCCCTACTAAACTGTCTATGAATTCTTTAATTTCCTTAGCAATAAAAAGCTGTTTAGTCTGACGTCTCTAAATTAATGTAGTCTAATTATACTATCTATAGAAAATAGGGTTACCAGCGAAAAGAAAACGACAGAATTAGTTTAACTTGTATATTTATTAGTTACGAGATACGAGAGAAGTATAACGTCTGCCTCTTAGCACACTGGATCCCAGGAATAACGAGCGTATAACGGACAATCATAGTTTTTTTTTTATATTAAACATTATTAGGTGCTGCTACGCTGTTAATATTGCAAATGTGTATAATATATTTGATTTAAGCAATATTAAAAACTATATCAAACATAAAGAAGAGGATAGTATAGTCCAAAACTCGTGCACGACACTCTTGCGCCAATCACACGCTACTGTCACAGAAAATCTTCGCTGCAACATCACCCGTCCCTGCTCACATCTAGCGTGCCTAACGACGGTCGGGCACGAACTTGTCGGAGTATAATTTGACGGTACCAATACTATAGTATTGTACAAACCATTTAATCAGTATTTTTATTGGGCTACACACAAAATACAATATTAAGGACCATCCTAGTCTTCCAGTGACTCTACAACCATACAGGAGGCTATCAATCTCAGCCGTCAGCCGCACGTCTTGGCGGTTCAAACGATCATGCTTACTTAAGTACATGTTCAGTTTTCTCTAAGGCCACGGCCAGACTGAAGATGGCACGCTTAGAACATAAACAGTACGTTGGAGTTTAGATAATTAATCCTAGTAAACCAATACACCGAATCTTATGGAATCGTCGATTGGGCAGATCAAGTCGAGACACTAAGCGTGTCTCGATAGCCGGTAGTAGCCTGAGACTTGTCAAATATCCGTTCGAAAACGTCCGTTTGAAGACTGTTCGATCTGGTTACCATTAATATCCTTTAAGAGGGTGAATATGGTCCTCAATACCTGTAACTTTTACTATGAAGACATCATCAAAATCAAAAAAACATAGGCGTGAAAATATATTTTGCTCCATACATCGTCATCAAGGTATTAGGTATTTGTATGAACATACACACCTATGTTTTTTTTATATTTCCATCTTGACTCCGTGTTAAAATTTATAGGTGTACCATATTCACCCCCTTAAAGGATAAGACTGTCTAGGTAACAACCTGTATAACGTGGTACACTTCACGGAAACGTCACGGAAGTCAGCTTGTAAGCTGAAAGGTCAAAATGCTGCGATAAGCATTCTTTGTAACATAATGCGTTGTTGTAAATCGATCTGCGTAATTTTAGGAAACGAGTTATGATATTATGTATCACCCATGGTATCACTCTACATGTTTTGTTCAGTTGTATTCAGCTTGATTCTAAGTCAACATCCATAATGCCTATATGTAACTTCCAAGCGTGGCTCTAAGCGTATCACGGCCATTGTGAACACGGCGTAACAGATGGTAATAATCTAATGATTTTATACAAATAATTACGGATTCAGATTGCAGCCAAAACGTACCATGAATTGTACCATACTGTGAATTTTCGAGATCAAATAAAATGGGTACCTAATAATATGTATAACGACGAATTGATATCTCAAAAAGAAGTTGTTGTGTATGTTTCAGTTTCACTACACAGATATAATCTCAAACAGTCATAATCATAGTGATGATTTATATACCAATATTGTTATGATTTTTTAAATTTGATAAGTGCGTGTGAAAATTGCCAGTTTTTTATAAGATGACGATTAATAAGTGATAGCACATAGTAAAACATGAATAATAATAAATTTATATTATAATTTTAATTAGGGTATGTAAAAAAGTTAGATTTACAATATTTTGATTTATCCTATCTAATAACATAACTGCTATTGTAAGTTGGTTTTGCGTCTGATATGTGTAACCTAAATTTTATATTTTTTATCAGGTACCTAACTGGCATTTCACGAATGTCACAATTTTCCATTTCGCTATCTGTGCTGTCGTGTGACTAACGATAGCTCAACAAGATTTTGTGACACTTTCCAACTACTACAAAAATAAAATGTTACGTGAAATGTTCGTTCACCACAAAAATGGAATTGAAATTCGAATGACTACTCTTAACTGATTATTTGTGTCTATTTACTTAATCTAATACTTTTGAAATTATAAATAAAATTAAATTATATACTTTTTTTGCCTATACTGTCTAATGTTTTAAGTTAATGGTACGGAACCCTTCGCGCGCGAACCCGACTCGCACTTGGCCGGTTTTTTCTTTCTTAAGTAGGTACGCTACAACAGTGATGATCGTGTTGTATCTCGCGTCGGCAGCATTATTTCTGTTTGTATCTTCCACAGATCAGTTCTGTTTACGCAATATCCGGCTAATTATCCAGTTAATTAAAGTGCGTTTGTTTAGGTCCGGACCAGTCTTATTTACGAAGGACGCGTTTCCGCGACGAATATAGAACTGCCAATTTCGTACTGAGACGTTACTCCGGTTGACGATGTTCGTAGTTTCGACTGTAGCCGTCCTTATCACTCACGCCGGTATGACAAAGCAAACGTACAAGATGGGTAGACTCGAAAATACGGACGTTGTCAACCAGAGTAGGGCCTCTGAATTGGGTTGGTTTATTACAACAGGGGATGTTTGGTTTTGTGTTGTAAATATAACTTTTATATAACAAGCATTGTTTGATATTGATGAACTTTTATAATACAGGTTGTTCATTAAAGGATGATCCCTTAACAACAGATAAGTCACATTAAAGAGATTATTAGTAAAATCAGTTAAAAAAACAGTGCAATTTTTTGGATATTCTGAATTTTACACCAATCATGTTTTAAATTCGTTTGTGAATAATAGCCATTCGCTTTCCTATCAGTAACAACCGTAAAAAAAAAACTTAATAATGCTAAGAAATAGGCATGGAAATGATTGCTACTTTTAATTTATTTTCATTTCATCATGAAATCATGTGTTTTTTTCATATGAAATCACATGTAAAATTTCATTGGCAATGTTTTTTTTGCAGTGTCATAATGTAACACTTTTTGCTATTTGCCACTTTTAATGAAATATGAATAATGGTGGACGGTTGCTAATTTGCTACTATATGAAATGTCATATTTAATTCGTCATATTTAGGTTGTCATGAAAAGTCATGACAAACGAATCAAAACTTTATGTTCATAAGTTTAAAGTTCTTAAAATGACCGCCCAGTATCGATCGTCACCTATGATCGCATAACTAGTGTGTTTGTCTTTTTCTAACACGCACCTAGGGCAAATCATTCCTACTCGCTCTCTCGCGCTCAAGGATTCCGCTCGCTAGACTCGCTCTGCTATATGCAGTCATCAATGAATGAATTAATGACATGAGCATGATCTATGATTTCGTAGAGTGCGATTTGTAGCAGTCTATATGAAAAAAAATAGCAGGTGTGTGCAAAATCTTCCATGCCTACTAACCAGTGGCGTGTCCAAGGGTACTACAGTACCATTTTTTTTGACGGAAAACCGGCAGTGGTACTACAGAGCCACAAACTCAGAGTGTTCGAACACACTCATTTATTAAAAATCTGTTGCGTATCTGTGTCAAAATTGTAGTATTTAATCTTAAGAAAGAATCATAGATGGCGTTAAAACCTAGTTTTATCCATTTCGATGCGCTGCTTTATCGAGGGACTGACTTAAAAGTGACAGTTCTTTTTTCTGTGAGTGAGCAACAACTGCTGATGAAAAATGTCGTAAGTACTCTCATTTTATTACATAATTCTTTAAGTGTGTGTCGGAATTTTGAGTTCAGCTATTTTGTTTCTTGCACTTTGTTTTGGTTTTGGTTTATAATTTGAATAAAGATTATTTAGTTTAATCAAAAAAATTAAGGAATCTTATTAATTAAATCAGTTAATTTCAGTACTTAGCCAAAAATAATATCTCGTCTGTACAGCCCCCGGGCGGCCATTTTGATTGTCAAACCAAGATCGCCACGGGTAACAAATATCGTGTTGTGCAGAGTCATTTTAATCAATTAATTTATAAGACTTAATATGTATCATTTGTTTATATTAAGCCACTATTTTAAAGGAAATATAGTCTAGTTTTAAAATAAGTTACTAAAAATATAGCCGAGAGCATAACTTTGTCACAATAAAATAAAATTGCCAGAAAATCGGTTAAAAAAAGTACAATTATGTATAATCATTTTTTTTTATATGAAATTGAAATTTGAAGTATATATTTTCAACTTTATTGATGCCTTTTTTTACTACCTATCTAGCAGTATTTTTTTTTTGTTATTACAACTATACTTTTCTTTCAACAAACGTTTTTATCGGGACAGGTCGCGCGATTTTTTTAAGCGCCTATCGTGCGATTTCGCCGGACGGTTTCCCCACATCGTAGTCTGCGAGCTCGGACAGTCAAGTGGCTAAGAAACTAGGTCATATCTCATTTCTGGACTGCAAATGATGCGTAAAAAAATAAAGCACGATGTTTTAAATATCACAAAACTGACACAACGAAAAAACGGTAAAAGGAATAAAAAAAACGTTATGACTATAAACTGTGCGGACATAGTTCGCTGCGCCAAAGGTTGTTCGGGTATTTAGCACACACGTTTACTATACAGTGTGTAGTTTTAGACAGCCGGTATATTTAAAGGAGGTGAATATGACTATTATCTACAACTACTTTAACCATGAGTTGATTATCGATATCAGAAAAAAAAACAAAGATATCTCATATTTTATCGTCGAAATACATATTTAGGAATTTGTATAGAGCATCTGAAATTATACCAGTTTTATATCTGAAACTAACATTCATTGTGTCACAGTAAGGCTATGCGACACAGAGAGCTCAAATATTGCATTATTGTTATTTTGCAAATAGAGATTTTATTTTCAAAGTTATTTGATTGCAGTACTTAGATATTTTATAGATTTTAAAAACAGCTTGGCGGACTACCATCCCACCGGATGACACGATCGATCAATTTGTGTCTGCGAAATTTAATTTAATTTCGTAAAAAATGAAAATAAATTGCTTAAGTTATAAAAAAGTACCTGGGCGACAGAGCTTTGCTGGGTTACTACTATTTAAAAAAAATAAAAAAGCTATAAATACACAAAAAATACAAAAGAAAAAAAAGTGTTCGTCACTGAGCGAGATTCGAACCCACGTCTTCTACGTTTCTTCAGTCCGACGTCTTACGGATACCGGACACCACGACACCTATCTGCGTCGAACAGTTACCAAAGAAAAACGCATGAAAATTTGAAAACACGCGTTTTCCCGAGATCTGTAGAGCCGTTTCAAAGATAATTTAATTAAGAAATAAAAAACAAGAATTGCTCGTTTAAAGGTAAAAGATAATTATGAATTAACATTTTTTGAATGTATTAGTTACATTGAAAATGATTCCTTTAAGCAAATACCCAATCTTTAACATTTAAAATATAATACTCTCCTTCGTGTCACATAGCTGTAGGACACCCTTTATAGCACAACCGTATAACGACGTGAAAATATCTGCATGCGAAGTTTCGTTGATATTTGTAGCAATATTAAATTTACAGTTGAGTGAACATTGAACCAGGCACAATGCATCTCGTGCGCCAGTGAACTAGGTGCTATAATAATGTCTGAATTAAAGGTAATATTTAAATAATATGATGTAGGTGATGCATTTGGAACTGCTATTACGAATTAAATTAATATTATTCGTATACCAAGCAATGAAATAGAATCATTTGTATTAGCAATGAAAAGATGCAGGGAAAAATGGTTCATTAAATCCATACTAATATTATAAATGCGAAAGTGTGTATCTGTCTGTCTGTCTGTCTGTTACCTCTTGACGCTTAAACCACTGAACCGATTGAGATGAAATTTGGCATGGAGACAGTTCGAGACCCTGGAAAGGACATAGGCTACAATTTGTCGCGAAGGGGGTGAAATGGGGGATGATAGTTTATATGGATAATCCAACTCTTGCGGGCGAAACCGCGGGGAGCCACTAGTAAATAATAAATTGTTTCAACAAACACACTAATTACCTAGTCCAAAACTAAGCGTGAGCTTGTGTGTCGATTTCGTTAAAACTTGGTATGTGGGTGAAAAATCAATCTAGATTAGTCTTATGTTTGTAAAAGCGTGTTTTCAAGTTTTTGCCTTTTTTTTTGCATTGTTGGATGCAGAACACGGTCGCTAATGTTGCACCGGAAAGCATGAGCGCTGTGGCCGAGTGAATTAGACGTAGGCTTGATAGTAATATGTCTGTAAAATCTCGCTTGAATACCAATTGCTTATTATAGTTTGTAAGTATTTTTTTTAGTTTTTACACAAGTTTAAAATGATATTGTAATAAATGTTTGAGATAATATTTCTTATAAGTACTAACATTTGCCTATATTACAATAAATTTTAGTAACCGAGCACAGCTCGGTCGCCCAGGTACTATTACTAAACTATCAACTTAGCAGTACATAAATTCAATTTAATTTACGCGTCAATTCGAGAAATAAGGTTTTGGGTTATTAAACACGGTATTTCCCAGTACGGGTGAATTGGGCTTTCAATATACAGTGGTCAGCGCACCAGATTATCATTTTCCAACTTAATCACCCCTATTACAACTGCTTAAGATAGCGGAATGTTAACTCAATGTGCTGTCTGTACCTACCCAAAATTATACAGGGCGTCCCACGGTTATGCCACATGGAGGGAATGTATCTTAAATATTGCAGATGACAATGTTATAGACTTCATTTTGTTTGAAAAGCAAGTTAAGCTGCATTCAAACAAGTTCGAATGATCGGCTGTCTGCAGCGGGAATGGAATCGCAAAATGGTAAAATAAAGCCCCCTTTTTACCCGACTTCGGAAGGAGGGTTTATGTTTTTCGAGAGTATTTTTGTATGTAGAATTGTTTGGCACGCCCTACAACCCAAACGGCTCAACAGTTTTTTATATATGAGGTGTCGTTGAATTTGTCAAAATTGTGAGAGTGACATAGGTTATACACATTTAAAAAATGGCATACGCAAATGGAAATAAAGGGGGGAGGGGGAATTGGTATTTTTCTTACCTTAGCAATATGGGTATCAAATGAAATCCAGTAAAAAGACTATTTCAAAAACATAATAATTTTTGCAGTCGGGTGTTTTGTATTTTCATTAATTATGTTTTTACCCGATACCATAGGATCTTAAATAAAAGGAAGATCATGTACATTTACATTTTAAATTAATTATGTTTTGCTAACATTCATATAATTTAACATTTTTATTTCAGTCAAATTGTTTTCTAAGTCAAAATGAAGTCTCTCAGTAAAATTGTGTATCTGGAAATATTTCAGACACATCCTCCACATGCCATAACCGTGGGTCGCCCTGTACAGAACTTGTTCGTAATGTACATTGTGTAGTCGTCAGTGCCAGTCGACTAAATGAATTAATTCCCTTGCGCCTTGACAGCCAGGAAACCAGAGGAAATTACGTTAAGGATCCATCCACAGAAATGTTGGCAGCCACTTCCGTCGCCATAATGAGAAAAATAACAGGACATTTTTTAATGTTTAACGTCACTCACCGGAACGTCACGTGAGAAACGATTTGGGACCTTAATACAAGGACATAAGATCGTGCTTGTGCTGTAATGCCTCATGGTACTTGAAGTTTGGAACTGTGGATAGACTCTTATTTAAATGAGCTCGTATTTGAGATATGAGTGGTTACTTTGTTATACAGGGTGAGTGCCTTGTTGGCCTAGTGGTCAGCACGCTGGGTACGATCATAGAGGTCCCGGGTTCGATTCCGGGTCTGGCCGAGAATGTTGGGTTTTTCTGTCTTAAAATAACTCAGATACAGCTCCGGAGTCAGGAAGTTGGTGGTGTTAAAACCCCCGTGCCTCGGAAAGCACGTAAAGCCGTTGGTCCTGTGCCTGATCTCTCTACGGTCATGTCGGACTGCCGTCTCACCGAGTTATGAGCGTGAAGAAACAGAGAGTGCACCTATGGTCTCCGCACACACTTGTGCTCTATCGTATATCTCTCGCGCTGTTGGCTAATCTCTGTTGAGATAGGCCGCTGTAGTCGAAATTCGGCTAGGAGGACATTATACAGGGTACCTATCGTTCTTTGTTGGTTGAACTAAATGATTTCTGATTCAGAATATTATAGACAAAAAATATATGTCTACAATTCCATTTTAATTTAGTCATTTAGAATGTTTTTTCAGACCGTATCAAAAAGTGTTCAAAGCTCTACTACTAAATTGTAAGATCACTGAGGTATATTTTTACCGTCACATTACAGCTTTGGACTATTCTCTGATAAATGTTTGCCGGTTCAAATAAATGTGGCCAGAAATAAGAATATTAAAAAGAGTAATCTTTGGAGGGTCTTAGCGAAAATGTTATGAAATTATAAAGTGCCTTGGGCATGAATAGTGGACGGGCACTATCGAAAATCCGCTTAGCTGCGTAGCGTCAAAGATAAAACTTACAAGATAGACGGCACACTTTCTTATAACTAAAGAAAACTTAACAATGGTGTGAAACAAACCTAGTATTTTGTACGAACCAAAGCACGTTATGGCACTGTTTAGATTTACTGCTATGACTGTGGCATCTATGCAAAAATGGAGCAAAGCAACGAGGCGTTTTGCTACATTTTACGACAAATAGAAAAACAAATGAGAAATAGCTGGAGACAACCTTGTTTCTTTTTTTTTATCAAAACCAGTCAGATTCAATAGTACAACCAAAGAGATTTTATTAGAAGTATGCAAAATACTTTTTTCCCGACCTTTTTTAATCAGTCCAAGCTGAAAACCAGTATACTTACTGTACTACCACGATTATAAAGTACTTATTGAAAACTTAACGAATTCTTTAGCCCCGCTGTCGGGGCTGGTAGAAATCTGTTCGCACAATTCATTGCCTGAATCCGAAGTGTGCCCCTTCAAGAGCTTCACTCAACGTAATCTGATCATTCATAGCTGGCTAAGGTACTACGTATACTCTACGTTTTGTAAGTAAAGGCGGTCTAAAGAACCATAAAACTGTTCATTTTAAATTGAGGTATTAATTTTGTAGTTACGAGTACAACTACCATTCATCCATTGATCTCTGATTAGCCCAAAGGTCATGCCTTTACTGGTAGAGAATGCCACATGGCATTAAGTCCGCCTTTTGTACAAAATTTTCAGTTGTGCATTAAAGCTTAAATAAATAAACTACGAAAGTCTAATTTTGTTTCATAGCGAATCTAGGTACATAGCGTATACATCTTTGTAACACAATGGGAAAGTACTTTCAATTATGATGTTAAATGGAAACATTACCTACTTAATTATTTAATAAAACGTTCAAAGATTTACCTAAATGGTTGCTTTGTCTAGGATTCAAATTTGAGTCGACAAAATTAGTAACTAAAAATTTCACATCGTATTTCATGATGCCAATCGAAGCGGCATATTCCTTTCTAGATGACGCATAACTTGAACTGTTTTCCTTAAAGTACCTGTGATTTGTTACGATCATACGAGTATCCTAGCTTTTCATTTCATTCATTTTGCTCGTACGTACACACACATACAAGGTGTGACAAAACTACCCTATAGAACTGAATGGAGCTACTTAGTATCAGCAGCTAAACAACTTTCTCCTAGAAAGATGGGCTGAAATATGCCAAAATAAATTTGACTTTCTATAGAAATTAGATGGGTCACGTGATCGATTTAGTATGTTTTTTTTACCCACCAATTACCTAGCCCCAAACTAAGCGTGAGCTTGTGCTATGGTGACTAGGATAACGGATAGACATACTTATATACATTTATAAACATCCATGACTTAGGTACAAATGCTCGTGTTCATCACACAAACATTTGCCCCTTGCAGGATTTGAACCCGCAACCGCCTGGTTCAGCAGTCCGTGGCGCGAACCACACCAAGACGGTCGGCTTTTCAAACATTTTTTGGCGTTTTCGACCTATGTTTCTAAGATAAAGTTGTTAAGTTACTAATTCTAAGTAGCTCCCTTCACTACTAACGAGTTGTTTTGTAACACCTTGTAATGCTGTAAGTATACCCGATTCGGTTGGCACCACTTATTATTGATTTCGTGTCGAAGCATATGGGATCATTAAACTGTCGTTAGCTGATTACCAGTTAGATACGTGTTTTAATGGTCGCACCACGGATTCAAATAGAAGAAATGTAGCTACATAGGTAGTTGGAGGAAATCATGTACTTACGACAAGTTATTATATTGACCATGTTACACTTTGTAAATGTTTAGATTTTCATTATTTATACAGACGTCTAAGCTATTATGGTTACATTTCTTACAGTTTTTACGTCAGTCACATTCTTTTATGCAACAAAATAAACTGCAATCCCAGATCTCACTAAAGGAGTTAATTCCAACTATTTTTGTTTTTCTATCAACAAAAATCGATGCAAAGCAGATTACAGAAAAAGCTAACACTAAAATCCTTTGTTATTCTGCGTGGCTCGCTCATTCCGTGCGGTCTTCTTATGCATACCAAAAATAAAATTTTGTATTTTCGTATTGTAATTTTCTTTATTTAGGCTCATAATCCGGGTTTTGTTTGGGTTTTCGGGGTTCTGTTCTTCTAAGTGTAAAAGGATATCTTCGTTGTCCACCTGTCTGTCAGGACAAGACGCTTATTTTCAGGAAAATGGAAAGCTAACGTCGAAATTAATAAATAATTCAGGGATGCAGTCGTTTGGAGCTCTGAAAAAAATCGTGCAATGAAAAGAATTGGACATTTATTTTGCATGTAAAAAATTGCAAAGGTACCAAAGCCTAACAAACCTAAAGGTAAGTTGGAGTTCAGTTTAAAGCATGGTCTTATGGCAGATATAAAGATTAAATTTTGAAAGTCCTTTGAGACTACACACACCACAGGAAATAAACATTTTTCTGTAGGTACTCCCAGTTTTTTAACCCTGCGTAAGTGGCACACGCTTACAGTTAAGGCTTAGTGAAGTTAATCATTTATTTATAAAGGTACACCAACAGCAAATCACACTATACACAATACAACATCATGACAAAAAAAATTACAAAAATGATTGCCTATTACAGGTATACACAACATTTACTGAAGTAAACACATTGAACACAACCTAAAAAACATCCTGAGACAAAGAACTTCGCGAACCCCTGAGAACCCTCGGTGCACGAATCCGACATACACTTTACCTTTTTTTATCCGGCTGGCTCGAGATTGTGTGCTGGCTGCGCGCCAGGCCAGTATTAACGTGGCCCATCACGCCCGAACTGGCAAGGTTTGTTTTTAATTACAAAAAATAAGGTCTAAACTACGGTCTTATTTCAATCGGTGATACTGTTTTTAGGTTTCCGTAACCATAGAGGAAAAAACGGGACCCTATTAATAAGCCTTCTTTGTCTGACTATCACCAGGCTGTATCTCATGAACCGTGTAAGCTAGACAGTTGACATTTTAACAGATGATGTATTTCTGGTGCCGCTATAACAACAAATACTAAAAACAGAATAAAATAAACTATTTATACAAACTACGATACAAACGTATTTTTTTTCCTTTTAAACTAAATAATATAGTTTCTAATTTTGTATATGTCACAGGCATATTGTTTAATTCCGCCGTTTACATACGGCGTCGTCAGTTTACAAACGCTTGCCGTTTTGTAAAATGCCGACGGCAAAATGATAACTCGTTTTTTTTTTTTTTTTTAATTTAATAGGCAGACATTTGACCGCAATCTCACCTGATGGTAAGCGCCGATGCGGCCGATGATGGGACATGTCTGTCTAGAAGCAGCCTATTCACTCTTTTCTTAAAGGAATCCAAATCGTAGTGTTAAGGGAACACTTCAGCTGGCAACGAATTCCACTCTCTAGCCGTCCGCAAGAGGAACGAAGATTTAAAACGTTATAATTTCATATAGCTAAATGTTTGAGAGTTTAGGCAGTGGATTACACGTGGAGGGCGACAATGATAGGTGTAAAATCAGTCAGGTCTGAGCAATTATAGATAGGTACTTGCCGCATCAGTTTTCAGAGTTCAGGTATAACTTCACAGGCCACAATGATTCGAAATGTCTGTAAGGAGCTTCAAAGGATACACACGCGGCGAAAGCACTCTGGTCAGTCTAGTACATGTCATAGGGAACGTCTCGATGTCGACTCGATCTTCGGGGTTCTCACGGTACGTTTTAAACAAATAAAAATAAGGCAGGTATGCTTGTGAGTGTGCGCGGCGTAGTATCAATAGGGTACACAAACAAATTAAAATATTGTAGTAAACATATCGCCCGCCCTAAACACGTTAAGTGTTTACGAGAAGGTTAGGAAGCCAAGGGAAAGGAAGTTCACTGGACAGGAAGACGAACTAATTTCGTCAAAGATCTCTTTAGGCTACCGGTAGGAGATTTAACATCTACCACACGAACAACTTGGTCTTGGCCAGGGTATAAATTAATAATGCGTCCACGACGCCACTGCAAAGGGGGAAGGTTGTCATCTTTTATGAGTACTAGCTCACCCACTTTAAGAGGATCACAAGGAGAGGTCCATTTATTTCTAATTTGTAATGTATTTAAGTATTCTAAATGCCAGCGAGACCAAAAGTGCTGGGTAATTTGTTGGATTAGCTGAAACCGTGTAAGGCGATGCAATTTTACGTCTTTATAAGGGTACTCCGGAAGTGCAGTTAAGGGTTGTCCAATTAAGAAATGGCCGGGAGTTAACACTTCGACATCATTAGGGTCCGGAGAAAGTGGGCACAATGGGCGTGAATTTAAAACTGCTTCAATTTTAGCAAAAACCACTGTTTTTCTGTCAGCTCTTCAAATGTAAGGGGGGTATCGCCTACTACTCGTTTTAGGTGCGATTTCGCCGATTTAACCGCAGCTTCAAAAATACCGCCCCAATGAGGGCAAACAGGAGGATCGAAAACCCAGGATATGTTCCGCTTTGAAAGCTCAGAACCAATAGCCGCCTGGTTTTGAGACAGGAAACACTCTAACTCTTTAAGGTAATTGTTGGCACCGATGTAATTTCGACCGCAATCGGATCGGATTAGGCGGGGTACACCACGACGCGATACGAATCGGGAAAAGGCCGCAATAAAGGCTTCAGTAGTTAGGTCCGATACAACCTCAAGGTGAACGGCTTTAGTGGAAAGGCAGACAAATACACACAGGTAACTTTTCACTAACCTTTTGTTCCTATAGGCCTGGACTTTGGTAAAAAAGGGTTCTGCAAAATCGGTACCTACACCGTCAAACGGTCTAACAGCCGTGACGCGGTCTTTAGGTAGGTCACCCATGAAGGGTTGAGATACAGCCGCTTTGAGACGATAACAGGGAAGGCATTTAAAAATCACTTGCTGAATAGCTCTGCGTGCCGACAAGATCCAAAACTCTCTATTTAACATGGCAAGAATTGCATTAACACCTGCATGAGCATTCTCGCGATGGTAATGTGAAATAAGGATGTTCACGAAATTACCATTCTTAGGCAGAAGAAGGGGATGGCGCGCATCAAAGGATATATCGGAGTTTCGTAATCGGCCTCCAACTCGAATTAGGTCTCCGTCATCCAGAAATAAATTTAATTTTCTCAGGGAGTTAGTGATAGGATCGCCACGCCGTAAGCGATCAAGTTCATCAGAAAAGGAGGTAAATTTAACAATTTTCACTAAAAACAAAAGGGAATCTCACAGTTCCTCAGGGCTCAGGTAGGGCGAGTAAGATTTAGGAAATAAAAACCGCCTTATAACAAGTCACGTTTATTAGCTTGTTGAAAGAACTATACCGCTCTAATAAGTATGAGGGATCCGGGGTAGGAACATCGGCAGAGACTACTAAACAACGTAGTCCAGGGAGATCACTACTTGGGTTAGGTTCCGAAACACCGGGCCAGTTGTCAGGAGACTGCGTCAACCACAAAGGTGAAAACCAAAGGGAGTGGTCGATCAGTCGGGTGACTGACATACCTCTCGATGCACAGTCACTAGGGTTCATGTAGTCTAGGACGTGCCTCCATTCACTAGATGTAGGACTATTATTAATCTTGGAGACACGATTAGCCTCAAAAGTCTGAAGGAGATGAGGAGTGGTTTTTAACCAACACAACACGATTCTACTATCCGTGCAACTATGGATTGAAGTCAACACAGACGACCTTTGCAGACAAAGAGCGACGTGATGAAGTAATTTAGAGAGGAGGGTAGCTCCCAACAATTCCAACTTGGGAATAGTTAAACGGGTCTGAACAGGGGCAACTTTAGATTTAGCCATAACAAGATGGACGGAGCAAACACCAGACGGAAGTTCCGCACGTAAATAAACAGCGGCAGCATATCCCAATTCAGAAGCATCACAGAACCCATGTAGGGATAAGGAGGAGGAACCTCTGGGAAGAATGTGTCGGGGAATGGCCACTTCACTAACCTTCGCTAGGTCCTGAACAAATGCAGTCCACTCTAAAGACAGGGGTTCATTTAAAGGATCATCCCAGGATAAGCCTGACATCCATAAGCGTTGGATAAATTCCTTAGCCTTAAATACGACAGGTGATATCCAGCCACAAGGGTCATACATACAGGCAATCAAAGATAAAACTTTGCGTTTTGTAATAACGGTATCACGGGTATCACAGGTATAATTGTAGGTAAATGAGTCACTCACAGGATTGTATTGGACACCTAAAATAGCGACAGTCTGAGGATTATCTGGGTCTGAGAATGAATGAGGAAGTTGCAAATGATCCGGGGGCATATCATCTAGGAGCTCGGGCCTGTTACTAATCCACTTACGAAGTTCATAACCACCAGAGGCCATTATTCCTATAAACTCAGTTTTCAAAGCCCGGGCAGACGCAACAGTATCAGCACCAGTAAGACAATCGTCGACATAAATATCTCTCTCAAGGACTTCAGCAGCTCGAGGGTAGGTAAGTCTCTCTTGTTCAGCGAGCTCAAGAAGGGCACGAATTGCAATGAATGGACTGGAACGAAGACCATAGGTATTGGTATTAAGTTCATAGGCAAGAAGTAGCTGAGAGGGATCCTCACGCCAAAGCACAAGTTGGTACCTTCTATCATCAGGATGTACCCAAGTCATACGAAACATCATACGAATATCGGTTACAAACACTACCTGGTGCCTGCGGAAATTTAGGAGGATGTGAGAAATATCTCGCTGAAGCTTAGGGCCTGTATGTAAACATTGATTCAGGGACACTTTAGAGGACGTAGGACTACTACCATCGAACACAACACGTATTTTGTCACTAACAGACTTAAAAATTCCATGATGAGGGATAAAATAATGTTCCTGGGTCGAGTCATATGAAGAAAGGGACATATGGTTTAGGTCAAGGTACTCACGCATAAAGGAAATATATTTCTCTCGAAAATTAGGATTGGCTTGCAAACGCTTCTGAAGATTATGGAATCGCCGTAAGGCATTGATTTTAGAATCACCGAGAGGTGGATGATCATGAAGAAAGGGGAGTCTAACCATAAATCGACCATCGCTTTCACGAGTGGTAGTTGTCTGGAAAGACAGAATTAACTGGCTTAAATGAAAAGGATACAATGCCCGGGGAATTTATTGCTTGAACATTACCTATTCTACGAACAGGAACTGGAGAAGGAATGATAGGTAAGTTCATGTGGTCCACAACAAGCTCAGTAGTAAGAAGGCAGCCCTGAGCACCAGTGTCACATAAGGCACGCGCTTCCACATAATATCCAGACGAGGTTTTAACATGAATCAAGGCCGTAGGTAAAAGAACGAGAGAATTGCGAGGTTTTTTTTTTCTAATTAAATTACAGAGAGTTTTTTCTTAAAAGAAAATGTCACTCTCATAGTGCTACATACATGCTTCTTATAAAATAACAATAACAAATAAGTATTTTATCTTCGTTCAAGACCTAATTGTACCAATTTATATAGTTTTTTAGCGTTTTGAGATAAGGGATTTGCCAAAGTACTATTACAATAGCCGACTTCGCTGATGACGCCGGTTCGGGTTTTAAATTGAACCCTTTCAGCTTCGTTCCGGACACACTCCATCATTATGTGATAAACGTCCTCAATAACGTCACACTCGGTGCAATTCGGTGAGTTTGTCTTTTTCATTAAATATGCGAAACTATTTAAAGGGATGTGTCCTGAACGAAGTCTTAGACCGGTAACAATGTCGTTCCTGCCCATATCCGCTCCATCAAACCACGGGCATCTGCACAAACCAGGTTGAATTGTCTTGTACCAGATGCCCTTGGTAAGTGATCTTACGTCGAAATATTCACTCCATTGTTTGCGACAATGTTCTTTAGCCAAGTATAGCAAATCGGTAAATACAGGTAAACAATTAAACTGATCACCTTCACTAACAGCTTCCTTGGCTAGTCTGTCTACGCGTTCGTTTCCTGGCACACCAATATGAGCAGGAACCCACTGCAGTACTACGGTCTTTCCTTCATGTGTCAAAGTAAGAAGAGCTTCTATTATTTAATAAGCGATCGGAGTACCAACATTAAGTTTACAGCGAGATAAGTGTTGTAAGCCACTCTTAGAATCTGAAAATATGACAAATTGTTTATGATTAGTTGACTTGATGTAAGACAATGCTTCCAAAATTGCTAGCAGCTCTGCAAACATTATGGACACATTGGAATTAACTTTTAGTCTACAAGAAGTTTCATCCTGGGGGTCATAAAAAGCAGCCCCGACCTTACATTTAAATTTTGATCCGTCTGTAAAAATTTTGTAAAATGTGGCCTATTTATGGGATAAAACTTGCATACATAGGTCATTTAATTCAATTTTGCTATAATGTTTCTTGCTTTGTACAATTAAATCTATTTTGCTTTAAATAGAGTCCGGGAGATCTACACTGCTAATCCAAATGTCGAGAGAGAACATCTCTAACCGTTTACTATGATGCACATGTATCTCACCAAGGTATTCCTTGACGACTACTAATAATGGGATTTTCCTCTGTTGCCAATAGCGGCCTCGACAAAGTACCTGAAGATTGTCTAAAATATCAATAATTTCATTGTCGGTCCTCGATTTGCTCTTAAGAAAGTATTTTGACGCTAAATATTTACGCCTTACTGACAAGGGAGGAATGCAGAGATCATTCTCCATAACGTGAATGGGAGTAGTCTTAATGTAACCTCCAATGAGCCTCAAGCAGCTATTTTGGAGTCTGTCAATCTTATTCAATCGGGATTGGCAACTATTGTCATATAAAATACTACCATAATCGATTCTGCTCCGGATCAGGGCTAAGTATAGCCTTCTTAAATGGGAGGGGTGGGCTCCCCATCCAGTTCCTCGAAAGATTTTAAGTAAATTTATATACTTCATAACCTTTTCCTGCATCTCGTTTAAATGTTTTGCCCACCGTAACGATCGATCAGGCCACAGACCGAGATATTTAATATTGTCGACAATTTCGAGGGAATTATTGTTGACTTTCAATTGTACCTTTTCTTTCCTATATCCTCTACTGAATATGCAGGCTTTAGTTTTGGTTGACGAGATATCTAAGCCAACGTTTGATAGCAAATGGATAAGGGTGTCTAAAGCCGTCTGCAGGTCTATCGTAGATGATGTTAAATTATCCCGAATACTATACAGAACAAAGTCATCTGCATATTGCGACACAAATACATGATTAATGGTTTTGCATATCTTGTACGTTGCGATATTAAACAGTAGCGGAGACAGCGGATCCCCCTGTGCTGAACCATGGTTGGTGCATCTTGAGATACGTTCATTGGTCAATTGAATAGATAGAGATCTTCTACTAAGAAAGTTCCACAAATATGAGCACAGTCTGAAGCCTGCCCCTATATCGTCTAAAGCTTGTAATAAAGAAGATGTGTCAATATTGTTGTACGCATTGTTTATGTCCACAAAACATGCGACTGTGCTTTTACCTTCAGAAAAACCAATCAAAGCTCTGTGCACAAAAGTACTCAAGTTATCGTAGCAAGAATATCCTTTTCTAAATCCAGTGGTATTTTCTGAAAATAAAGCCATTTTCTCACAAAACCATTCTAATCTCTTGGTTAGTATGTTGTGAAAAACTTTACAGAGACATGACATCATAGAAATGGGACGGAGAGATGACAAATTATCTTGTTCCCGGCCCGGTTTTGGGATTGGAACAATCTCAATCTCCCTCCATTGAAACGGTACAAAACTTGACCCATATAACCCATTAAACAGTTTGATCAGAATGCGTTTTCCTTCAAGCGGTAAATGCTTAATCATTAAATAATTAATACAATCCGCTCCTGGGGTAGTATTGCTAGATGGTATGTTGCAATCTAATTCGGCGACAGATATTTTACGGTCCAATGTTTCGTTATAAGATGAAAAAATTGGGTGACTAGAGGATGAGAACTCGGGTGCCAAACTGTTCAATAACTCCTTCGCCAACTTGTCACTTACATAACGGTTGGTTGATGACTTATAGCCCTTTATCCATCTCATTTTTGACCAGAGGTCGTTAGGATTAACAGTTTGATCTAAAGAGTTGCAAAAATTTTGAAAGCTCGTGATTTTGGCCTTCCGAATTGAATTCTGAGCGAATTGTGTTTTAGATTTCAATTTATCAAAATTACCTGGGGTAGGATTTCGACGAAAAGACGCAAGTGCTAAGCGACGTTGAGCTACAGCTTCAGACAATGCTGGGCACCAATAAGCTTTAGGTTGAAACTTAGTGGTAGGATTATGATTTATTTTGATAAACGGGATGTGTAGGTCGGCGGCTATATTTATTAATTCAATAAAGGTATCGTACGATTTTTGAAGGTCACTCGAAAAAGAGAAGTTTTCAAATAGTTTTTCTAACAATTCTTTATATGCGCTAAAATCAGCCTTTTTATAATTTCGTTTTTTTGTAGAAAGAAAAGGTAAGGAAATGGATTTTGATATCTTTACTAGTCTATGATCGCTACCTAAAGTTTCATTTAAAACCTTATACTCAAAACTTATAGCAATGTCGGCCGAAGCCATAGAAATATCTGGGGAATACTGTTGTAAAAAGCCACTGACTAATTTTATTCTAGTTGGGGTGCAATCATTTAAAGTAATTAAATTGTGTTCCAGTAAGGCGTCGTATATCTGTCTCCCTCTTGTATCAGATTTGCGTGACCAGTTAGTATGATGTCCATTAAAGTCGCCAACTATTACCGACTTACTACTGCACCGAGAAAAAATATTGTCCCAGTCATGAGCAGAAGTGCGCACCGACGGAGGGCAATAAACTGCAATAATATTCTATTCTCGCGACGGTACGCGTGCGAGGCGGTCGCGTCCAGTATCCGAGTGCGCGTCAATAGTTTTTACCTGAGGCACATCTGCGCGCTTATCACCCGCCCTTTTGTCTGCGGCGTCGGGCGCATCCGTAATTGTACCTATTAATATGTACGTTGTTTACAACGTACGATATGGCCAGCGAAGATGAGTTAAACAATAACGACGAGATGATTGTTGCGACGAAGGAAAGAACACCAAGCCCTAGGGCTTGGTGTTCTTTCCACTACTCCGTGAACGGGGAGACACTAGTGTCTACCTGAATAAGTATTTATTAAAGTCAGAACATACAAAAGGCATGAGCGAGATGGAGGAAAAAACCACAGGACCTAGTAAAAGAGACAGGGAAGAAGACGAAGATGGTGAGTGGGAAACTGTCAAAAAAGAGAAAAAGATAAAAAGTACCGGAAAGATCGAAGTTTATATTTCATCAAGAGAGCAGTTACCTAAACAATTTGCACTTGCAAAACTTTTCAAACAACACAATATCTTAGATATTATAAAAATCAAGTATTTAAGCCCGTATAAAATACGCGTGGAATTCGAAAACGAAATTTGTATGGAAAAAATGATAACATGCACTGAATTAATTAATGAGGGTTGGAGCTTTCAAAAATCGTTTCAAGTTTCATTCCCTTATGGAATTATTAAAAACGTTGACCTGGACTTATCTAATGAAGAAATAAAAAACTGCATCTAACACGAAAACCGTGCGATATTATCATCTGTCTTTCGACTAAAACGCCGAGCAGCGAACGGGGAATGGATACCGAGTGAAACAGTAAGACTGGGGTTTAAAGGCACCTTCTTGCCGTCGCATGTATACGTAGATGACCTAAGAATCAGCGTGGAGCCCTATATATTTCCGGTATCTCAGTGCTCAAAGTGCTGGAGATTTGGACACACCCGTTCAAGATGCCCAACTGACGTGGTTATCTGTCCAAAGTGCAGTGGTAAACATGAGAACTGCGAAACCCGAACATTTGTCTGCGTGAATTGTGAGGATTACCACATAGCGATGAGTAAGACCTGTCCCGCTTTTCTGAAAGAAAAAAGGCTAAGAGAGTTAATGTCAGAATTTAATTGCACATATAGACAAGCACTCACTATGTACGTGCCGAAATCCCCCGTAGTAGAACAAGTAGACTCCCAGTTATCTTTGGACCGATTCCCGGACCTACGTTCAGAACACACAGATGGCTTTGCCTCATGTAATATGTTCTCCCTTCTGGCTGACGCAAACGAACCAATCAAAAGTGATAGACCTTATGCCAACGTAGTGCAGTTCCAGGCTGAAGAACATCCTGAAAAGTCGTCTAACAAATCAAGAGTTATGAAAGCGCAGAAAAAGAGACAGGATATACAAAAAGACAGCAATAAAAAAAATACCACACTTCTACCGGATACTCAACATCGCTCTTCAGGGTCTTCAACAAGCAAGGACTTCATAAAATCTCCTCATAGTTCTCAACACGTTCCAAACTTTGAGAATCGATCCGAAAATAACTATCAGAAGGATGTCACTTTTGGAGAACTACTCTTACGTCTGAAAGAAATATATTATGGACGGAACGAATCGACTCAACAAAAATTTTGCAATGCGTTAAAGTGTTGTGTAGAGTGGGCGATTTTGGTGATGGTAGAAAACATTTCGGAGTGGCCATTTCTTAAACTAATTCTAGAATATGTGTGCGGATCTAACTAGTAGAATAACGTTAAATATACTCCATTGGAACTGCCAGAGTTTAAGGCCTAAGTTAGTGTGCTTTGAAAACATTTTGTCAAACGAGAATATCCACATTGCTGCCATCCGCGAGACCTGGTTAGACCCTGATATATTCATTAATATCAAAGACTATTGAATCTATATAAATGATCGCAATGACTCCTACGGAGGCGTGGCAATTTTTGTTCACAGGTCAGTAAAATCTCAGCTATTAAGTATAAGTCACAACAATTCTAAAATCCAGCTGATTCACGTTAAAGCCTTCAACTGTTCCGACGTAGAATTGCGAGGTAAAGATGTAAAAGCGGGTATGGAAGGGGGGCTGCTATCTAGTCAGAATTGTGGGGCCTCATTGTACTTATTATGAAATGCACGTTCATCCTGGGTTCTTTGACCTAGAGGGGCATTATAAGTACGGTTACCGTTGGGTGCAGGTGGGGATCGCCCGCCCGAAAGGGGAGGTGATGCTCTACGGGAATCACGAGGTGGTGGGGTGCGAACACGGTGCCATTCAGTACGTGGGGGTGACGCACGGTCCGTTAAGTGACTTTGTGGAGATTGCCGCAGTTGGTTAGAAGCTAAGGCCGCGACGTCTCGGTATGAGCGCTCGCGATCGTAATTCACAGGAGAGGAGTCATCATAACACAGTGACGTGTGATGACTGGAACGGCGGCACGTGCGACAGCGATAATTTCCGGTGCATTGGGATATGGAGTGTTTATCCAAGCATCGATAGCACAGTCGGGCTTCTTTTACAAAAGTAACACGTTGACGTGTAGGAAGGCGAATAAAATCGGGACACTCGCGTAAGTAATGCGAAGTACTATTACAAAGGTGACATTTAGATGTCGTCGCAAAAGTAACAAAGGCTCTCGCAGGAGGCGGGGAACGCGCGTTAGGTTTAGGCAAACGAGGGGAGCTCACAGTAGGGGGGGTAGTAGTGTCAACGACAGAAGCACTACCTACATTGTCGTGGTGCCTACATTCATCCTCAAGAAAGGTAATAAGATGATCAAAAGTAGGGAGGTGATTAGGATTATCGCCATAACGACGTTCAAATCTCGATTTTAATTCTGAAGGCAGTTTAGCAAGGCATAAGTGAACTAATAGGTATGACCAATGTTTAGCAGGAAGTTCTAACCTCTCTAAGCATCGATAAGTCGAAAGCAGGGGGTTCAGGAACGACACACGTAAGCCGGAAAGTTTAGGCGTTATAATAGGGAGCATCATTATTTGAGCTATGTGGGTATCCGCTAAAACACGAAGGTTATGGTACCTACGTTTTAGGAGGTCACGGGCCACGGTGTAATTGCCCGCCTCAATCTTGAGGTGTTGTATCAATCGACGAGGTTTATCCGATAAGGCTCCCACTAAATAGTGTAGCTTCAAAGTCGGGGTAAGGCTAGGCTGGTTGTCTACCACGCTATCAAAGTGGTCTATAAAACTGATCACACGACTATCGGGACGGCCATCAAACTTAGGTATAGGTAGGTCAGGTAATTTACTAGCCGAAGAGGGTGCTAGTAAGGGTGCAATAGCCAGGGATTTATTCTCCTTGAAGAGGGTGTTAGTACGGGACGTCTCAAATTGGTGAGGTCGTATTTCGTCTAACTTAATTTTTAAGTCGTCTACTTTGTCCCTTACTACGCGCATCTCGTTCTTTACTTGTACATATTCTTGTTCATAAATCGCAGGATCGAGATTACCTAACAGCTTGTAACAAGCGGCAGTAAACTTATCGCACATAAGTGGCAGGTCGGAAAGACGCGCTCGCATACGATTGGAGGAAAAGGTCTCAAGAACTCGGTGGGAATCATCAACCCAGTCACTAATATAACGGAGTTCACCTATAGCTTCACGGTATTCAGCTATATCCGTGTAAAGTACGGCCCTTACGGTCTCGTTGCCGGTTTCGGCATCCGACATTTTATTTACTTTAAATCGCAGGAAACAAGGTAGGTAAATTAAACTCACAAAAGATTCCAATAGGATGCGTAAAGGAACAAATAGTAAGGGACGGCGCAGATGCACCGGGTATGGCAAACGTAACTCGTAAACAACTTACACGCGGTCACGCGGTAATGGCGTGATCAATAGGGAAACAAAGCGCTCGCGCACCTCACTTGCACTCAAAGGGTAGGCAAGTAACGCGCTAATCGATTTAATTAACACTTATGTAAAAGGGGTTGTACTCGAATGGTATTAAGGAATTTACTGTAAATAGGTTAGGTATATGACGAGACGTTTTGTTCAAATTACAAAGGAAAGTAGCAAATAAATAACTCTCAATTAAACAAATTACGTTACTAATAAGGGGTCCTAATAAAAACTACGCTCTGCTACCAAAATGTTTGAGAGTTTAGACAGTGGATTACACGTGGAGGGCGACAATGATAGGTGTAAAATCAGTCAGGTCTGAGCACTTATAGCTAGGTACTTGCCGCATCAGTTTTCAGGGTTCAGGTAATACTTCACAGGCCACAATCACTCGAAATGTCTGCAAGGAGCTTCAAAGGATACACACGCGGCGAAAGCACTCTGGTCAGTCTAGTACATGTGTCATAGGGAACGTCTCGATGTCGACTCGATCTTCGGGGTTCTCACGGTACGTTTTAAACAAATAAAAATAAGGCAGGTATGCGTGTGAGTGTGCGCGGCGTAGTATCAATAGGGTACACAAACAAATCAAAATATTGTAGTAAACACTAAATATCAACGTTGGTTATAGTTTTAGGGTGGCCATTATACGAGGGAGTTTGGATAATTCAAACTTTATTTTATATTACAGTCTGACAACGTTCGTGCGCGAACTTACTACGTTCGCCAGAGGTGCGGGGGGGGGGGGGGGGTTTCATACAGGTCTACTTATAAAACAAAACCACTTGGCAGTATTAGCAGGTAAGCGACTGGGCTTAATAAAACCCTCTTAAACCAACAGTGTAAAGCAATCTAGAACAAATCGAGTGAGCTTCAACGTCCAGTCAGCTTGTTTCGTACCGATCGGCTAGTTTTGAAATCAGCCATTCGTTGTTCCGAAGTAAAACAACATTGTATACTTTAGCCAGTTTGTTTTATCGAGTTGTGATTATTACTGTAGTGATGTTATCGGTAGGATGATACCGATATCGATGACCTGGTAAATAATACAATAAGGTTTAAAATAACTATTGGAAAAAAAAAGAAAAATATGTGCAAGTAATGTAAAAGCTTCAATGATTGCATGGGTTGGGTAATTTGTTGACGTGAGATCTCATTTAAGTTGTAAGCTCAGCGTATAAGCATCGCTATCCAGCGCGGTATTGCTGCCAGTATCCTGGGAACCTAACGACAAGGACTCTTTTTATAATTTTTGTTTTTCTATTGTATTAAATAATTTATCTTAATTTTTATTAATAAGTTGTATATATATTACTATTATAGTTTAGTTACTAGTGTTTTTGTTGATAGTTGTAAGTACTTATTTAACATTTGAAATTGTAGGTTTGAGACTATTATATTTTAATTTCCTATGTTTTTCCCTTAGCAAAATGTTGCCTGGAAAAAACGCTCCCAGAGATAAGACAGCCTAAATTTTACTTGAAGTTTCTCTGTTAACTTCTTTGTTTTACTGTGCAATGAATTATATAGGTCAATCTAATGCAACAATCGGTGTCTAATACAACTAGTAATTTAGGTAAAAATGTGCCAAGTTTAAAATCGTTACGAAAAGCTTTTATTATTATTTATCTTTGGTCAGTAGAAATTGCGAAATCGACAAAAATAATACAGAAAAATTACTAAGTGTACTAGATTTGTTTTCATACAAATTATCAGGTGATTGATGGTAATTAAATATAGGGGAGCAAATTCTTTTTCCTAATTTCGATGTTTTTCTTATAGAGAATGTTACTATATTTGAGAAATAGAATCGGCCTTTAAGGGGATTAATATAAGGTTTTCTTTTTTCAGATAACCCTGTTCTTGTTTTGAATATAAATCGTAATCATGTACTGGGTATCCCACACTAGGTACGTAAACAATTAAAAAATCGATTATGTTACTGCGAATTCGTTCATCAATTTATACGTCCATTGATTCACGTCATATTGCGAAACGTATTCAATGATCATGTCATGTATACCAACCCCCTTACTAATAATGATTATGCCATAGATATAACTCTTGAATAAATATGAGAAGGCTAAATTACATTTATTTGTGTGTCCTGTATGTCATGTCACATCGGTCACTAATGTGAAATGAGCCGTCTCATGTATCTTAGTATGCAATTAAACTTTTGATTTCGTGAAATCTTATATTATTTAATACTATCATCAAAATTATTTATCCCCTATCACTAGTTTATTAACTTACTAATTACTTGTAACGACTATAAATTAATTAAAATAATAATAGCGAATATTTTGAAGATACTTAAACTATCGATAATGTGGGCTACCATCATTATTTTACGAGCCTCATAAGACAAAGGTTGTTTATTATTTTACAGTTACAATTTCTTAGGAATTTGCGAGAGCGGTATCTGTGCCCTCGTAGAAACATCTAGATGTATTAATTTTAGCCACTTTTAACTTCAATAAACAAACTGAATTGTTTAATTTTAATAAGATCATATCAAATTCAAATTCGAGTTTAGATTCAGAATAATAATCTGAAATAACTAGATCTCGCTCAGGACTAGAAATTTTGAAATTTTTGAAATATCATCCATACTAATATAATGGATGCGTAAGTGTGTCTGTCTGTGGTAACCTTTTCACGTATAAACGGCTGAATTGATTAAGATGATAGAGTTAACTTGCGCCCAGGAAAAGGATATACAATTTATAAAGTTATTACCCCAGAAGTTATCCTTTAAAGGGGTGAAATGGGTAGTAGAAGTTTGTATGTAACATAAGGACATTAGCAAGCAAAGTCGCTGGAAATCGCTAGTCAAAAAATTACATAAACAAATTTACGCATTTATTCACCCAACAATCTCATTTCGATTAAGTTGTCAGAAAGAAAGCCCGTAACAAAAAGTTTTTATTGATTTATGTTGGTAATTAATTAAACCGTAAGCACAAAATAATCGTTGTCAACTTTATTGACGACTCTGTACTTCTTTTTGATAAATCTGAAGTAGATATAGCACGCGACAGGTTGGTAAACCTATCATTAACATGACATTAAAATTTCTATCACAAATGACAACTAAGCTATTATTTGGTTAATATTTTAGAATACAACGAAAATCGAAGGCCGCTGCTGTATCATGGAATATCAGTAATACTAGACTTAGTCATGCATTGAATTTCACCTGACGTATTCTAAAAACAATTAAGAATGTTTTCCAAAATAAAAATAAAGTCATCATAAAAAAAACTTATTCAGGTTTTTTTCTGTACCAACTCTTGACTCGCTAAAAATAAAGGGTATTTAGTATCATTTTCTTGAATTAAATAGTTAGAATTACACTAACCATTAAGGAAAGACTATGAGCATATTTAAATAAAGTGGTGGATTTCCAATTCCTAAAAGTGTTCGCTTTGGCTACCACATTTAAAGTTATTAACGTCCTACTTTCTATCATTATGAATTTATTGTCACTCGATACTTATTATTTATATATAAAACAAACAACGTTTTACAGTGGAATAACAATAGTCCCACAAAACTATTTATATAGTTTGTCTGTGGGATCGCGAGTCTCTAACATATCAAATCAAAACTTAAACATTAATTTAGCTAGAATATACTTTTTAAGTTTTCTTTTAAAAACATTTGCATCTTGTTCCCGACGTATATCCCCGGGCAAACTACGAGTATTCAATAGGTATGGTAACCGTTTCTTTAATTAATCCGTAAAAAAACCGTTCCTTAAATCAATATTAAACTCCGTAGGACTCCGCTTGGTTGGTTAGATAAAGTAATGGCAATACAGTTTAGTTCGACAGAATAACCGTCTTTGTTATTTGAGTAAACAGACTGCAGGTAACTTACAGGTTTGGCAAACGCCACGTAGTTACTTGTACAGTAGGCCAAGACAGTGGTCTACCAGTTTTGAGAAAATCTTATTTATTAAGTAAAAAAAGCGTTGAGGTTGAACTCATTAATGGACTTATTACCTCTTTAACAAAGAAAGAGATGCATATCTTATACCTCAAAACGAGCAATTCTTGTATAATAATTTATTTATAACTAGTGGTTTCCCGCGACTTCGCCCGCAAGAGTTGGATTTACTATATAAACTTTCATCCCCTTATTTTTTTTATATCGCGACGAAATTTAGCCTATGTCCTTTCCAGGGTCTCAAACTGTCTCTATACCAAATTTTATCTTAATTGGTGCAGTGGTTTAAGCGTCAAGACGTAACAGACAGACAGATAGACAGACAGACACACTTTCGCATTTATAATATTAGTATGGATCTCGGTAGCGGCTCTAAGGATTTCGATGAAATTTAGTATGTGGGAGTTATCGGGGGTGAAAACTCGATCTAGATTAGCCTAATGTTAGGGAAAACGCGTGTTTTCATGCGGCGAATGGGGTTTCCTATGACCGCATGCATATTGACGCATCTTCATCCCCCGCTAGAAGGTGAAGCACGAAAGTATCGAACTATAGACTCGAAAATACGGACATCGTCCAGAGTAAGACCCCAGTTCTAGTTTTCAATAGGTCGATGACCTTTCAGATCACAAATGGAATGGCTGCCTAACTTTTATTCCAATCGCAACATTTTACCCGAACACGGCAAAGCCGAAAGGTTTTTAACAGAAAATTACCATTACAATCGACATCAGATATAGCTAGTGGAATCTGCACAGCATGTTTACAAAATTAATGTCATTATGAATTTATTCATATTCATTTATTCAAACTTTTTTGCACTTATAAACGAAAGTACAATTGACGGACTTAATGCTTTAAGGCATTCTCTACCAGTCAACCGCGTAGCAATGCAGAAAGATAATCAGTGGCAGGACATTCAAAAAATGTTTGTTAACACATAGCTACATTGATCAACGTAATTTAAAAATAAAAACAAATGACAATTTTTTTTAAGTACCAACCAAGAAGCATGGGCATAAAAGTATCAAGAAAGTACTTTTTTTACACAGCTAGGCAAAAATATAATAACGCATGTTTCACATCAACGTTAACTTGGTTAATTAATTTCCGACATGTCGATTAATCATAATCAATCTTTCGTGTTAACCTGTGGGTATTGATCCTAAACTACACGTTAACGATGTTTGCTTAGCTTTAAGCAATCAGTATTTGTTAGATTTTGACTTCGATTAATTTCGACAGGCTCTGCCAACGCCAGGGTGGCCGAGAGGTTAGGCAATCGCCCGGTATGCAAGGAACGCGGGTTCGATTCCCGCCTCTGGTGGTCGTTTTTTTTTTTTTTTTTTTCAAGTGCAATAATATATTTAGATTGCATAGTGAATGCTTATCACTTAAAAACAATAATTATCTTATTTGTTAGATTACTTTAGTTGGTTAGGTAAGCCATTCATAAAACAAAAAATAATTTGGTTCAACAATTACACGAATTGCCTACACTACTCTCAATTTAAGCATTTGTTCTGAATATAATATTTTACTAGGTTAGGTACAAATTTTCATGCTTATCACACAACCACTTACCCTTGGAGGAATCTGAACCTGCAAACGCTGGCATTGAAGCGAGGACAATTTCACCAAGACAGTCGTCCTCTACTTACATTAACGTATTTTCATATAATACAATATTATTACTACTTTATTACAACAACAATAAAATACGTATCCTCCACCAATCAATTGGGTTTTTCAACCAAATCCAGTTTAGATGTCTTAGCTTGGAAAACATTTTTTTGACGAATATTTTTTTCTATTTTCACTGTTCCAGGCGATAACCACGAATGAGCAGAAGTAGTTCATAATAATATTAGTTTTTCTATTACAAAATGACAACCACTTATCATAATCTTTTAGACATATTTAATTTTAATTTTCCCAACGCACACAATTCTGTACGATTTCTTTACGTTTTAATTTAATTACTTACTTGTTCTTATCACTTAGCCTTGACCAACAACCTTTGCTTTGACCCTACTAGGTATAGCAAATAGATGCTATCTTTTACCTATATTTATGCTCTGTAGTCCGTACATGGTCGCAATTCGCTATGTAAAGTACAAAAATAACCTATGGTAATTTCAAAACCATTTAGAGATTTCATACCCATATTTACTATACTATGCAGTTACAAACAAAAGATTAGGCTTATTTTTACGAAAATACGGAATATGATTTTACTCTAAACGCACAGGAAACCGACATATGACGTTACTACATATTTGCATGTGTGAGAGTTTCCAATCTAGTAAAAAGTTCGCTTCCAAAGACAATAAAAATTTAATGTAAAATGTAAATTTCAATGTGTGGGTATCAAAGTATCAAAATACTTTACTTCAAGAAAAGAATATAAAACATATACCTTAAAATTTACTTCACATACCGACTATCTATCACTACGACTACTCGTAAAGACGTTGATAGGATTCATTTTTATACAATACCTCGTACTAATTTGGCTGGCTCCTTCATTCGCTGGGTCATTTGTCCCCAATCGATCCGGTTCCCTTAAAATATGCAATAATGCCGCCAATTTACAGTATCAGATGTGCTTGGATCTTGGCGCGCTTCCAGCTTGGCAGCGGCAATTGGCGCTGCCGGCGTTTTTATCAAAACAACGCCAGATTAGGCTTCACACTGGGGTCCTACTCTGAGAGACAGACTCCCTTCAAGAGAGATGAAAATACAGATGGGACGACGGTTACAGATTTTTTTGAGTGATTAATTTAGGGTTTTCCCCTAGTCCTCACAGTACACACGGTCTCCGGTAGATTTGGTTTGCATGCTGCAAGGCAGGTAGAACTATGGGTTGGTTCTACCTGCCTTGCCCGGTTCACGACTATAACTTTAAGATCATCAAAGGTAAGAAAATCACAGAATCTATAAACAATTTAGCAGTAAAATATTGTAAAAAAACATGAAAAATGGCATTACTGAATTTGATGCTTACAAAATAACAAACAAATTATTTATTAACTAGATTAAACATGCTTTCATACAAGAAAGTACTGAAGCTCTATTTCTGAATCACTCTCGTGACATACTGCTGGCGAAAGCGACTTAATTTAACTCGTCTACCAAGTCGCATGACATTTATCAGTAGAAATCTGCACGCGAGTGATTAAAAAATAGAGTCCCTGAAGTATTTTTGTTTTTTTAACAGATAAAAAGACAAAAAAAAAATTTTTCAGATGAAAATACTGACACAAGCCGCACACTCGCATTATCAAATAGCCACGAGTGAAGAAGACAGCATATGCTGAATATAATATGCCGTCGATGTGTTGGATCCGTAACGCGATTGTATTCGCGCTGTGGCATTTTTGGACGCTCAAATCGGGCTTCACAAAGCTAGATTAAGAGGCTTTTTGTGTTTGATTCGAGTGATATTTGATACGTCAATTAATCAGTCAGATTTGGCAGATTACTGTAAAGAGAAGGCTTTTTTGACTCCTGACATGATCACGACAAGTATTGGAGATTTTTTGGCATGAAATCGACATCATTGTGCGTTTTAGTGCCAGAGACAATGAACTTCTGAAAATAGATCCAGGGAATGCCAAACTTTCAATAAACTAAATGGATTTTAGTAGTATTTTATATAACATTTTCTTTAAGTAATAAAAAATAATTCTGTCATGCCAGCGCCATAACTAGCTTGTTGTGCGACCGGATTGAGTATCTATAACTGTGCCCTTTAAACATGTTCCTAATGTGGTCACTTCTTGGGCTGTGCCTGGGCTCTACTGGCATCGCTTTAGTAAAGGCAATGGTCATTGTCAGTTATTCAAATCTTAATCAGAATTTTCAATAAGATTTATTTTATTTTATTCTAATGTAAATACATTTGCATTTTATTGCCAAAACGTGGAACTAACATAATAAATTCCTCGGCCGATAGAACCAGTAAACAAATTAAAATGCAATTTTGCCGGTTCAAATTTCATGCATTATTCATTGGGGAGTTCTTTATTAAATTCTCCCAATATAAATTATATCTTGGGCAATAAGGTCGCCCTTTCAGATAAATAAAAGGTCGGAGATATATAGCCCTTATTATCTGCCGGCCAATTTCCTTACACCTACAAATAGCTTAATATTTGGACAAAAGAAAGTTTTAATAATATTTGCGAGAGTCACTGTGTAAGAATTAGAGATGCTTAGATTAAAATAAGGGATGGCTTATGCTTCTGGGTTCTTACTCCAAAATCGCTATTACGTTTTTTGTGTCCTTTGCACAGATGTGGAGGTTTTCCTGAAAGGCGATGCATTTTTATTTTTCGCGTACTAAATTGGGCTTACTTTTTTTCAACTTCACCCTGAGGGTCGAATGGTTGGAATTTCTCCACAAAGTGAATTTTAGTGCATTTGTGGTGAGAGTACCGACCCACCATACCGACCTTCATAAAGGAGGACTTCTGGCCGCAGTGAGTTGTGTTTCGGAAGTTCTGAGTACGGCTGCCGGCCGACACCGCGCGTATCGCCACATGTCGCTTACGCCCGTATTTTATTGTTTGATTTGTTTTTTTACTCGTTAATATTATATGACTGTATGTATGTTAGTTTATAAGGTATTTATAATATGGGCCAATTTTTTGTTTGGAAATTTGTTGTCTGAAATAAATATTATTATTATTACTTTGGACTGGTAATCCTTTGGTTTTTATTCCACTTTATAGACTTATTTGTAAAAATTATCAATCGTATCCAACGATATTTATTAAAATAATACAAAATGCTTTTATCCTTAAGTGTAATACTACTGGTATAGTTTCATAGTTTTATCATTAAATTTGCCTTTATATATTTTAAACAACATTTTTAAGTCTTTATCACATCCAAGATGTGAAATATTGTATCAGTTTTCTATATCGCATAAAACTAGAGCTTGCTGTTTTTGCTACCAGGAGGATCCACAATAGCGGTTTAGATTACAAATTCCGCTATTGTTGTGATCGCAACACTTGAGCGTTCGTTCCTTTGATCATGATATTTTATTTCGCTCTGTATATTTGTGGGAAACTATCAAAGGTTTACTGGATTTCCATGGAAATGCAAAATCGGCTTTTGATGTACGAAAATCGCACTTTTTGAACATCACAGAAATTGATACCTGTAATTCATGTACATTTGTGAATAGGCTAGATACCGGCGGTGTCAGTGTAAAGTGACGTAAGTGCAAAATACAAATTAGCTATTGTACGGTTACAAGGTAGGTAATTAAAAATCGTGTCTCTATGTCACGTTTAATTGCGTTTATAAACTTAATATAGGAATTGGATAATCATAAATAAAATATGTCACGAAATAGTACTTCCGCCCGTGGACTTTCAAAATACCTATTAAAAAACTGACCGTTTGCTTTTGCGAAATTGGAATAGATCTTGCAATTTTACATAAATTTATTCTACTAGCCTTACGGTTAGGATCATTATGACTTCGGTTTTCGTATATAAAAATTGCAAGATATATTTTACAATTTTACAAAGGCAAACAATAACCTTTTTAGTAATTTAAATGTCCAAGGGCAACAGTACTAAAAGGAAATATATTATATTAATACTTGTCGTAGCCGGTCATGATAACGGACACTAAAAGGAACTCAAGCGCGCCCCCTAGCGGCGTAGACCACGCAACTACGATTTGGCGCGCTTCGACAGAGTCGTGGCGATACCGGCGGACCCGACTGGACTCACATTCGATCGAGCCGCCGAGGAGAAAAGACAACGCACGGAACTGTCCCACGTTTCGTATAGTGCCGCAGATTTTCCTAATGTACTAAGTTTCAATTCTGTTTGCCTACTAATTCAAATAAACTCTGTTCAAGTGAAATTTCTTGTTCTCATTGCACGATCCCTATATCTCATTGCACGATCACACGGTGTCGGAAGGCTCGAGCCCAAATCCTGACGCCAGCCCCGACATACTTACGAGGGTCAAACTGAAAGTTCTTAGAAAATCAAAAACTGATTACATTAGCCAGTTATTAGTTTTATTATATCTTTTCAAAATATTGTCCATTGACGTCAATACACCGCTGCATGCGATGGAACCACTGGGAAAAGCACTTTGCCCACTCGTCCTTAGGGGTCTCTTCAATGGCATCGCGATACGCAGCCACCGCTTCTTCAGCATTCATAAACCGCTTTCCTTTAAGTTTTTCTTTAATTTTTGGAAATAAATAAAAATCACAAGGCGCGAGGTCGGGGCTATACGGCGGGTGACCCAGTAATTCAACGTTTGATGTCGCCAAATAGTCGATCGTTCGCTTGGCGGTGTGCGACGAGGCGTTGTCGTGGTGAAGGAGGATCCTACTGCGAGGTCGTTTCTCTCGAACTTTTTCCAAGACAAGTGGCAAACAATTGGTAGTGTACCATTCTGCAGAAACTGTTTTTTGATCCTCTAACACAATTGTTGCGAAATGACCTATCCTTCCAAAGAACGAGGCCACCATTTTTTTTCCCGCACTTCGATCTCTCTTCACTTTAGTTGGCAACTCCTCGAAAGGAAACACCCACTGAGCAGATTGTCTTTTGGTTTCAGGATCATAACAGTAAATCCAGCTTTCGTCACCTGTTAGTATGTCGAACACAGCATTTGAGTCACCTCCGTTAAATCTTTCAATCATTTTACGGCACCAATCCACACGATGGAGTTTTTGAGCCTTAGTCAAATTATGAGGTATCCACCGGGCGCAAAGCTTCCTGACCGCTAAATGTTCGTGGAGGATTTTGTGCACTTGACTCATACCGATGCCTAAGCTTGTCCGAATCTGCTGATAGGTCACTCTTTTGTCAGTCTCTATCATACGCCGCACAACACAGATGTTATTTTCAGTCGTCGCCGTAGAAGGCCGTCCCTCACGTACATCATCAGTGAGATTAGTGCGACCACGTTTAAACTCATTAAACCAGTTGTAAACAGTCGCACGAGATGGGGCTTCATCGTGAAAGGCCAATCGTAGTCTATCATAACTTTCTTGTTGACTTAAATGACATCGAAAGTCATAAAAAGT
This sequence comes from Pyrausta nigrata, assembly GCA_949316185.1. NCBI lineage: Eukaryota > Metazoa > Arthropoda > Insecta > Lepidoptera > Crambidae > Pyrausta > Pyrausta nigrata. The sequence goes on from OX438952.1 coordinate 13,167,273, forward strand.
CATTGCACGAAAATTTTCTCGTGTTAAATTCATTTTGACGTGACACAGACAATTTTCAATTTGCCGCCAAGTCGTAAAACAAATGACAAATGAATGAAATATATACTCAGTAATATTGGCAAAGAGTTCTATTTTCAAATTTTAGAATATTTTTTTTATTATATTGTTTATAAGTGGCCAGTTCTAAGAACTTTCAGTTTGACCCTCGTATGTCGGAGAGACGTCATCCTCGTGCTTCGGTGCCAAGTTTTTGCCTCCGTTCACTGTCCCATAATTTGGCACCAAAACTAACACCTAAAATAATTTATTTGAGACTTACTTGTATTTCCGTTAAAGTGAATGTACACACGGCCACACGATAGACTACCCTACTTTGATATTGAAAACGCCTGTATTCCCTACGTAATAAAAGCGTTTTTCGTAGTTCACATAGGTAATGTGATGTGCTGCCGACTGTACAATATACATAAGTCAGACTACACATTTTCACTGCAAAATGTCTCCTATTTGAACTGCATAGGATGTCGCAGTGTTGTGCTCGATGTGATGTCATCCGAGTTCATAGCATCTCACTATCTAACAGTGATTAAAAATATATACTTAGCAATATTTCAGCTTTACATGTAAAATTTTTTTGATGGACTTTATTTCTATCCTCCATTTTCTTCACTCCAAACAAGTCTATGAACGCATAATCCTTTGAAATTACATTTTCTCAAAGATCCACTTGGGTTTTAAACTTTCCGATATTTCGCAGTCACATTAAATCATGTCTTAAGTAAATTATGTTTTGAAAGGTTCTAGAATTAATGGCTTAGGCGTTCAGAGTGTCTAGTTTTTCTGAAGTATGAGTTGGTAGGTTAATTGCTCATTCATTCAGTCACTCATTTTCAGCCTAGAGCCCAGGGCAGCCAGTGCTACCCATCGGGTTTTTTTTCGATATTGGGGCGGTTGTTTTTTTTTTAATATTGAAAAGGGGTGAAAACCTCCCACTAAAAATCCTGAAAAATTTGGATAAGTAGGCTAGCAATATTAAAGCTTACTCATTCAGTAAACCAGACAGTTTTTTGACAAGTGTAGCATAAATAAGAAATAAATATTGGACAACATACATTGGTCATTTTAAAGTAATTAGCTCAAGCACAATTAAGTACATTAACACAATACCCAGATACGAGATAGTATAGAAGATATGTATTCTATATTGACACGACCGAAGATCGAACTCGGGATCTCAGAAAACTGTGTGCAAACCACTTTCGACCGACTCTAAGTAAATCTACATTTTATACTGAGTTTTTTTAGTAATAATCAGAAATATGAATAAAATATTTCCTGCATGCTATTACTCTTATCCAACTAGATATTAATGCTAAAAAATATTAAGTAGTTGTAAAATTCTACGCCTACAATGGCATAATTTGTAATACTTTTTATCTTAAAGACTTTGTGTTACCATATTCTTGGAAATATGTTATTTAAATTTATTTACGCACTATTAATTTATCTTATTAACCTAACTAGTGTAATTATGTAGAGTAACGTGATTGTCATTATATTGATATTGTCAATCATAGCATTTAGTTTCTGAATAACAAAGTACATGGTAATTTGGTGTAGTTTTCATTGTTTAATAGACTGAAGTGATGATTGATTACTAGTGTACTTGTTTGACAGACAATAAAGCTCCTTTAGACTTACTTTACCTTTTAACTTTACACCCTCTGACAGTTTTTCACACCTGTTGCCACAAATCTCTACTTAATCCAACATTTGTTTTATTGTTGTGTAACCTTGAATAATGCTTGTCTAACAACATTAAAAAAGTTGGAAAAAGTAGAAATTTGTGGCAACAGGAGTGAAGACAGTCAGAGGGTGTAAAATTTTTCAACTGTTTCTTATGCCTGTAATATTAAAGAACATGCAACTAAGTTTTTTTTACATTCTGACAACCAGCATGACTTGCCTTTTTACCAGGTTTTGAGTTGACGTCGAGTTTTGGGACATCCTGTATAGAGAAAATCACCACCCTTTTTAATTAAAATCAAACGTCAATTTGTCTACGTTCGGCTATAGTTAAAGGTATTTGGTGCAATGGAGCCTTACATGAAAGAACGGAGCCTATACCATACTTGGAGGTAACTAGATTGTCTTTTATTTTTTTATTATTTTTAACTGTCTATTTTCTTATAGGAATTAATAACAATAAATGCACGGGTAGAAATAGATGTTTATTACAACAGAATGAAGACTATACACAACCTATAACATTATTTATATTACACGATACAATTTGTACAGAACTCCTTATTATAATTGATAATTACCGTCAAAAGCAATCATTTGGTTTGATATGTCAATAAGTTTTTATTACATTGTATAACACTGAAATTTTTCTCGTATTGTAACAAAAACTAGTTTTAAGTAGTTATGTCGTAGATAATGATGTGAATGTAGGTATCATTTGAGTAGCTTATCCTATTATAAAAACACTTCCTTCACATTCGAAAAGTAATACAATTTAAAAACTTTGTACATTGCAAGCTTTAAAAAATATGTCTACAACAATTTTTTTTGTCGCATCTATTAATTAAAATATTGGTTCAAGTGTACTATATTACATTTATATGTACAAGTAAATACATACATTGAAATGTTTTAATGATATTTAAAGTAATTGTAAAAGTTTTAATTAATATGACATTAAAGTTCCTACATTAGATGGAAAATGATATTTTAACAGGTAATGGAAATACGTTTTCAACAGCACGTGTTTAATTGTTTTAGCTATTAGAAAAACTGTAAATCAATAATTTTCTCTGAAATGCTGGTTTTGCAAGCCACATCAAGTCAAATACTTTTTTTTATTCCATCCCAAATAAAATTGCAGAAACATATTAAATTATACGTTATAATTTCTATCCATAAAATTCCTTGGTATTTTAAAAATAAACTCTTTACTACTTCTTGATGAATCATTTATTAGTAGCACTTTTGTATTACATATTATTATCGATGTTAACAGCTTCTTTTGCCTTTTATGATTGAACCAATTATATTGCATCTGTGCAATTGATTAATCAAGAATAGTTCAACAAAAACACTTCGTGGAAAAACCCGTTCGCATTCTCTAAAAAAATGAGGTGAAAAGTTATGAAGATTACAATAATAGAAAAGTGTTATTACCTGTTTTTACGTACCAGCATACGTTTAAAAAACCCAAATTATTAAAATTCAAGCACAGTAATACTTACAGACCTACGTAGAAAGTTAATTTCGACAAAACAAAGTGTTAATAAATTTATGCAAAAAGTAACGCTGTTCCAAGGGCTGTGTTTGTTTTGCCGAAGATTTTACGCAACTTTTTGTATACTCATTTATTATTTTTTATGTGTTGGCAGCCTGTTTCAAGGCCCAATGACAAATAAGAAAAAGCCAGAGTTCATTCCAGTTTGTACTTTTTACTTACATATTTACTCGCGAACTTCACAAATGTACAAAGTTGACTATGTCGCATTTCATGTCGCAAAACAATCATTTATTTCGTAACAAACATAATATACTTTGGTAGACTAGCATTTTATGCTACTTACTTTATTTTAGCAACAATATGACTATTTTAACAATCATTACCTTATCAGAAGTATATATTCTCAAACAAATTCTAATTGTATTATACAAGTGTAACTTATATTTACATTTGTGATTTGAGATCAACATTTACATTTAAAGTACTCAAGTTGTACATGTACACGACATTAATTTAACATTACCATCTAATATCACAAATATATTTGTTTCATTTCCTTTATCGTGACTTAGAGTAGCATTTTTGCAAGTATTGCCGTTAAAATCGAATTAGGTACAATTTTGCCGACTGCAGAGAAAGCTTTCAACCTGATTTCGTTTTGCACGGGGTGTCCGTACGACTCTTCTATTGACTGCATAATTTCCTTTGGACACGGCAAAGTTTCTAACGGTATGTCAGTTAGCTTTTTAGCTGCAGTTTTTAGTTTGGCTTCATTGTACTCATCTTTATCATAGTAGTCATAACTGTCATCAGATAAGATGTTAGTATTATCAACGTCTTCAGTTTCTTCCACAATTTGGTGTCTGTCCAAAGCAGCGTCTGCGATACATGATATCTTTTCAAGGGCGTGCTTCAGGGTGCTGTCCTTGGTCTCATTCCGGAGCGCGTATATCCAGGATAGACGGCAATTACAGCTGAGTGGGTTACCTGAAATGAGAGGGTGAATTAGGATGCGTGTACAGTAATGAAACACCACTATAATTCAGGGCGGCTTGAAGGCTTTTTGTTACACGAGCCTTTATGATCTCCTCCCTAATGGGTGCTTCAATTTTATTTGCTAAAATTATGTGGAATAATCTAAGGGATGAATTGCATTATCAGACTCGGGCGAGTACGGATAAAATATTGTATTACGAAAGTGATAAATTAAGTCTGGTTAGGGTAAAATTACCAGGATTGTACCCCACAGCTACTAATTCTTTTTTTTTTCATTTAATTAATTTAAACCTAAATTCCTTAGACTAGCTGTGTAAGAGCATCACAATTCATTTGCATTCCGCTAACGTAGTAGAATAATCTGTGAGTTGCCGACTTGCAACCTGCACTGAACAGATAGTTCGACCCTCGCCCCGACAAGAAAAATGGGGTTTATCCCAACTTGGCACGTGCTACGATTTGGGGTTTTATTCTGGAACACTTAGGGTTAGATAATACTTTTGGGGAAAACTTCTTAAGTTAGTTGGCGATGTGAAAAAAATTAAGTAGATAATGACGGAATATACCTATTTTGTCATATCTTAGAGTGAGGATGTACTAACACTTTAGTTATTTATTGTAACAGTTTTAAGAGGAAATAATCTAGTTAAACTTATGAAGTTAAGAATATAAACTAAAGAATATTAGACATGACGGGTTTAAACACAACTAAACTATCTAAAACGTATTGTAATGCTTATTGTAACTTATTTAAGAAATCTTATAAAGTAACTAGTGGTTCCCCGCGACTTCGCCCGCAAAAGTTTCCATATAAACTTTTATCCCCCATTTCACCCCCTTAATGTTTTTAAATCGCGACAAAATGTAGCTTATGTCCTTTCCAGGGTCTCGAACTGTCTCCATGCCAAATTTCATCTCAATCGGTTCAGTGGTTTAAGCGTCAAGAGGTAACAGACAGACAGACAGACACACTTTCGCATTTATAATATTAGTATGGATAGGTGATAAAAAAATTTGATTTCCAGGTCAAATCCTTGTGCCTACTCAAATTTCCTACTGTGGAATAAGCAGATGATGTCTTGCCTTGTCTTGGCATTATTATAAACAAGTAAATAAATATTGGACATCACATAGGTACATTGCTCAAGCAAGCTCACATACAAGCAAGTAGCTTAAGTACTTGTGTTTTGGAAATCCGAAAGAACGGTGGGTGGTATCATAACACCCAGACCTGAGGCAATTCAGAAAATGACAATTTCTATGTTGACCCGACCGGGAATCGAACCTGGAACCTCAGAGATCGTGACACCTTAAAGACCGGTGTGCGAGCCACTCGGCCGATTATGAATATTTCTTACATTTCACAGTTTTCGCTCTCACTTTCAATTTACATGTTTACACTGGCAAAGTGAATGCGTAAACCAGCTTAGAGAATAATGAAGTGACCTTCACATCAGTAATTCTACTTTTAGTTTCTACCACATTTCCGAGAAGTTGTTTCATCGCTATACATATTTGATCGTCTACTCTATGGTTGGTTTGAATGACAAATCGCCACCTAAAAACTTTTTGACCTTTTTTTCGTCAAGTTGGTAACTGCCCGCAGTCAGCCTGCCAATTTATTCAGCCTCGGGACTATTTATTACAGACTTGCCACCCTGACCTCTCGCGAAGTTTAGTGTACCCACTATTTACCCTTTCGACAACCCGTACCCAGTTCGTATTTGAGTGATGGACTCTTTTTTACCGTATTAAGAAAATTAGGGTCGCAATTTTATTTGTGTATGGGCGCTGAGTTTCTTGAATGCGGTAATATGTAGTTATGGTGTCATTTTACTGTGTTTGATAAAAATATATCTATCATTTTATTTTGATAAGTCCTTTTCCTGTACAAAAATAATCATACATTCGTTTGAATAAAATTACTAACTTAATTAATTCAATAGCCAATTTGTGTATTGATTGCATTGTTATCTATGGTTATTGTTCATACGCTTGTATAGCACAAGCACACAATTCGGTTGGCTTTAACTATTCATGAAATTTTATTTAAACAAACTATTTTACTCTACGGCCGTAGCATTTGTTCACATAACTATTGCTACGAAATTGCTACGGCTGCTACGATATGCTACGTGACCTGTTCTATCTGCGAACGTTGAAATAATAAACAAAAGAGGTTTCGGACTTGTTGTATGAAAGCCGACAAATTACTAGTAATACGGTACCCTAAAGCTTCTTAAAATATCTCGGTATAGTGACACTTTAGGTTACCATGTTACTTGACACTTTTTGTTCCTCTATGTGTCCTCTATACATTCATCAAAAAATACAATCAAAATGGCGACGGGGTCGATATGCCAGAAAGTTTCAATCCCCTTTCATGAATGCTCAAAGAATATTAGCCTTTCCAGAATAAACCTGATGCAAAGTTTGCTTTTTAAATGAAAGGAGGTGAGAATTTCACAGAATATTGTATAATATTTAAGTAAGAATTTAATATAAGAGATCTGCGAAGTCAAGTCGAGGATAACGGATTGTAACTCTTATTTAGTTAAAACCTTTTTCATTTGAACTACAACAGTATTACAACAGCTGTATCAAATATGGAAAAGGGTATCAATGTTGGTACCAAATAACTCTGACTTTAATTTGAATACCTGCATTCATATCATCTTAAATATACAGGGTAAATGGGACTTAGCCCGCCATAGCAAATTCGCATGTAGATAAAGTCATTTGATAACTATTAAAATAAATTAAAAAGGAGAAAAATACATTTAAAGCGATACGTTTTTTAATCACAAATGCTTATGACTACCAATAGGTCATGGAATACAAAAGTTACGAATACTTACTTAAAGGTAAAATAAATATATTATTGCATTTGAAAAAAAAACGACCACCAGAGGCGGGAATCGAACCCGCGTTCCTCGCATACCGGTTGCCTAACCTCTCGGCCACCCTGGCGTTGGCAGAGCCTGTCGAAATTTTCAAGTGCTTCTTAACGCTGTAATGCCGCGTTGCTTTCGTCAATGTTATTGGGATTATACCCTCAACACTCGAAAGAAATACTATTCCAAGTATTTAACAATCGAAAGATGAAGCTTGCAAATAAGATAATTATTGATTTTTCTAAAGTGAGAAGCATTCACTATGCAATCTAAATATATTATTGCACTTGAAAAAAAAACGACCACCAGAGGCGGGAATCGAACCCGCGTTCCTCGCATAACGGGCGATTGCCTAACCTCTCGGCCACCCTGGCGTTGGCAGAGCCTGTCGAAATTTTCAAGTGCTTCTTAACGCTGTAATGCCGCGTTGCTTTCGTCACTGTTATTGGGATTATACCCTCAACACTCGAAAGAAATACTATTCCAAGTATTTAACAATCGAAAGATAAAGCTTGCAAAAAGATAATTATTGATTTTTTTAAGTGAGAAGCATTCACTATGCAATCTAAATACAGGGTGTGGCGTAAATAGTGGTCCAAAGCAAAGGTGTGGATACACTGTACACTGAAGCACCACATACCAGTATTTAAAAAAAAAAAAATGTACAGGGTTTTCAAAAAAAAAAAATTTTCTAATTTTTTTAGAAATCGTTACCTTGCCTTACAAATTTGGTTATAATTTCCAAAAATGACGGTTTTTTTTTATCCATTTTTTTTATTATTATTGCTGATCACTTGTACTTAGTACTCCATTCGTTTTTTTTTTTACAAACTGATATTAATAAAAAAAATTAAGTTTCTTTCAAAATTCAATACTCACTGCTAGCAAATCGTTTGACTTTCAATGCTTTTGGTGCAAAAAAAATGTACCACACTGTCAGTGCCCATTGTTTAAAAAAAATGCCCATCTTTTGCAGATTCTAAAATGGTGCAACAATAAGTGTTACGACTTACAGGAAAAAAGTTATTGCTTTTCGAAACAAAAAGGAGCCCAATTCAGAAAAACAATTTATTTGAAGTTCAAGGGTTTACAAGGGTTGTAATTTTTTTCTGTGTGGTCCAAAGCAAAGGTGTGGATACACTGTACACTGAAGCACCACATACCAGTATTTAAAAAAAATTATGTACAGGGTTTTCAAAAAAAAAAAATTTTTTTATTTTTTTTAGAAATCGTTACCTTGCCTTACAAATTTGGTTATAATTTTCAAAAATGACGGTTTTTTTTATCCATTTTTTTAATTATTATTGCTGATCACTTGTACTTAGTACTCCATTCGTTTTTTTTTTTTTACAAACTGAATTTAATAAAAAAAACCCTGAAAACCCTGAGTTAAAAAGGGTTAGTTTTAGTGTTACTTCTTGCAGTTTTATGCTATATTGTTTACCAATGGTATTAAGCTATTTAATTAGAAATTAAAAATGAAGTACATATTTTAAGATTTTTGAAAATTCGATCTCTAAAGACGCTACACACAGACATCGCGGAAGTGTTGACGTTTTTTTTGTATTGTTCGAATTAGTTTGAAAGCCAGATGGCGCCACGGATTGTTTACTGTATATAATCTTTCAAACAATACAAAAAAACCCACAATCCGTGTCTCGGTGTCGGTATGTTGCGACTTTAAGAGCATGAAAAGGAGGGTGAAAATGAAACTAGCTAACGCCGGCTCACTGGCGTAGCAAGCACTTACAAAAATTCGTCGACTGACTAACGTCCTCCGTAGCTCTGTTGGTAAGAGCATTCGCCCGGATAGCGAAGGGACGTGGGTTCGAGTCCCACCGGATGACACAGTCGATTAATTTTTGTGAGCGAAATTTGATTTGATTTTGCAACCAGCTAGTCAAAAAATAAAAGCGATGAATATAAACTCTTTGTATTTAAATAAGTTAGACTATGAGTACAATATTAAATCTGAAAGTTTCTTCGAATCACTCCGGCACAATAATATATTTCAGACTGACCAAACTTCTACGGCGTATTCAAATTCGCTACTTTTCCCAAAAGTCTAAGATAAATTTATCAGGCTTAAAAGTTAGTCAAACGTGAATATAAGTTGTCTGCGAATTTGATATTGAATAATTTTATGAGTAGGCAGGTTTTGCTAGGAAGAATTATTAGATCAGAGATGACACGGTCGATCAATTTTTGTGTGCAGAATTTACTTGGGACAAATTAATTATACAGCGTGTCCGGGTTTCGACTGGCGTGAATTTATGGGCTATTAGATCATCAAATGTTATCGACAAAAAACCCCCATGTTAGGGGTCTAACTCCTCCCCTCTTGAAATGGCAGCCATTTTAATTATTTTAAAAAAATGCTATTTTTATGGATCTGGAGGTTCTAAAAGTTATGAAAATGATTCTTTTGGTAGGTAACGCTAATGGTCTATCAAGTGACATAAAAATCAATTAAAAATTAATAACGGTCAAAGAGGATTTTTTTTATATAATAAATATTGCTAAAAATGAAAAAAAGTTTAGTTGTTTTTTAAACCTATTACAAAACTAAACCCAAAAATGAAATTTTTCTGATTTTTTTTTCTCAAAAAAAAAATCATTAGAAAAAGTCTTTAAATTTTGGTAAATAAAAGTCCCTTCAATTATCGCTAGTCAAAACCTGGACACCCTGTATATGATCAGCCGATGTACAATAAGTTTATCCACCCTCATGGTGAGGAAGCGTCATTCGACCGTGGTACCCGAAGGATGTCTAGAATAACGGTCAAAGAGGAAAATTTTTTTTATAACAAATATTGCTAAAAATTAAAAATAGTTAAATAGTTTTTTTTAACCTATTACAAAACTAAACCCAAAAATGAAATTTTTCAGAATTTTTCTTTTCGCAAAAAAAAAATAGAAAAATGTATTTAAAATTTGGTGAATAAAAGGGCCTTTCAATTATCGCTAGTCGAAACCCGGACACCCTGTATATTATCAGCCGATGTAGTACAAGATGTACTATAAGTTTATCCACCCGCAAGGTGAGGAAGCGTCATTCGACCGTGGAGATAAGGATGTCTAGAAGAAAATACTTTTAGCAATAAAACCACCTAAAGTGTAAAATTGTCCATTAATATTCATGTCAATGTCAACTGCTATGTGGTGTGCAATAAAGATTATCAATTTATCTAATTTAAAATCAATCGCACTGGCATTATGTATGGTTCAACATTCTTATCATGTTTCTTCAAAACTGTGATTATAATAATCATCATCAAAGTAGGGCGCAAATTACGTTATTTGTCACAATTTTTTTTGTAAACTTTGCTCTTTAAAGATAGTATTTGGTATACAGGAAATTGCCATAAATTGACTTAACATCCTTTACATACGAGGTACGTAAAGGACATTAAGTAGATTTATGGCAAATTCCTTTGAAAAAAGAGAACTTTTATGTAAAAGAGCTATCAGACGCACTGATATATCTGGAGGAATTACAATACTTACTCGGAACCGAGCGAGACATGAATAGCCAAAACATTACAATAGAGTACATGGTACTCTGCACTAAGTGGTCTATATTATCCTGCTTTAGACATTAATCAATGAATTAAATTGTTTCAAAATCACACAAATGACCTAGTCCCATTCTTATCGTGACTTTGTGCTGTGGCAACAACGAATAGACATATTTAAAAACGTTTTAAAACAACGCTCGTGCACATTAATCAAACATTTGCCACTAGCTGGATTCGAAACCGCATCCTCTGGTTTTGTAGTCCGGTGCGTCAACCACTACACCATGACGGTCGTTATTTAATCATCTTTCAATTCAAGAAATCTTTTTCGCTTGCGCTTTGATGTGGTCCTAAATAAGTGCAGTCGACAGTCAGGTTATTTATTAATCTACGAAAACAGCTTTTACTACGTAGGAAATAGAGGCGGGCTCAAGGTCAAAATGCATAGTATGACGTGCGGCGGTGTTTATAGTAGGCCCCGCAACAACTTACTCAAATCTACCTGTGTGCGAATTTGTGGTTTCTTATTTAAACTCAAATCTGTCAAAATATCTCAAACGATATGGAACTCTATGTGATCAACGTAAGATTAAATCTCTCTTTCTAGTCGTTCCCTCAACGCTGAGGATCGTGTCTGTATGTCAATCTTCTCCACTCGGTCCGGTTCTGCGCCATATGTACCGCTCCCTGTATCTGGCCTCCAGTCACCTCCTTGAGTTGGTCCACCCATCTAGCTGGCGCTCTTCCTCTAGCGCGCTTCCCCTCCATTTGTCCGAGAATGATGAGTTTCTCCAGGCTGTGCAATGGGGATCCCAATATGTGCCTAAAGAAACTCCGGCTTCTTTCCTGGCACGTAGTCAGCAGGCGCTTGGTGACTTTTAGTTTTTCATGGTTAGATACATTGGTTCTCATAGCTGTCCAAGGAATGCGCAGCAGCTTTCTCCAGCACCACATTTCAAAGGCATGGATCTTGTTGCGTTACTATTTCCTGAGACACCAAGTCTCCACCCCGTACAGGAAGATAGAGAAGACCAACGTACGAACCAAACGCATCTTAGAAGATGAAGATTAAAATATGGTTGCGTAAATAAGACAGATCAGGTTGATGTGGGGCCATGTACAGCAACCAGGAGTAGAAAATACGGACATAATCTCATAGAGCGACCAGAGCGTACAATGGCTGTAACTCCCTAATAAACAAACAAGGTTTTTTGCAAATAAAACCCATTTCTCGATGGAGGGGCAAATTTATCGGAGCCCTTACGAAATATAAAACGGTTGGAGGCCGTTTGATTTACTGCCGAGATCGCAAAACGGAGAAATAAAGGATTAAATCGTGGACCTTGTGTGCTGGTTATTTTACACGTTAATATTTCCTATTTCGCTTCGTTTTTAGATTTAAGTAATTAAATGACCTGCAATTTAATAATGTATAGATTTATCTTAATTTTTATTAATAAGTTGTATATATAGTTAATATATTATTGTTTCCGGATAATGTATAGTAACATCTTTATAAAACATAAACATACAAAAGAACATTTGTTGTGTACTCAAAAAATTGATCGACCATGTCATCCGGTGGGTTTTACACCCACAACCCTTCGCTATGCAGGCGAATCCTCTCCAACTGAGCTACGGAACTTTATTCAGTCAACGATTTTTGGTAAGTTTAACCTACAAATAAACGTTTATTATCACTTATTCTCTTATATGAAGGTGATAAAATTAAAAAATATTTTCAATTTACTCCAGAAAAGGTTCTTAGTTTACGTGATTACTCTGCCGATTTATGGGTCGATTTTTTTATCTAACAGATCATAATGTCACCTTAGGGTGTAATGTCAAAAACTTGGAGGATCGAGAGGACTCTTCGAATGTGGTATAATTCATCTTTACTGCATAATATAGGTAAGTACGGGGACAAACCAAGGTTAAAGTTTTAATGAGTGAAAAAAATCATTCCATTAAACATCAAACAGCATGTTAGACCAAGGTTTTTGAAAACAAGTGAAGTGGTTTCTTATATTCTCTTTAAACAACTTCAGTGCAATACGTATATACTACTAAAGTAGTCCAAATATATCTTGGACGCCTTGAACGCTCTCTTACTTTTTTATACTGCCCACTTCACTGTTATCGAATTTAGAAAAGGATCTTGTCTTCCTTACATTCCATTTTATCTTTATCTTCTTCTGACCAGTTTTTAGCGGCGGTAACATTACGTTAAGTACTTTGTACCGAGAAACGGAAAATGTTTTCAGACGGGTAGAAAATATAAAGTGTCTAATTAATTACAACATTATTGTGAGCTGGTTTTTGAAATAAAAGAAAGTTGGTGGACCGACTCAGTGAGAAGAAAATGTAATCAAAAGTTTGAAAGACTCCCCAGACAGATAATACAGAATTAGCATAGTAAGCAGTTGTGTGATGTATTTGAAATGTTTTTCGTATTAGTTTTTGTTATACAGATTTAAAGGTTGCCCCTTATTGTTAAAAACTTATCTAATATCGCAGTAACATGCTGGGAGTCGAATCTGTGTCCCCAAACATTATTTTGATCAAACATCAGATCACAAAGTCCTTTGAGGCTCACCACGAAACTTAGTTGGGAAGTCATCTATGAGTCCGATAGTGTATAGTTTCATTTCATGTCTTATATGAATCTTATAAGGTTTATTATTCTGTACCTACTTAATTTTAATTTAATACTCCTAGTTCTAACTACGCCGCCCTATTTTCTATTTTTAAACTGCCCTTTTCTAGAAGGTTGTCTTATCTGAAAGATATTTATAAAATTACTCTCAGCATTGACGATGAAAAAACTATAGATATTATATTTTGTTCGAATACTTTTGCTTATTATTTTTTCGCTTTGACTATCTATAGTATTGTAAATCATTAAATATGGCCAATGCAGTGCAATGACAAATAGGATTGCACTTTGATGTAAAGTATAAATACAGTACATTTTGGTGAAAGTATTCGAGTGATACTTGCTATGATTGACTAGAGTTTAAATATTGCTCTTGAAAAAATGACCATCAAAGGCGTGACTTGAACCCGCGTTCCTTCCATACCGGGCGATTTCCTAACCACTTACCCGTTCGTTAGCAGAACCTGGCGAAATTTTCGAGTGCTTTTTAACGCTGTAATGCCGAGTTGCTTTCATCAGTGTTATTGGGATTATAGCCTTAACACTCGAAAGATTTCTCTTGCAAGTATTTAACAATCAAAATATGAAGTTGCAAAATACGATAAATTATTATTTTTAAGTGATAAGCATTCACCGGTATGCGAGGAACGCGAGTTCTGGTGGTCATATTTTCAGACGCAATATTAAACCAAATAGAGTTGCTAAAACTCTTGCAGAAAATAGATGTGAAGATTGCAGCTTAAATAATTCTTTTGTTCCAGGGAGATTATTTAAAATTTACACTGCGCTGCTCAAAAATTAGATAGACTTTAATTTTTTTTTTATTAACATATAAAAATAAAACAAATGGTTACAATAAACAAACAGCACGAGTAAACCACTAAGGTTTGAGATGATGCTGCTGCAACTCATATCGATACTGATAGTAAATATTGGTTAATTATTTACAATCATACTAAACAAGAAACAGTTGAGATAAAAACAATATTTCAGTTTTAAATGTCCTTACGAGTGGTGACTACATTCAAAGCAAAAGTTGTAAAAAATGATATCGTAGAATCAAAAATGTTGTTATTGGAATCTGTGATTGTTGAATTTTAAACATTTTCTTGTAATTACTTGTTTTGAATAGTAAACCTTTTCAGGCGCGATGACCGATAAAAAAAATCTAAGCTCGAATTTTAAAATTTACTTTTTAGGTCGGTAAAAACGAATTATAATAAATAAACAGATTTATAAGATCTTTGACCTAAAACGGTTTTGACGTTATATTACGTATAACTTAAATGCTGTTGAGTAAATATACAGGACTAATAAGGAGATAAATAGATGAAATATCGTATAGTTTTATCTCTAAATTTCAAATGGAATCCTATAATTAATTATGCTATTTGAACCACGTGTGTTGTGTGATTTTGCTAAACAAATAGTTCCACGCATTTGTTTTATACTCAAATCCAGTGGTTTATGTATAGTTATTTTAATAACTCTTCAAAGCGGATAAAATAAATTCAAATGCGAAACTTCTGTCAGGTTAACTAGAAATATGAACCAGTTTGGTGTAGGGTTGGTACAAGTTTGATAACTGACCTCGATAAGTATAAATAATAATGGGAAACCGATAGATGATTATTTTCAACGTAATTACGTACTATTAATAAAATCAAACGTGAAATGATACGGCTATTAATTTCAATGGTAAATTTGTATGTGGGATAATCTGTCATAAACGTTCAATTTTATCTTATGGACTATTATCTAAATTAATACCAATATACAGCTTCACACACGCCAGATGACGCAAAAACAAGAATAGAATTATTATGGATAGTATAATTTATTGCGGAGTATGACAATATGTAATAAATCATTATGGCTATTTCAGAAAAGCAATAATGTGAATATGAAGATTAGGCAAATTAGGTGAATGTGAATATACACGTAATTGAGTCTTATAACAAGGACAAATTAAAGTTATTACAGTCGATTGGTTGATTTTGACTTTTGTAAGGTTTCGTATGTTATAAATAAGATTTCGTATGTCATTTGAAATAGTAATAACCAAATCAAGGTGATCTGATCCTAAGCAAACTTTGCAAATACTATTATGATTGCACTGATTACAGTTAATCGTATTTATCGTATACTACATAGCTGTTCCTCGCGACTTCGCCCGCGCCAAAAGTCGGATTTTCCATACAAACTTTCATCTCCCAGTTTACCCCCTTGGTGATTTCATAACGCAATAAAAAGCCTAGCCTATATTCTTCCCAGTATCCCAAACTTTCTCTGTACCAAAATTCATGTGAAACAGTCCAGTAGTTTCGACTCTGAAATTATATTCAATACAAACAATCAAATATTTTCAAAAAAAACTACACCACATATTTTAGTATTTTTCTTAAGACAACTATCGATACAAATATAACTTTATTCTCTACATCACTAGTCCCAAATATGAACCAGGTTTATAGTCTAGCTCTGTAGTCTAACCGCGTCGTAATTTATGATTCTCCTCAGGTCTCGGACCGATAGCAAGATTTATAACCATAGTGATTTCCTCCGATACTACATTATCCTCCGTACAGCTTGTATTACATTTTTGAAAAACAAACGGTGCTGTTATTTAAGTTATATCAAGCCATATTTCACGATTAGCTCATAAATGTATTTAAATTGATAAATTTAAACTTAATGAATATTTTATCAAGACTCGGTTGCGCCAATGTACTGCTTAAGTTACTATACCGTTAAAGTTATGATTAAAATTAGGTTCAATTACCGTTAAAGTAATTAATAAAATTAGGTTTAATTTAATTAAACCGTAACAAAACTTCAACAAGGGTTTTTTATGGTTTCATTTATACGTAAATAACGGTAACAAAGGTAACAAAATACTCTAAAAACATTTAAGAAATGTAAAATATTAACCCTGCGTACATAAACTTAAAAAATCCTAGTACGGTAAAAAAACAGTAACGTTCTTTTAATATTATCACTTACATGCAGCACACATAATTACGATCTGGCACGTAAAGCGAGCTACAGCATACTGCCTCATTTCAACTAATTATGCCGTACATTTATATGTAAATAATAACCGATTTACCAGTGTCGGGCCGCCTTTGATAGCAAAAAACATAGCATAAACTGTAATTTATTAAATCCTAGCTTTTATTTTTAGTTTTGTTAATACACTTCTTTTCGCATGAAATCTAAAATGTTACTTGAGAATGCTTAGAAGTGTTATTCAGCGTTCAGATTATTGCAAATAGAATCAACTGATTTTATATTAATTTAGTGTAGAATATTATTTGGCCGTCGACACGGGACTCGATTCTAATGTGCCCTGACTAGGATTTAAGTTCAGCCTCTCTCTTTTTTTGTAAAACAAACGAAAAGAGACACTAGTTTTTTTTTGTGATTACTATACTGCAGAGCGCAGATGCAGGCACGCTGTAGAGTTTACGTTTGAATTTAATTTAATTGGGTTTGACTTATCAGGGATAAAATGTTATACGATTTTGATTTAATTTCTAATAGCTTCAAAAATAACACATCTGGACCCTTAGACAAGATGCAATGTATTATATAGCGAACTTCAACATCGCCAACAAAATGTCAACATATATGTATGTGGAAGTCACGTGTTGTTTTGATGGCTTATGTCAGTTTTATACATTTTGTTAGCAATAGTGAACTTCGCTATAGAATAGCTTGCATCTTGTTTACGGGCAGTGTAAACTTTAACTTAAGTAAGACTTATCATGACAAAAGCGAAGTAACTCACCGTCCAAATAAACTGCCACCGACGCAGACTTCTCGTTTTCTATAACGGGTCGCACCGACTCGTACGAGACCGTCTCCAAAACGTTATCCCGTAAATCCAGCACAACAAGGCTGTTTATATCCTCGAGCAAGTCCTCGTAGAAAGTCGTCAATCTATTTCCCGATAAAGTCAGCTTTCGCAGCTGAGTAAGGCCGCCAAACGCGCGGTCCGATATGTATTCTATAGCATTATTATCGATCATCAGCTCTTTCAGCCCCCAAGATTCACTGAACGCCAAGTTACCAATCATTGTCAACTTATTGTTCCGCAGATTCAACCTCGATAAGTTCTCCAAACCCTCCAATGTTTCTTTCGTCATCACTGATATGTAGTTGTAATCTAATCTCAACTCTACCAAATTGTTCAAATGCTTGAAACAACCCTCGTGAATCAGACTCAAATTGTTATTAGATAAATGCAGGATATGTAGATTCGGTAAGTTGAAAAATACGTCTCTTCTTAACTCTGCTATTAGGTTATCTTCTAGACTGAGGTTCGAGAGCATCATCATTTGGGCAAACGCGTGTTTTTCTAAGCTGGTGATTTTGTTTGATTTTAAAACAATCTGCTTGATCGTTGAGGAGTTTGTGAAAGCGTACGGTGGAATGGTGTCTATAGATCCGAATTGTATTGACACGTGTTTTAGTTTGTCGAGTCTAACGATGGCCTTGGCTGGTATGAATGTGAGGGCGTCGTCTGATCTCACGTTGAACATTAGATGTTCGATCTCTGATTGGGATGAGAAGCTAGGCCATATGGCATCGTCTTCTGTTATGCCTCCGCCGAATACCCAGCAGTCAGCTTTTGTGGCCATTTTTGGTTTGTTGCTGTCGCAGTAGCAATGCACTTTCGATCTTCTGTCTTCAATATCGCACACGTTGATGAAAAGTGGCACGTAATAACGACGGTCGATTTTCGGTTTAGTGTCGTTTTTGCTTTCTGTTATCGTTAGTTTGACCGTCACTAAAGATGTAATGATGATTAAGTATTTTGTAATCTGTTCCATTGCTTCTTGAAAATCTGAAACAAACAAAAAATAATATTTAAATGTTACCTACAGGGGTGTGGTAGAAACTTAATTTATACAAATTTATGTAAATTAAAAAAAACTATATAACAAATAATCACACATAAGGTCGATTCGGTAAATCATTCGAACACTAACATTAATTAAAACTGTTGTATTCGGAACAATAAGGAGTGGGCGTTAATGTGTAATTTTTCGTGACACAATGGCATATTTCGCTGTCAGCTTACGGATTTAAAACTATGAGGTTACTTTCGGGCAAAGTTTTCAAGCGGATTAAAAAGTTGGGCCTCCACTAGCACAGTTAAAAATGCATTTTAACCGAGGAAAAGTTTTTATCTTTGTATACAAAAGTATGTTTTTACGATCCCAGCAGAGTTAGATTTTCCGCTAAAAGTTTGAGCGTTGTTTTTGTAAGGTAGCGCTTGATGAAACATTTTTATAGTCGCCATTCCTTTTAGGTTTTAAGGTTTCACTTTTGGGTGCTTTTTGTAGCTAAGTTAGAAATTTTAACACTAAAAATTGGCTTCCCCATTTCTCGCGCTTTTTTTTAAGGTTTTTCTGAATAAACTGCGAGTAACTTTGTATAGAATTTTTATTAATGTCGAATTACTTTTAGTAAACTAAAATCATTAATATTTTAACTAGATATTTACTACTAATAAAATATGTTACATGAATTTTAATTATGGGATATTCCCATAATTAAAAATTCGTGCGAAAACATTTGACGAGTAGGTTTATTTTTTTGCTGTCAGCGTCAAATACCAGAACCAGAAAAAATCTTTGTAACAATTGTTACTACGTTGGTAACAATACGAACGTGATAAACGGATCGTTAGTTAAGAGGAACTGAACTGTTCCAATAAAGAAATTCTGGAAAAACTAAATTACAAGTTCGCTCCTTAACGGAGTTTCGGAACATTACCGGCGTTTTCTAACTTTGTAACTGTTGGTATGTTTGCGAACAAAATGCTTTGTTAGTATTATGTTTCTACTTATGTATAAGTAACTATTATTATTAATGACTTTCATGTAAGTAGGTATAATTATTATTTGTGCGCGGTTTTATGGGTTCGTGTTTATTTACGTTTGTTTGTTAAATGCCCTTCTAATATTATTATTATGTTGGTTTGTTTCCTATCTCGGGACCATGGGGTCCCGGACCCCAGAGGCCCGCTAGACAACATAATCTAAAAGGATTTTGACACAAGCCGGCGATTATCCCTGTATGCACTATTAAAGCACACCCAAGGACATCTTTCTATTGTACAGCGGGCACTACTGGTGAGCAATAATTTTTATACAACCGTAATTAGAAATATATGCTGATTAGTAAACGTTAATTAGAAATTAACAAATTTTCTTACATAATTCACTTGCTTATCCTATAGGGCTTAGGACGAATAAGCTATAACAATTAATCCTATTGCGTATAGGAAGAATCAGTTTAGAAAACCTACAAAACTAGTTTCTCCTGAAATCGAGTTTAGTTGGAAACATATACTTTGATTTAAAAATATAAAAAAAAACCCGGCCTTGGTAAAGTTCAGCAGAGTACAAAAAAGCAGCTTTGTAGTTTTTGCCTGAATGCATGATCCTAAAGGACTAGCTGAATTAATTTTAATGCGCATACTATAGTTTAAGCACAGCCTGAATACGTTTTATCTCAATAGGAAAGGTACATCTAGATATACACTCTGACATTTGACTTAGAGGTCATGATTACTAGATGGCGATAGGAATGAGTCATTTTGTATCATCGAGTCCACGCGGACGAAATCGCGGGCAAGAGCTAGCCTTTTGCTAAAGCGCAGAATCCCTAACAAAATCACATTTGGTATTTAAAAGTCACGCACGCCACATCACATGTCTGTCGCTAAAGCAATTTCCAATTACACCTATGACAAAAATCAACACGTCCAGTTTATGCTGACGACAAACAATTTTCTATATTGCATTTTCCGACAAAAATACGCGTGGCAGTGATCGTGCGCGTAATACCATTTTAATGAATTAAAATCCGGGGGAACCCTGTTACATTCGTTATCGTCATGATCCGTTTTAAATGAAACGTTGACTTTTCAGTAATGACTACACGAACGCAGTACTGACATATATTCTGTAGCAAAGTATAAAGCTAAGGGAATTGAATAAATACAAGGCATTATTCAGCTTCAGCTTTACTACAGATAAAAAATACACCTTAAATTATATCTAAAGGACATTGTGAGTGTAACTGCCTCTTTTTGCTCCGTCTTGGAATCTAAGTCACTGACATGAATAATATTTAGAAATAAAGATAAATAAGCGTCGGTCGTTGAAGTTGCACGACAACCCCCTTACTAATAATGATTTTGACATTACTAAAATACGAGTAAAACAAATTTCGCTCACAAAAATTAATCGACTGTGTCATCCGGTGGGACACGAACCCACGTCCCTTCGCTATCCGGGCGAGTGCTCTTACCAACTGAGCTACGGAGGACGTTAGTCAGTCGACGAATTTTTGTAAGTGCTTGCTACGCCAGTGAGCCGGCGTTCGATTTCATCAATACTTGGGGAATGTACCCGCATGTATCCAATGGAAATATTTTTACAAATATTTAACCATCAGTTAAGATGAAATCAGCTTAACTTATAATATTTTATAACTTAAGCAATTATTTTGCAAGTTTTTACGAAATTAAATCAAATTTTGCTGACAGAAATTAATTGATTGTCCCACCGGATGACACAGTCGATTAATTTTTGTGAACGAAATTTGATTTAATTTCGTAAAAACTTGCAAAATTATTGCTTAAGTTATAAAATATTACGAGTAAAACACTGAGACGGCTACCTAATTCAAAAGGTTTGTCTCCACTAGGTCATGTCACTTATTTGTCATTAATTCCAAACTAACTCCGTCTATAGCAGTGGCAAATTCATTAAAAACAAAATTGGGTAGCTCTTGAAAAGCGTTTACACCTGAGTTTGATTTCTCATTAAATTAAACGGCTTTATGCCGTTATAAGACGTCCAATTTTAAATGAATGACACTATGAAATGAATGTTTTGGTGTCACTCAGAATATAAAAATGGCCGCCTTAAATAAGCCTTCATCACTGTTTTTGTTGTAATAACTACGGTTATTCGATTCAATTTTGCGATTACAACCAGTAAAAACTTATCTGATCTAATACTATCTAGTACTGATCTGCCACAACCTGGATCATGGTCAGCGGACCCTAGGCCCTCGCGTGCGAGTGCATAACGGGGATAACGCTAAGATAATGATGAACCAGTAAAAACTAAATGCATTAGTATGCATTCAGTCACAAGATAATATTATAACGGATGAATATAACCTTAGATAACTTCTTTACGCCCCGCGGAGTATTAACAGAGTTGTTTTACAATGTATATGGGCCCGATAATGGTACTCCTATCAGTATGATTTAGTGGCCCATATTTTCCGGTTTTTCCTTGTGTTATTTGTTTCTCGGCGTGAAGGCAAATCTGATTATTGCTCCTCCTGATTTACTTCTGATTAAATTCGTTGGGATGTTTTGGTTTTCCTTATAGAGCAAATGCGTGGTGTTAAATGGGCCACGGAAAGAAAATGAGGTAATTGTGTTGGTTAGGACAAAATTCAAGTATGCTGGAGAAAACTAAGTCGTTTTACAGTAACTTCCTACCATCATGGACGAATATTTCCATTCTACCGTATCTATACAGACAATAGCAAGTCAACAACTTTTCATTGATATTATAATCTGTGGTATAAGATACTTGTACAATGAAAGAGATGTATATTAGACTAGAATTAAAACACGAATGATTGTGGATGATTCAATGTCAAGTGATTGTATACAAGATACGAAAACGCGCAGAAACAAAGGAACAAGGCAAGTAAATGTGATAATAACTCGTATAGTAATATTAATATTGATCACGTGAACATTTATTGACGATCATCCTGTTACCAAGTAAATACCAAACATTTTGGACACAGATTTTCTTCTTCTTAAGGTGCCATGTACTGTCAAAGTTTGGCGACCATCATAGCGAATTTCACACTTGATAGGTACCTTAATAATCAGGTACTCCTTTCAAGCCATTGGGGTATATTTTTTTAGCTAGTTTACCTTCATAAAGATACTAAAAATACATTTTAGGGTTCATCACACTCATGCTGTCAACTAAAAGTAAATATCTGTAGACAAAATAAGAAAAATCAAATGTTTTTCTTAATATAGCTGTTATAAGTGAGAATGTCTAACCAGAAAGCCAAATCAGGAATCTGATCCTAAATTTTTCGTCCATTAAGTTATAACTTGAAACACTGCCTATCCAAACTAGCCAGGAGTTTAAAAGTGGGCCGGCCTAATGTAAATTTAGTCTGCGGCTGAAATCAACGCTTCAGGGCTGACCAACCAATTTGACCTCAATTATTTAATAATGAAAACCCTTTTAATTAAGCATTTAATGAATTTAAAAACCCTTTTTTTTCAATGGACTTGAGAGGTGGATTGCCAAATAAATTGTAACAAACGGAACATATATTATTTTACTTAGTATATGAAACCTGTAAAAAAGCTCTGGATATTCCTGAAATGAAAAAGGGCAGACCACGTGCACGGCGATAAAGTTATTGAATAGGCACAGCTTAACGCATAGACAACCCAGACCGATTGGCGCCTACGAACGAGGAGGGGCAACATTTGAAATATTTATAATTTGGAGTACATAACATATAAATTTTACTTCGATAACATCTTAGCCCAGTGGCTTGCACACCGGTTTTCAAGGTGACTCTGAGGTCCCGGGTTCAATCCCCGGTCGGGTCATTATAGATATTCTCATTTTCTATTGGGTGTTGTGGTACCCACCACCGTTCTTTCAGATTTTCATAACACAAGTGCTTAAGCAGCTTTGGAATCTGAGCAATGTATGTGATTTCCAATATTTAGGTATTATTATTATTTAAAAAGGTCGGTACTTGTTACATACCAACCATTTTCACCAAGTACCTTCTTAATTCTCGTCTAATATATATGTATAATATTATATCACGTCTCGGGAAACGTAGTGTTGGACGCCCCCCTGCTAGATGGGCCGATGACCTGAGGAAGGTGGCCGGTGGTGGCTAGATGCGAGAAGCGGAAGCCCGTGAAAGTTGGCGCCGTCTTGGAGAGGCCTATGTCCAGCAGTGGACTGCAATAGGCTGAAATTACATTTTTAATTCTAAAGAGTGAAGCCTTTAATTTGGTATCCCTGATTCGTGAAGCACCCGTAATATTATAATATTGGTACGTTTGTTAAGTCAACATGCTAGTTTCCAATTGGAATGAGTTAGTTCGCTGACGCGTGGTAGTCGAATATGTGCATAATTTATTGGGAGATAGTAAGTTCGCTCATTCAATTAGCATAGATGTAGGTGGAGCGAAATTATGTTATGTCATTAAGTACTTAGGTCTAATTAATTTGTCACAAACGCTGTCATATCACACGTTGTATAATTTCCGTATCTGCAATAAAGTAATCAGGACCTAACCTGAGATTATATTACTCATGATAATATTACGTGATACTTATGATAAGATAGATACATAGTATAATAAATAATAATATAATAATATAATAATCTGGCTTAGTCTAGAGTCAAGAGCAAACCCATTTCAAATAAAAAAAAACATGAAGAAGAGAAGAGCAACATGTGACAAAGAGCGATGAGTATGAATGTTAGTGGATAGAAAGGAATAGAAAGAGATAGATGGACTGTATAAAACAGGATATCATTATGAAAGGAGTGGATGGGTCAATAACGAGTGATAGGATTTAATGGAAGAGAAAATCATACTGCACCGACCCCAAATATAATGGGAACAAAGCAAGCAAATAATGATTAAGATATTGCAATAAATATTTAATTGTTTTTCTTTATTTATTTACGAAAAATCAGGGTTTACACATGGATGACATGATACAATAATGTAGGGAACAGTTAAAACACTTACAGTTGATCAACTGTTTTCAACATAGTTCTTAGATGATTGATCTAAGATATAGTCAGTAACATTGGCAACCAAAAATAGTCACTTAATTTAATTTTTTGATCCTATTAATTTTAATAATTCCATTCCACTAAAACGCCCACTTATCTCGTACAACAAAATTCATAATACAAAAACATCTTGCGTGATTACGAAACCGAAACAAAACTCGTCGGCTTTTTCTCGCATTTTCCAAGAAACAGTCGAATTCCTGCCGAGAGTTTTGTGAAGCCAGAATTAAATGCCATGAAATTAAGCAATGAATCTTGAGGGGTCCCTGGGAACTCCTTAAATCCAGATTCGTGGGCCTTTGCGTAGGTACTGGTAGAATTAGTTCAGAAAAAAATCTGCCAAGTTTTTGTTTGCGAATGCGATGCTTTTTAAACCTTCACATATCATGTTTCCAGACACAATAAAACATTTATTGTAATCAACCTGCCCGCGGCTCTTATGGGGTTTGACA
The DNA here is from genome assembly GCA_949316185.1 of Pyrausta nigrata. NCBI lineage: Eukaryota > Metazoa > Arthropoda > Insecta > Lepidoptera > Crambidae > Pyrausta > Pyrausta nigrata. The sequence continues at coordinate 13,191,944 of OX438952.1, forward strand.
GGTTAATCCAGAGATAAGTAAATAAAATCTTTAAAAAAAATTGGCGAATAGAAATGACATAAAATAGCAACGTGAAAATGGAACAGTGTATATGACCAGTGAGTCGTCAAAGCAAAAATACAATACCTTTAATCTGATTCGCAAGGATTTGGGGTACAAACAAGTCCGGGACATCCAAAACCGCTTAACCGAGGCTTTTAGAAACGCATAGATATGTGTATAGAATCAAATGTTCAATTTTAATAGGTTTCTAGTTACCTCACCTACGTTCTTTCATGCGTATGTTTTGGTAGATAGTTATTCTTTATTGCACAATAAAATAAAACAAAAGTACGATAAATTTTAAAAATAAAAAAAATAAGTACATTTTAGGCAGTCTTATCGCTGGGATCGATCTCTTCCAGACAACCTTTCGGTAAAGGAAAACCATAATAATTTGAAAAAGGGTAGCACGTTAAAACGTTTTTACCTTGAACACAAAAAATATGTGTTAATCACAACCGTAAAGGTTATTTTACATCACTACCAACGAATACAAAATTATACAATCAAAGTAGTTTTACTCGTACACTAAAATAAAAATAACACGAACGACACAACCTTCAGTTTTTTATTATATGTAAGTATCATTTCTACCATTAAGAAAGTCGAAGTTCCATTTTCGGTCAATTTACTCTAGTATTGTGTTCAAGCAATTCCGTTACCCAGAATTGAGGCTTTGAGCCAAATCATACATTTTTCAAATACAGTTCTACAATTTTAGCGCAAAAATGACGAAACAGTACAACATTTTAAAATTTTGACATCAGCGAATTTCCTAACCAAGCTAACGAATCCGGTTGCTGAGTATTCCATATTACATTTGCTGACTCGCCTGATAAAGTAGTGCTGATTATGGACTGCAGAGGATGTCGATAAAAGAATAATATGGGATTAAGTTTTGTAAACACTGGTAACGTTATTGGTGCAGAACTTGTTGGACTAAGTATACCTTTTAATACATTATCATTACTTATGTTACTCAGAAACAATTTAGTTATTTCTCTAAAAAAAGGAAGTAGATATGTCATCACCTACTGCGCGGCGAATCGAATTTGATGTGTCAAGCACACGTTCGTTTACGTGTCAAATGTCATACCTATGTGAAAGAAATTTGAATGCAAAATTGAGCAAATTGCTCAACTTGAGGCAAGCAATTTCCGCGCCCTAATGACACTTATACCTGTTTTAAAATGCACTATCATTGTTTCTATTAGTGAAATAATTTTCTAAATCCGTTAGTGACGAAGATTACTATTCTGTTCGATCCCACGTGCCGCCATGTACCAATGACTATTTCTGAGTTATGTACATTAGTATTTCACTAACCGATACTCTTACGGTAAGGGAAAACATCGTGAGGAAACCTGCACATTCAGGCGACTGAATGTGTAACCATGATCCAAACCTGGTCAGATTCCCCTGTTAACAAGGTCACGGAGGTTAGATGGCAGTAGCTCCACTGTAATTACCTGATCTGCTACATCCTGGATCATGGTCAGCGGACCATGGGCACTCGCACTGTCCAAGAGCACAACCGGGATAACGCTAGGAGGATGAGTGACGAAGATTACTACCTAGAAACAAACTCACAAAGTGTATCTACTTTAAATATCAGTCTGTATCTATATCTCTATTATTTAACAATATATTCTGTACCTAATTAGAAGAGGCTAACCTAATTTGTTGAGTTGAGGTGCTTGTGGCGCAGTGGCGGCAGCGCTTTGGTAGTGATACCAAAAGTTAAGCAACACACGGCGCGGTCGTGATTGGATGGGTGACCATTCCGACCATTAAAGTGACGACCATGACAAGCATCTCCGTGCTTCGGAAGGCACGTTAAGCAGTTGGTCCCGGCTAATATCTCATGGTAATAGTCGTTAAGCCTAGTCAGAGGCCCTAGGGCGGCTTGATAACTTCTGACAGTAAGGTTTGTCACTTGCCTTACATACACCCCTCCACCAATCCGTACTGAGCCCGCGTGGTGAAGTATGGCTCGTTCCTCCTCATAGTTGAGGTGAGGCCTTTTCCCAGCAATGGGATCTAATAGGCTGACTTATTTAACCTAATTTGTGGAAGAACGTGCCATGTGACCATGAAAATAAATCAATACCGCCAACCGACTAGCTCCACTAGTTGAAAAGCTTGAAGTGCCGAAAATTGAGCTAAGTTTTTACTACGCTATTAGGCTATTATGTTGTTTCAATAATGTCTATTGATCTGACAAGCAGTCTTAGGGATAAAACAACTAGATATAAAGTAAGTTATGATGCGTAAAACATGTTTAACAATTTTTTAAATAGGTAGGTACATATCTCCATTATGTTAATCATTTAGATATTAATTATGTTACTTCCGATTTTTTGTTTCTTTTTGCAATAAGTAAAACCCAGATTTATTGTCAAACTCTAGAACGCGAAATATAAAGAACTAGTGGTTCCCCGCGACTTCGCCCGCAAGAGTTGAATTTTCCATATAAACTTTCATCCCCCATTTCACCCCCTTAATGGTTTTATATCACGACAAAATGATGCCTATGTCCTTTCTAGGGTCTCAAACAATCTCCATACCAAATTTCATCTCAATGGGTTCAGTGGTTTAAGCGTCAAGAGCTAACAGACAGACAGACAGACACACTTTCGCATTTATAATATTATAAGTATTAGTAATTAGTAATATTAGCAATTAGTATTAGTATGGATTATCGTTTAGTTTGTTTTTTATGGTGGCAAGTAACAAAAATATTCTATTCTAAACACTTTATTGGTTGTTTGATAAATATGATGAAATTACCTTCTGAGTTCTGCTTATGATAGACTAGCGACCCGCCCCGGCGTGACACGGGTGCTGTATGTATGTATACATACATTATAAACCTCTTTGCTGAAAACTGCATTGAACTTTGTTGCGTAGTTCAAAAGAGCTAAGGGAACAGACGGAGCGAGAGCGACTTCATTTTTACTATATATAAAGATGCTTTAAACGTATTATGACGAGTCATCCATCTCAAACGCCGTCTATTTATAGAAACCTGTTGTTGTATACGGATCTCTTGCGCTCCAGCGATTTCCTTTATCTGTTTAATGGACGGCAGTAACCACTCACCGCCATAAGGGCTGTTTTCTATAAAGACGAACCAAAGACGCATTGTTATACAAACTGCTACTTTTGTTATACCCCGTAACAATACTAGTGTATCAATAAAGATGTAGATATGCCATCTTCTACTGCGTGGCGTTTTTAATTTTATGCGCGGAGCACATATGCTTGTGTTTACGTGTTAAATATCATATGTGTAAGAAATTTGATTGCCAATTTGAGATTAGCTCAATACGAGCGAAGCAGTTTCCACGCGCTGTTGACATAATCTACGCTTTTTAATACATCAACATTTCCACTAATATTAATGGAACAATTACAAACCGGGCAAGTGCAAATCGAACTTACTCTTGCACTCTTAATCTCTTAAGCGCACTTAGGGTTCCGTACAACCAAAGGTTTTTTCTATAATTTTAGTTTTGTAAGACTTTTCTTCTTGCCAAACTTCGTATTTTAAATAGGTGTTACATCCGCTTCAGGCACCGTTACGTCACAACCGGGGAATATATTTTATTTATTAACAACGCTAGCCACCATAGCCAACCAAAGCCAACCATAGCCACCACAGCCAGCCAACACCAAGCTACCGCTTGCCACCCTTCCCCACCGCCAATGTGCCTATAATGGAGCGGGAAAGCTTATATAAGCGACGGACAGCTCAGTCTAGCAGACTTGTACACAGCAGCCACTAAATAAGCTAACACTATGCCAGTTTGAGTAACCATAATCATAATTATTTGAAAATGTGTGATTCAGCAATTAAATCTGTGTGTTTGAGCTATTGTGCGTTTTTTATTTATGCCACTCGTTTACATAGGTTTTGGTTTCCTTGTGGCATTTAGGAACATACGACTTAAATTACCGTATCTTTGGATTGCGTTAACTTAGGAGGTTGTTTTTAAGCTTAAGCAGTTGTTATTATTTGATGTTAATTTCAACTTGATACCTCCACGTGTTACTGAGAAAAAGGGCCTTGACAGACCGACGGATAGACAGACAGACGGACAACAAAATACGGAAAAGATACGGAACCTTAAAAAGAAAATAATAAGTTATCTTAGGTCCAAACTGCATATTTTTAAGATACGTAATATGTCGTAGAATTCAAAAATCATCTTTTTTTATTTAAACAGCATGACAAACAAACACTTTACATGGCGTATGTATTTATAAAAAATGTAATTACAGTTTTTATATTCTTAAGAATCCTATTTAAATAGGAAAAAAAAATCAACTGCGTCTAACTTGGTTACAAATTGGCAGAGACGTTCTATCGTAAAATTCGAATGAAGCGCAATTTATAACATGGCATTAATGGCTGATAATTATAAGTTTTAAGATGACGGTGGCGACATGAATTTATAATTAGGGACTCTAATATTTCCCTTATAATCACATTGACCTACTTTGCTAAATGTTTAAAAGCTTTAAGAACTGGGAAACATTTAATAGGTTAAATTAATTTAAATACTGCCCCCGACTTTCGATCTAGTCAAATACCCTTTGCCTTTTTCTTCTTGTTCATGGTCTTTTTTTGGGAATGAATATTCCGTGTTTATTCAAATGAGAACGTTTGCCAGCAAAGACAGAGTGATAGGGTCACGACCTTGGTGGCCTATTGTATCAGGGTTCCTACAATGTTATCCATATTTTTAAATATATAAAAAGGAAAACGACTTAATGACTGACTGACATATCAACGGACAGCCCAACTACTCAGATTAGAAACTTAAAATTTTGCTTTGCTTTTTCCTTTAAAAGTAAGTGAGAACTAATAAATGATTTTTGAAAATTGGCCACAAAAAGGGGTAAAAACGCAGTTTTCATGAAACGCTGTCAGTTTTGAAGTCGATTTAAATCAATAAAAAATTGTATTTAGCTATATTGGGCTAAAAGATATTGATTTTGCAGGTACGTACGAAATACGGTTAATGTCTTAGAAAGACCTCTCAAAAATTCTTCGATATTCGCGCAAATGAAAAGAAACGCGCGCTACACATCCTCGGGTTAACATATATCATTGAGAGTACTCAACTACAAATGTTAACACTTTAATTTGACGATTGTGATCTTATTTATAGTTTATTACCCGAGAGAATATGAAAAGATGCTTTTCTTATTTGACCCTACCAGGCACCGAACCTGGCACCTGGCGACACCATAAAATCAGTCATGTAAGCTACTTGAACACGAGGTCGTCAAAATTAAATATTCAACCCCATTAAGTTAGTGATATAACATCAATGTCAGTTTGTTTTTCTTTCACATAAGCATTTACGTATTTTTATTGTAAATATATTTTCTCCAACAGACAATTTTTCTCAGTCTTCTCATAATAAAAGTACAGTCTAAAGAAAGCAAACTAAAGAATCCCGTTATGAGACGCTTTGCTATCCAGCGTATTTTTAACGCTACAAAAGCCAGCGATATGCTAACTATTCCCATCTAGATTATATCTCGCGAGTTCGCAACTGTTTGAGGGTCGTTGATAGTATCGCATTCTTTAGCTAGTTCTTCGAACACTTTAGCTTCTGTGCTAGGGTTGCCGAGTTTCTATTTTTTTCGATTGTTACGGTTTTTCAAGGAATATTCATATGATTCTGTAAGTATCTCTTGAACGGCTAGACTGGTTTCAATGTCAAGTCAAGAATCGTTGCCTAGATGGAGACCATTATGCTTCTGATCGTGTGGGTCTGTCATTAACCACCATGGTGCCAGACTTCATGAGCAGCCACAGGCATCTGATATCACTTGAGGGACCAATAGCTTACGTTTCACGAATCACGAAAATATTTAAACCTAGAAGTAGGTGGGGTCGCCACCCTAATATAATTGACATACTACTATAATTAAGCACCAAAGGTTTTGAATCTACGGCCCACTTGCGTACGGCTAGAGAGTTAAACTTGTTGCCGGCTAAATAATGAAAAAGTATGTATTACTATTTACTATTCGGATACGCATCATAGTACCGAAAGTTTATAATAACTACAACTAAAAAACCTACGTTTAATTCAAACATCGAAAATCATTATACCGAAAGTACAAAATGCCGATATCCGAAATACCTAAGCTTAGAATGCTGATTTTCAAATCACCGAATGGACAAAATCCCGAAAGTTAAAATGTCGAATACGTAAATACTTGTGGGTTCTGATTTTCAGTGCTTCGCCGGCCGCTTCCGCTGCACCACTCGCTTCGCACGCTCGGCTCGCGCGGCGTTGTGGTCAACATTTCTAACCTATCCTATTGTAATTGTACGTAATATATTTCTTATTTACTGAGTAACTAACCTAACTAGTTTTTGGCGCTTCGCCGGCCGCTACCGCGGCAGCGCTCGCTTCGCTCGCTCGGCTCGTGCGGCGTTGTGGTCAACACTTCTAACCTAACCTAACCAAATGTAATCAAACCTAACCTTTAGTAAGAAGTTTGCCAAAACCTATTATGCTTTTTGATTTGTTTGCTATATGATTTTATTTCAGTTGAAATTTTATTTGTATGTCAATTGAAATTATGACGATAAACATTATGCGTTTCAATGTGCCACCATTTTAAATATTAGGGATTTGAAGTTTAGGAATTTTGAGCTTCGGGTTTTCGTGCTTTTGGTGAAGTGTTCTTTTGGGAATTTGAACTTTCGGTCAAATAAACATTCGACATTTTAATATTCGGCATGCTGTTTATAGGTGTTATGAATTTCAGTCTTTTATATTTCGGTATTATAATGCGTATCCTACTATTCAGTACTTTCATGAAAATTGTGATAGGTACGAAGGTTATACTTGTCAGTCATGACTCATTTTCGGTCGCATAGTTGCTTACCTTTTTATTTTTTATTAATACGGGCAAACAATTTTGCCTGTTCATTAAAAAAAAAACAAGAATCTAAGTTACAATGTAGATCTAAAATGGTTAAGTTTCACTTATTAAGAAATTCCTAAACCCAACCTAAACAAACGGCAGCTAGATTAACGACGTTGAGTATATCAAATCAAAATTGAAAACTAATACACTCAAAGAAGCATGTTAACAAGTTTTGTGAACTACGTAGTTCCATTCGTAGAAGTTAGCTCCTTAACCGTACGCTTTCAAATATTAAACTTTGCAAACTGTGTATTTGGTGATTGCAGTTGGTACACTATAGCTGTAGCTATACGAGTATTATACCTACCGGTTGATATGAAATTCGAAAATCAAAGGAATGCTTGGTTCATGGACAAAATATTATACGGTTAGGAAGTACGTAATATATTTTGCTCTAGGACTACTCATTAACTATTTATTTATGTTGTCAAGTTATTGATCCACACTTCTTCGTTTTTCTTGCAGATTGTCAGTATTTCTCTATTATCACGCTTATTATAAACGCTTAAAGTAATATTACTTGTAGTAAACATTAACATGCTGTATATACTGTTTCAGGGCTACGGTCTAGCTATGTTACATGATATTTTTGGTTTAACATGTTATGACTGTAACCTGTCTGTGTACCAAAAATAAACAAATAAAACAAACTTCCATCCACTGCTTAAATTCCAAGCGAAAATCCTTTACTGATGATAGATTGTTACAGATTAAATTAAATTAAATTTCTCTTATAAAAATTGATCGACTGTTGTTACAGATAATAACATCACTATGCATACATATTATAAAACAAAGTCTCACGCCGCATCTGGCTGTATGTTCGTGATGATCTCAACAACTAGGTACTGAATGGATTTGCATGCGGTTTGCTTGTACGGTTTTTTTTTTAAATCTACTGTCCTTTAAAAAAAAACCTGCATTATAATTAAATTTATTTTCTTCGTCGCTTTTCAACTAATATCTACCTACTATCCAGTTTGCAACTGCATCCAACTTATCATTCAATTCGCTTCCCAATAATATTCTTTATGTAAATTCAATTTCAGTATTTTACCACAAGCCATAACACACTAAGACGAATGAACATACTACGCGCAAACTCACTGCTTTCTAAATATCCTATTCCAGTGTTGTATGCTCAGTTTCTACAGAATAATGAACGTCTTCATGAAATAGAATCGATAGTCTATAATTTACCACTGTCAGTGTACAGACCTAGGAGAAAGATACGGATGAAGTTAGTATACTGAATCTTTAAATTCGGGCTTCCCATCTTAGTAGCCGTGAAGACGTCCGGGCCAGTAGTTTTTTCAGATGCGATAGCCATTGAAGAAGTAGTTTGTTATGTCAGCTCGAATTTATTTATTCTTTAAGCAGTTTTACGTATTTTTAAGTTTGGATGTAGGTCTAAGTACTTACCAGGACAGAAGTTAGAATTAGAATAAAGGCATTGTCCTAAAAACCAGTAGTCCATAGTAGGTTCGTTAGATATAAGCTTCTTTCAATAATTCCCATTGTTCTCGGCTCTGGGATAGACGACACTTGCTTGGTTTGTCATAGCTTAACTTCCTGGCTTCTGTTTCGGAAAAATGCTTACCACACATGCCAACCTGGGCCCATGACTAAATGGCAATGGAAAAAAAGTGGAGCAAACTTTGCTGACGGCAACGAAATGTAATGGCTTAGTTTCATACATTTTGTTAGAGATAACGAACTTCGCTCGAGACTAAATTGCCACTTGGCTACGGACCTTGTAGCTCCTTCTTCACTGAAGGCACCGGAGGCACTGTCTGGGTTTCAGTGGGTATATCTACCTGCTGTTTCTTGGTGAAACATAACTCCCAGCACAGTCTACCACCGCCCAATGGCTTCATTTGAGCTTGCAAAAACGATACATAAATCACGATTTCAAACAACATTATATGCAAATTCGTACTATCACTCTCACTCGGAACAGCCTGTGCATTATAATAATTTATTCGCTACAGTTCACAATGTATAATGCAGATGCAATGCAAGCTTGCGATGCGGCCTTGTCGTGCCAATTTACAACCCTCTTGCATGTAACCCGCTTGCATAATAGACTTGTCTTGTTTATTCGAGTGGTACCTGAGACCCCACGCCTATTTACAAGTCAACTCGAATTAATAATAATAATAAATTGTTTCAACAAACACACCAATTACCTAGCCCCAAACTAAGCGTGAGCTTGTGCTATGGTGACTAGATTAATTGTATTGGTGTAATTAACAACTAAAGGGGATGACGTTTACTCTGACCCATATTCAAACAAATTAAATAGAGTCAGGCTCTTTTATCATAGTTCTCTAATCGAAATTTAATATGTATTTTTAGGAAAATGTACGTTTGGCATCGAACGATAAAATATGTATTTCATGAGCTGAGACCTAAGCAGTTATTCCATTTCCAATAGGAAATAATGCGGCGTACAAAAATGTTCTGCGGCAAACGAAAATAGCCGAGAAATATTTACTGCAGCTTACAACGTTATTTTTCGAAACAAAAACCACGTTTGTCTTGACGTGAGATAAAAATAACTTGAAAACTGTATAGGCATGAGATTCTGGCATTTTTATTTTGTATTTTCCGTTACATTTAATGTTCAGTTCAAAAGATTTCATGGCTTTATTCAGCAGCTGTCGATTCGGGCGGAAAATTTCAGTCCGATGGACAAGAGACTTGAGCTGCCCAGGGCCCACTGTCGAGCGAAAGTAGGGCAGACAGAAATTCTTTTATGCTTATTATTGAATGTAAGAATATTACGTACAGTCCAAACTGGGGGACACCCTACATGCCTCGATACGATTTAAAAGGTACTCGAGAAATGTTCACCACATTTCTTCTAAAAATAAGTAGGTACAAGTAGGACATGCTAGACTTAACCTCGATTTCACCAATTTTTTATCAGCCGGTTAACCTAAATCGACGTTATATGTGTCACATTTCGAATATACAAAATATGTCAAATAATATTAAACGGCTGTTTAAAAATTAGAAACGTCTAAAAAAGCACTTTTTGTGAATTTTGTGCAGTTACTGCACAAAATTCACAGGTCACATTCAATTGGTAGGCCAACTAGCTCATAGATAAATTACAAAACCGCCTTTACGTACAATTACGATGAGTGGGAGTGCCAGAACCTTTTGGGTGAGCTCGCTCCACGGTCGACTCTATTTACGCCACGTCTGGTTTAGTCTAGTAATCAGAGCTAGCCCACTTAAAAAACATATTTTATTCTCTTTTGAAATCTCGGTCTAATAAGTAAAGTAATCCTCTCATTTTCTCGTTGGCGATTCTTATTTAATTTTTATACATTTTTAGGGAACTCATAGCTAGAACAAGATTGCTTTAAATTATAAATACAAAGAAGTCATTTGACAGAATTTTACGTCAAAAACAGTAATGGCTTTAAAAAATAACATAAATAAAAAGCAAGAATAAGGCATCTGAGTGATTACAAGTATTTCCTTCAATGCGGTAAGTGATATGGCGTTTTGTCCTAATTGAACGCGATAAAATTGGCAAAATCAATCACTTAATGATAATATTAAGTAGCTGTCTCCAATTAGTGGACACGGATGTAATGATACCATACATATGTAAATAGTCTTGTGTATCCTACTAGATTTTACATAAACGCGAAAGTTTGTGATTAATCCATTCAAAGGTATGGATTTGATAAATTCATTATTTTGCCATTAAAACTATGAGCAGTTTTCCAATCTATGTTACATAAATGCATTTTTTTTATTTATTTAATAGGCAGACATTTGGCCGCAATCTCACCTTATGGTAAGCGACGATGCGGCCGATGATGGGACATGTCTGTCTAGATGTAGTGTTTAGGGAACACTTCAGCCGGCAACGAATTCCACTCTCTAGCCGTATGTAAGAGGAACGAAGATTTAAAACGTTTGGTGCGTATTAGTGGTATGTCAACGACATAAGGGTGGAACCCCCTTATGTCAAATAAGTAAGGCAGGTGGCAAATAAGTATTGAACAACAATATATTGCTCTTATCCCCAAGTAAGAAGCTAAAGAACTTGTGCTATGGCAATCAGAAACTATAATGTCCCGACCGGGTATCGAACCCGGGACCTCAGAGATGTTGACATCTTGAAAACTAAGCCACTCAGCCACAGAGGTGGCCATATTACATCTGCTGTTGACTATGGTAATTTTAAAACAACAAAATAATACTTTTTATACCATCCTCACTAGCTCACTAGTCACTCACGATGACTTGTAAAATACGATTTCAGTGCAATGAGCTATTTTCCTAGCGCCAAAAATCAGTAATTTATAATCCGCTAGATGGCGTAAAACAACCTAAATCAGGTAGATTTTTATTTAAGAAAAAGGGTGGTTTTCGCTTTTAATAAGTTATAATGGTTATGTTTAGCATATTTTAGATTTACGCGTACTAACAGGATTTTTTAAACAATTTAGTGATCATCAAGACGTTTTTTCTATTTAATTATTGTTTAATTGCATTTTGAAACTCGCTAATTTTTATCGTAAGAACTTCCACTACATGTCTGTACACATAATATTACAATAATTTGTTTGAGTTTTATGCTCAATGATTCCGACGCAATATTTATATAACTTAGATGTATAGCGCCATCTATCTACATAAAATAAAACTAAAATTTTGAGCTGTCAGACAATGCCTCATTCTTTCATAAAAAGCAACCGACTTAAATGCAAACAGTATGTCTTCTCCCTTCAAACGAGATCTAATATCGGTAAACCCGAGCGAGATAAAGATCAATATGTGCCACCATTGCCTTAATGTCTCATTACTCTTCAACATGTATTAAAAGCGGTATATCGAAAACGTGTCCCGTGTACTAATATTAGGCCAAATTGTCTTCGATGACTCCATGAAATAGTGCTGCCCCTTTATCGATAGCTAATGTCGATGAATATTTGATGTAGGGTTACACCCATCGAGGGTTACACCGCACGCTCAGAACATCTAAGGAATCCTTAATGAGAAGGCCCGTTCACGTTATGTGGTTGTAAGTAATAATTTGCTAATTGTATTGGAATGGGCGCTCAATAATCAACAATGATACCTTTTTGAACACCGTTTTAGTGTAGTGGTTCGCGCTCCGGACAAGCCAGCGGTTGCGGGTTCAAATCCTGCAAGGGGCATTTGCACCTAAGTCATGGATATTTATAAACGTATAAAGTATTTGTTATCCTTATCCCAGTCGCCATAGCACAACACAAGATAACGCTTAGTTTGAGAAAAACTCGCAAACTAACAATGTATGCATATTTTCTGAAACTAGATTAAATTTCCTCTCATTTATTGTCAATTTTATTAAAAACAATGAAAAAATAGACCACCACCACCATAAATGAAATATTTATTTATACGTCATTATCATAAAATTTGATAATATTTTAAAAAAAGTACGATTTGTAAAATTATTTACAAAATACATGGAGCACTATCTGAAATACAACTCCGATCATTTTAGAAGCGATGGTTTTTTTATTTACAATGTGGATTGAATTTCGCAAGTGCTAAAAGCATTTTAATTGAAACTGAAGTATTGCTAAGGGTAGGATTAAAAGTATTTTCATTTCAATTTATGACTATATCTTAAATAAAAATAAAAGGTTATTTCCAATATATATAACTGGGCTTCACCATTTAAAAAATGGTGAAAAATATTGTTTTTGGTTTCCTTAAAAATATAAGTAAATAGAGTTATTAACAACGGGGTTTCTTTTAAAAAGCATTAACCTGTGATTGTGCGATGAACCTGTTATGAACTCAAGTGATGAGGGAACATCGATAAAGATGTCGATATGTCGAGTACGTTATGACAAACTTGTCGATAAGTTATTCAGCCCGAGGCGAGCCTGTCTTTGCTTTTAGAGTAAATCTAGTTAGCTGTAAGCATATGACGTCAAAGGTTAGTCAAACTTAGTTTCGGCTCTATATTGTATGCCGTTATTAAATTCAGTTTTGTGGATTAGTAGTTGCTGGGAAATTTAGTTCAATATTGAGAGCGAAGCTTTGTGAATAGAGGCCAGTTTTGCTTGTTCAAATCCAAAGTGTGTTAAGGTTGTTTGTTTTGGGAGAATTCATTTCATTAGTCTGCTTATTACATAAAACTGTAAACATGTAATATTAAAGTAATCTTTATCTACTAACAATTATTTATCTACTCCATTATAAGCTATTATGGGGAGGTAAATAGCACCATAATAATTCTTATAAGTTTGTTCTGAACAAATGTTTAGGTACTACTAGGCAATCTTTTATTTAGGTACTGGCAAATATTGTCTTAATGATCTATATAGATTTTATTTTAAGAGATCGTTCCGATATTTGTTATTTTATTTTAATAAGCCTCATCTGAACTGGCTTATAAAGTTCTGCTAAGCTTTAAGATACTAAGTAAGGAACACCTTCAGTAAAGTTTCAAAATATTTTCACTTCCGGTCATAGAAACTGGAATATTTAAAGTGCTCATTGAACGCCGCATCGAGACCTCTCGAATGTGTGGAATATTTCCGCTGTCGTAATAGTTCAAAGATTTGGAAATCCCTTGAATTTAAAATTCGTTCGGAAGATTTAACAAGAGTTACTGGAACATAGATCAAGTTCTAAAACTAAAGGAACAAGAATAATGTTCAAAGGATAGAGAAAGACAAATAGAAAATTCTCAATTATGTTAGAAGATTTGCGATTTTATTTATTTAACAAACCTTTTATTTTGAATATTCAGGTATACCTACACTTTTATATGGAGGGGTAATTTGATTTTGATAATTTTAAACAATAACGTATCTGAAAAGTACTACCTCAACGCTCGTCATAGTGTTAATAATAAATAATCCATACTAATATTATAAATGCGGAAGTGTGTCTGTCAGTCTGTTATCTCTTGGCGCTTAAACCACTGAACTGATTGAGATGAAATTTGGTATGGAGACAGTTCGAGACTCTGGAAAGGACATAGGCTACATTTTGTCGCGATATAAAAACATTAAGGGGGTGAAATGGGGGATGAAAGTTTATGTGGAAAAACTCTTGCGGGCGAAGTCGCGGGGAACCACTAGTAATAAATAAAATAATTAATTTCAGGACCAATTCCCATAATGAAATAAGAAACATTTACAAATAAAATAAAATTTTCAATTGGTACAAGTTAGAATAAGTTAAAGATTTAGAAGCTATAACAGAAAATTTGTTATACTGTGGGAGGTACTTACATACTTCCTGCCCTGCAGGCTTACTGCCAACTCGATGGCTTTCCAACTGCAAGCCTTAGGCAGTGACAGTTAAGTGGTATTTTGCGGATGTGAGTTTGGACACATTTTGTATGTATGTATTACTGAAGCTTAATAAAATTAAGATGAGGCTGCCATAATACCACACCGTTGCATTTCATCATATTTCTGCACTCTTATGAATGGCTTGTAGAGAATACTACATGGCGCTTAACCTGCTCAATGCCTTAACGCATTGTGTTTGCATAACACAATTGGCAACGGAACAATAATCTTTAGTGAATAAATTTATGAAAGTGATACATACTCCTTTCCACACTTCAAATTGGAGGACCTTAATACCAAAAATAAAGTACCTAATTGACGCAACGCGCATTTCAACGAAAGCAATTTTAACCCCAACCTTTATATCATCTTTTAAATCCGGCTTGACTTATCGCCTTAAAAAATACTCATAAATATGAAGTAATAAGAGTTCCATTTATACAATTCGTCTCAATGCAACGTGCGGATTATTAGCGTTCGAAGTTGCCAGTAAAAAATACTTTGAGCATCTCAGAAAACGCTTTGGTAGTTTCACCCTAATATTTGAGCTCGAATATTGAAAGATCGTAATTTGTTAGACTCGGCCTGACGCCATTTTTGTAGTACCTAATGGACTAGGGTGTGACGGAGTGGCTCTTGACAAAAGAAAGGTTACATTTTCAATTAGATTGAAGCATTCCAAATAGCTTAATTTAATACTTAAAGCGTTAATAGCACGAGTATATATTATTTTAACATCAACCCTATTAACTTCCTATGGTGTTAGTTTTATATCAGCCTATTGCAGTCCACAGCTGGACATAGGCCTCTCCAAGACGGCACCAACTTTCACGGTCCCCCGCTTCTCGCATCCAGCCACCACCGGCCACCTTCCTCAGGTCATCGGTCCATCTAGCAGGGGGGCGTCCAACACTACGTTTCCCGAGACGTGATCTCCATTCGAGAATTTTATATGACGAGAGTTTTATATGACAACAATCAAATGAATGTATTTTTATGGTACACAAGGCCGCACGTCAGACTGGTGTAGTCTGACGTCCGGCCTATGACAGACTATGACCTTGAGACCAACTCTACTCCCTGCGTAATAAAAGCTGTTTTCATAGTTCACATGGCTAACCTGAAGTGCCGAGTGTACCAACAATAATTGAAATGTCTCACAAAAGTATAATTGATCTCTACATATTTAAATGAGTTCAAAAGAGTTGTATTAGAAAACCAACCAAGGTATTGATTTTCACAAATTCATCCAATGCGCTTCTACATATTTTTAGCATTGCAACCTCAACTGGGCCATTCAACATGCCACTGCTCTCTGAATACACAGCAAATGACCTACTCTCTAAAACAATATCTGTATTTTCTACTACAGCCGTATCTGTCACTCATGATAGCAACTAGCGCGATGGGTAGAGCAGAATTGCAGACAGCGTATCAGTGATTCAATGAAAAATATAGTAAAGTTTAAACGTTCTTCTTATTGGCGTTATAAGTGAACATATACTCCATCACACTAACTCAAGCAGGATTGCGGGAAGATGAAATATATATTTTCATATTGTTTACACTGGGCCGTATTTTTTTTTATTTCGGAGCCCTCTATCAGGGAAGGTTTTGGGAGTGGTCTGGTGTCAGATAACTGGAGCACGGCTAGAGGAGGTCTATAGTAAATGACGAACAAACAAAAACGCTATTCCCAACAACGATGCATTTGAAGTTCGCTACCTCTCTTTCTGACCAAGCAAACTTTTAGCGATTTAACAGAGATGAACCAAATATAACGCACCAACTTAACCACGTCTGCAAACCGTGCGATTATTGATATCGATATCTATTTTTACATAACCGTTTGTGTAAATAAAACGCAAACGCCCATCTCTAATTTCATTAATATGATAGAAACGGTCACCCATCCAATCACAGCCGCGCCAATGATTGCTTAAATATGGTGATCGACACTAAAGCGCTGCGCCCACCATAGACTTATATGTATTTTATACTAGACACGCTGTTCAGAACAAATTTTGTATCACATTTTCTAAAATGAGAGAATTTTAAAGTGTTGCCGTTATAAAAAATTTTATTTCTTTTATTTGATGCAAATTATTGCCGTGTTACTTAGAACAATCAATATCAAGCTGCTGTAGCAAAAAAATATAATCCATCATGATTTGTTAAATCATTTTCAAGCATTAGAAAAAACTAATTACTAAAAATACAAACACTTTCCAAAAAGAAAACTCATCCATTATTTTTTCCCATTCCTACCATTTCACTGACCCATTTCACTGACTGGCGGCTCTTTACACCTGCCTACTAGAATTAAAAAACGAATAGCTACTTTGCTAGCATACAATATTAATTGTTTAATAAACAAAACCAAATGGAAAAAGCCTACAATGTAATTAAACAAATGGACAAGAAACATAAGACACGAAGTACAGCTATATTAGATAAAGAAGGGAAAATACTAATGGACTCTAAAAAAAATGTTAAAAGATGGATAGAGTATATAGAAGAGCTTTATTCAGGAGAAGGGATGTCAGAAAGCTATATGGAAAAAGAAGAAGATGTAGATACTTTAGAACTGGGACCTCTGATATTGAAAGAAGAATTCGAAATAGCTTTGAAATGTATTCAAAACGGGAAAACAGCAGGAGTTGATAATATTTATATTGAGATGGTTAAATATGCAGCTTGCAATCAGTTAAAAGAGAAAATTTTTAATTTAATTCAAGAAATGTATAAAACAGGCAAAATACCTCAAGATTTTAATTTAAGCAAGACTGTAACATTACCGAAAAAAGCAAACACACTCAAATGCGAACATAGAACACTAAGTATTATTTCACAGGCAAGTCAAATTTTAATAAAAATAATTCAGAACAGAATAAGACCGTTAACAGAGTGCTTTTTGGGACCGGATCAATATGGGTTTCGGCAAGAGAAGGGAACCAGAGAAGCGATACTAGCTTTGAGATTGGTAATAGACAGGAGACTGGATTTTGACATGAACACACATATAGCTTTTATCGACTTAGAAAAGGCGTTCGATAAGGTCAATTGGAAAATAATGATGGACTTCCATCATTATTTACTCAAAGAAGCTGGATTGGATTATAGAGACAGAAGGATTATTTATGAATTATATAAAAACCAAGAAACGGTAATAGAAGTAGGAGAGGAAAACGGAAAGGCAAAAATAAGACAGGGAGTTAGGCAGGGATGTCCACTTTCACCGCTAATTTTTAATTTATTCATAGAATGTGCGATACGCAGAATAACGGAATCAAAAAAGGGGGGCGTCCAAATTAATGGGGACGTATTTAAATTCATTCGTTTTGCCGACGATATTGCAGCCATTGCAGAAAACAGATTGGAGTTGGAAGAACTGGTTGCAGAAATGGATACTATTTTTAAAGAATTTGGTCTCAAAATGAACATAAATAAAACAAAAACGCTAATTGCTTCTAAAAAGGAAAAATATAGCCCTATCTCAATAAATAACACAAAAATAGAACTGGTTAAAACCTTCAAATATCTAGGTAGCTTGATAACTAGTGACTCCAGATGTACACCAGATATAAAAGCAAGGATAGCGATGGCGAGACAAGCTTATAATGCAAAAAAGCACCTGCTCAAGGCCAGAATATCAAGCAAAGTTCGCAAAAAACTTGTTAAAGTGTACATTTGGAGTAAAGCACTCTATGGATGTGAAGCGTGGACATTGACAAAGAGGGACAGAGAGAGACTGGAAGCCTTCGAGATGTGGTGCTGGAGGAGAATGGAGCGTATAAGTTGGACGGAGAAGAAAACAAATGAAGAAGTTTTGTCTATGGTTAGGGAAAAAAGGAGATTGATGGAAACAATAGAGTGTAGGAGGGGACGAATGTTAGGCCACCTGATTCGACACGACAATTTTATTAAAACGATAATATAAGGAAGAATAGAAGGAAAAAGGAAGCGAGGAAGACCAAGAATAAGCTACATGCAGCAAATAAAAGAAAAGATAAATGTCGGGTCGTATCAGGAGGCTAAGAGAAGGGCGGAAAGCAGAGAGGAATGGAAAAAACTCTACCGACAAGAGCCTAGCTCTTAAATTTGATGATGATGAAACAAAACCATCGTATCACATGGTTCTCAACTTGTTAGTAGTAATACTAATTTAGATATTGTAAATTTGACAACCTCTGACACTTTAAACTAAGAGGGAAGACAAAAGCCAGGTCTAGTTTTAATTTAGTTCACCAAAACATACAAGGCTTGGCTGGCAAAGAACTTGAAATATCATTAGTCTTGCAAGATTTAAATGTGGATGTAATCTGTCTTACAGAGCATTGGTGTAAAAATTATGAATTAATGATAAGTATTATAAGGTAATTATAAGATAATTATAAGGTCGGTAGTTCGTTCTCAAGGGAGACCACTACTAAAGAGGGGTCACTCATACTCTTAAGAAATGAATTAAATTGCAAGGACCGTAAGGATATTGTGTCACTCTCAATGGAACGAACTATTGAACTAGCGTGTGCGGAGCTGGATCAGTATATTTTAATGTGTGTGTATAGTCCCCCAGATGCAAATTATGATGGGTTCTTGTTTTATCCTTTGGGTTACGGAACCCAAAAAATCTAAGGATGTAAAAATCAGGATGTAACATTTTGTTACAGTGCACTTTGTGTCAAAATTTAAAAAAAATAATCAGAATTCTCTGAATGGCTAAAGTAACTACTTTATAATATAACTGTTCAGCCACCGTCAGATATTTTGTAGCAGACAAGGTGACTTAATATGTCTGAACAGTCAAATGTCAATAAGTTCCATGCACTCCAAGCTACCGTTAATATCTGAATATTAATTACTTCATTAATGTCTGAGAATTAGATCCTAGTCAATAACTTGTATCCACATAAATACTAATAATATCTCAACACTCATAACATCAAGTGTATCTACGCAGATCAGATATTAATGGTAACTTGTAATGTATACAACTTATTGACATTTTGACTGTTCAGAAGTACCTGATTGTTCACCTTGTCTGCTACAAAATATCTGACGGTGACTGTACCCACAAAGAACATTGATCTAACTGGCTTTTTAACAATCTCTAGGTAGGTAATTATGTTATGTCGTTATGTTAATAACTAATAAATAAACCAGCTGCGGCTAAAATTCTAATCATTTAAGTGTCAAGTACAGCTCTATATCTAAAAATATTTTTTTGTAATCTGAAGGTATTTGCTCACCACAATTATTCAGCCACACTTGCAGTCGATTACGATCATTTCATGGAAATCGGAACATGGTTTTCATTGCAGAGGTGTTAGTGCACCTGAAATATGCGCACTTGTGCACACCCATTTTTGTCCGTTTTCAAAGCCGGGTCGTCGTACGAGCTATTTTCAAAGTCCGGTGATGGAAAGCCAAGGCTCAATGTTAGTTACGCCAGCGCCAGAAACCAGTAACGTAGCCACGTCAAAACAATAAAGGAAGAGTCGTCGAAGTCCGAAAGAGGTCCAGGGTCGTTCAAAATTTCACCAAAACTCAAGAGCGCGCACACGATTTACAACGATGGCCGAGAACGGAGTTAAAGTGTTTACAAACAATAAACAAAGTTTTGAAGAAGAACGGTAATAAAAGTGATAGAATTGCGTTTGGTTATTCATGTTCGTATCATGATGTTCAGAAATTTCTAAATCCAAATAGATAAATATAAAATATTCCGATATTCTAAATAATGTTTTTTTATTACACCCATACTATTTTTTAAAGCGATCAAATTAAACTTATAAATTTATTTCGTAAAGTTTTTAAAACTGCATTATAATAAATGGACAAACGAAACGCGTTCATAAAAGAAAAAAATGCGCCATCTACATTAGTTTTCCATGCCACATACTTATATCTGTGGTTTTATCATATGCCGACAGAGGGTTCTAGTGTAGTATTAGCATGCTTTTATTCTATTCACAATATTTTTACTAATTGTGGAAAAAAACAGTGATATTAAGTTTTCTCTATTTTAAACAACTAAAAATATTTATTAAAATATTTTCCGGGTATTATCTTCATATATCATACGTTTTTATTCAATTTAATAAACAATTTTTCCTAGCTGTACAAGTGTCGCCATCTATTGAAGAAATTTATAGGCTATGTAACTAATGTTCCGAATGATACCCCGTGGTAGTAGTAAGTTGGTACTTTTGGATTTGTAAGGTTAAATGTAGATAATGCGTCATATTTTAGAACTCAGAACGAATATTATTATAATTTGAGCTTTATCTGCACTTTAAGAGCCCCTAACGGTGCTTAACTAAAATATTATTATTATCTATTCTGTATCCCAAAGCAGCGTACAATAAAATTTATAGGTATTCCCTTCTATGAGAAATAGCCCGAAATTGGACCAATTTGCAACTAAAGCCTTAATGGAACAGGCTATCATTACCACCCTTTGTCTGCCTGAGGTTTTGTTTAGGTATATAATAAAACGTCTATTATGTTTGAAAACTGTATTATATTATAAAACTATATTATTTACTAACTCGTTTCATCTTACAAACTAAGGAGTATTAATTAATTTCTAAACTTCAATAAATCTTGTGTAATTATAACGTGCTAAGGTAGCCTCCAGTTTGCTTTCAAGTAGTGGTAACAAATAGGACATCAAAGCAGTAATTTTTGATATTGCTAAAAAATAAAAACAAAGAAACAAAATCAGGATAAATTTTATTCCCCATAACTCACAATGTTACTATAAAGTAATAATAAAACATGTACATATCTTGGTGTTCTTATTTTTAAAACCGTCAAGCTGTAGCAAAAACACCATAAAGTTGTATTTGAGCAACAGAATTAACCCCTAAGAAGGTGTGCGTATATTCAAATAAATCTTGTATATTTAGGGTCCGTGCCCAAACTGATTACAGCACAAAATCCTTTCTATTTTGAAAACACAATATATTATCGTCCCTTGCTAGTTATTTGTCGTAGGATGTCTCCTATTTTTTGTCACGCTACCTGAACTTACTTGTTTGGGTCCAGCTAAGTTTCGGACAAAAACTAAGACAAGTTTTTTGTACGTCTATTTGTTGGAATGCGAAGTTCTGTTTGGATAATAAACTACTTCGGAACGGTCGGTCACAATGTATTTCGGCTACGGCGTAGTATCTACGTGGATGTGCTACAGATAGTTCGTAGCAAAACTCGTAGCGACTCGTGATTGTGAGTAAAGAGATTTTACTCTTACCGGTACCGTGGTCGATTATCAATACATAAATTGTTTCAACAAACACATCAATCACCCAGCCCCAAACTAAGCGTGAGCTTGTGCTATGGTGACTAAGATAACGAAAAGACATACTTATTTACATTTATACATCCATGACTTAGGTACAAATGCGCTCATCACACAAACATTTGCCCCTTGCGGGATTCGAACCTGCAACCTCTGGTTTTGTAGTCCGGAGCGCGGACCATTCACTTACTATAGTTTTGTACATCGGTGAGGAAAAATTCGTCACATGGCTTACACACTCAAAGAATTACAAATGCAAAAGTTTACAATCCTTGTAATTCAGATTCATTTTTGCTTTTATTTCGATACAAGTCACATTTATTTAAACAACTTCTGAAATTCTGTTATTTAACTCTAGCTGCTTAATTTTGAATAAACCTAGGTTAGTGAGTCACCTCAATTTCAATCTTTTCCCTTTATTACAAAAACTTAATAAGGTAAAAAATTCTCCTCCCAAAATCATGGAAAGGGTCATAATTTAAATTGGGTTACCCAAACATCCAAAAAGGGTCAAGGAAAAGGTCTCAAAGACATCGTTTGGGCCCACCCCTGAGCCCTGCGGAATGACTCAGCGTGCCCCAGCTGTTGATAGTTTATGCGCCTACAAATAGTACATAAATTATACCGAGTAAATATGAGATCGTGTGTTTGGAATACGTAGTACTGATCTGAGTGGATTTGTTGGATTATAGTAATAATCCTGAAATTGATTAAGAAGTCAGTGCGTGATTGTTAATGTGATATGTGTACCGTCTCGCCCGGTCTAAGAGCCCGAAGCAAAGCAAAATTAATAATTAGAAGACGTACTGTATATACTGAGTACGGACTCAGAAACGTCAATTAAAGATAATCCTTCATTAAGTCTCATGCAGTCCTATTCTATTAGTTGACAAAGAAAGTGTAAGAACGAGACTTCGTTAAAGATTAAACTAAATTGTCGACTCTGAGCTACCACTGACAATGTCGGGGATAGAGCAAAGTACTGACCCCACCAAAATTTGGTATATTCAGGATAACTTTTCAGTCCGGTGTCCTTTCAGAAGCTACTTAGAATCAGTAACAAAATCAACATTATGCAAAAAAAAACACATTTAATTATTCCTATGCGCTGTTGAAAAATGGCACGCGCGAATATTTTAACTCATTCGTAGAAAAATACGCACGCAAAAATACGCACATAATCAGTTAACTGAAAAGTGTAATAGGTAAATATTAGTTATTAGGTTGTTGGAAAGTTGTATCGTCGCAGTATTTACTTTATTTTTGGATATTTAAAATTAGAGTTTATCGGGAAACAAAAATAAAGTAAAATACAGTTTAATCCCTATTTTGTAGGTATTTTTTGTTGTAAATCGACAATATTTTGCACAAGTGCAAAATACAGACAAGTAATTTTGTTAGTGATTGTATTCCAATACTTTTTAAAGAATATTCCATTTAAAAATGTTGTACGGCGATCGAAGCAATGACTATCTCTTAGTATTGAATATTTATCACTCGCCTTCTTATGCCTTGAGCTTTGCGCTCCGAAATAACTATTTTACTCGTATCTAACTCGGTTAGATACCTCGAGAAGGCTAGACATGTAACGGTGCTCCCACGGCGCGTTACTCAGCAGATGTCTGTCTAACTAGCCAGAGAGTGGTGCAAGCGAAACTCTTATAGCGATGATAAATAAATATTATCTATCTAAGCTTCATATCAGTTTATAGCAGTCCACTGCTGGACATAGGCCCCTTCAAGACTGCGCCAACTTTCACGGTCCTCCGCTTCCTCAGATCATCGGCCCACCTAGTAGGGGGGCGTCCAACACTACGTTTCCTAAGCTATCTAAGCTTAAAGTAACATTACCAGTACGTTACTTTCATGTTAGTGCATTAACCATAGACTCGCCTAGAAATGGGGGTCAGTTATATAATAAGAAGGTATCCATTTGGTTATGTGTTTTAGTAGTCTGTTCTAAAAAAACTTTTCACTGAATTGAGATCTCCAATTTAGGTGAGATTAAGATTTTATATTCTCGTTTTACATGCGTATAAGATATTGTGATCTATATCGTTAGACTTTCTTATACCTAATAGGTTTTTTAAAAGCTTATTATTTTAAAATCATGCTAAGATTATCCTGTAGGTCACATATTTTGTGTAATTTCATCTAGTTCACAAAGTATATTTCAACCGTATTTCTAGTTTACCCAGGCCTATGTATCTTCCCGCGTAGGTAGCAAAAACGTACCTACGCGCGGCGACCCTTACTTAGGGGCTAAAACAAGTTGCGTGTCGCTAGCCGGCAGCGACACGCTCCCACGTTTTATTCACCGGCGGTGCGCGACACTAGGTTGCTGGTTGGACGAGCGTGAATAAAATCCTAGAAAGATGCACTCGATGGCGTAAGTAGCTTCTTGTGGCAGTCAACCCTATCGCGTTGCGTGATAGTTCGTCACTGAATAGGTTTAGTGTATTATGAATCATATTCCAGAGTCATAAGAATGAAATTATCTTGCAATGTATTTCTGTAGGTGTATACACGAAAATGTGCTTGAGTCAGAGGCGAACTGAATTACACCATATCGTTAACAACATTGAGTAGATATTTATTTGAATTTCATTGCAAAGTCATACTTCTGTACGGAGTACTAGTACTTATTCTGTGGTTTAACTGAATTATTCCCTACCAAACAAATCGCTAAGTCCATACGCAACAAAAAGGCTTTCCTTGTCAATGTTCTCTAAACAATCACAACAAGGGTAATATTGACACAACATAAGGGCTCGGCGTCAGTGACGTAAAGCGTTCCAGGAAATATGACATAAATGTCAACTAAAGCACTGAAATGGGGGTGGTGCGAGTGATGATAGATCAGCGGGCTCATGTTAAGTGTAAAAAGTGCTTAAACGCACATTTTAAAAGCTAAAGCTTCGTTGTACCACAGAATACTTAATAGTACAAGTACAGAAGGTTCACCCCGCACTGATGTCAGTTATAATGTATTTAAAAAGATCAATGATAATCAAAGAAACGCTGTTCTCTTTAAGGGTTGGTAGTTCATCAGAGGCTTTTAAGTTTACAAAGATCGATGATAATCGAAGAAACGCTGTTCTCCTAAAGGGTTGGTAGTTCATCAGTGGCTTTTGAGTTTTTACAGCCACCTGGGGCTTTAAAGACTCAAAACTTAGTTACATTATTTTCCTACCTACAAAAATGCCCGTCAGTCGCGCGCTGTCACTTACGGTCGACTAGATAGATTTTCTTTATTACACAATCTATACATATAATAAAACTGTAAAACCGATGCGTCTGTACATTGAGTATTTTTACCAAAAACTAATTGAGGGTGATGTTAAAATAGTTACAGAATAGGAATCTACAACTTTTAATTTTTTTGTCTGTTTGTCCGTTTGTCTGTTTGTCTGTTTGTACACGCTAATCTCCGGAACTACTGAACGGATTTGAATGAAACTTTTTTTATTGTGTAGCTATTGAGTCTGGGCAAATACTAGGCTATAACTTATTTTGAATATCAGAGTACCTGACGTGGAACCTTAGCAGTACACTTAAACTAAGAGAGATATGAAAGCAGCGCCTTAAGAAAAGTTAGTTAGCGTGATAAGCATTTTCTATTGACATACACAAATTGAAGGTCTGGAGCAACTGATATGAAACCCTAGCAGCTCAGCTTAACTATAAGAGATATGAATAGAGCGCCTTAAAGAACATTGTTCAGCGTGAAGAGCACTTTCTATTGACGTTCACAAATTGAAGGTCTAGAGTAACTGATATAGAACACTAGCAGCTCGGCTCAACTATAAGAGATATAAATAGAGTGCCTTCGGGAACATTGTTCAGCGTGATGAGCATTTTCTATTGACGTACACAAATTGAAGGTCTGGAGCAACTGATATAGAACCCTAGCAGCTCAGCTCAACTATAAGAGATATTAATAGAACGCCGTAGGGAATATTTTGCAGCGTGATGAGAATTTTCTATTGACTTACACAAATTGAAGGTCTGGACCAATTGATATGCTAAATTACTTTAGACTGATTTTCAAACTGCCAAGGTAATCCTACTGTCTCCAAGTTACGATCTGGTGACAGAAACCTGGAGAAATCGAGAGAATCCTTCAGATTTTATAGGCATAAATGCTTCAGCATTAATTTAGTTATTTAAGCGTTTACATTCATTAGTCATAATTTCATGGTGCTGACCTTAACGCTAAGTAGTTCGTGGATACTTTCACCACAGACAGTTTGTCGAAATTTTGTTGAAGTACTGTATTATTAATGAAAGATCAAAGTCAATTGGCATTATTTTTTATACTACTTATCACAAAGGAAAGGGTAGGGAGGCCTTTGCCCTGCAGAGTGACACGACAGGCTCCTAATAACAATAATAACTTTACAAGAGTAGTAACTTACAAACCGACCTTTGAATAGGCTAGGGGCACAATAAATAAATGCTAAACCGCATTCATCTATTGTGGTAGGAAGGTTTGAGTCTGACTTTTTTCTGAACACTAAAACTAAAGTTACCTTTTTTTACAAACGAATAAAACTGCCTTCAGTAAAGTAAACTAAAAGGTAAAAATGTTCTTTACACTTTTACTAAGAAAGATATGTACGACAAATTTTAGAAGTCAGTGTCACTGCCATGCCAAATTTTCTTACCAGAAGAGGATGGCCAAGTAATAGCATGGACGAATATATATTTCGTCCATGGTAATAGTAACCTATCTAAAAAAGAGTGCCTATGAACCTTGATTTTTCATTTCTCTCTTCTGTAAATATTTTGTATCATAGAGTCCACGCGTACGAAGTCGCGGGCAACAGCTAGTATATTATAAATGCGAAAGTGTATCTGTCTGTTACCTCTTGACGCTTAAACCACTGAACCGATTGAGATGAAATTGGGTATGGAGACAGTTAGAGACCCTGGAAAGAATATAGGCCACATTTTGTCGCGATATAAAAAAATTACGGGGTGAAATGGGGGATAAAGGTTTATATGGAAAATTTAACTCTTGCGGGCGAAGTCGCGGGGAACCACTAGTTACACAATAAAAGAAAACAGAGGCACAACAAATCTAATAAATTAACTATGTCAGTTTTATATCTGCGATTTATCTAGTAGAAACTACTTAAGAGGGATAACCTGCCGTAAAGAATAGACATTAATACTATTATAAATTTTTCAATCATAACATTTAATGCCTGAGAGAAACAAATAGAAGATTTCTAAGCGGGAACTCGGTAATTACTACTTAAGTGCTTCCACCACTAAAGCTTTAAGAACGTCCCAGAAGATTAAGGACGAAAGTTTTAAACTTTTGGTACATTTAGTAAACTAATTGCTCGTGCTTATTATCTAAGAGCCCACTTTCCATTTTAAATCCTTGTATTATTAGCACCTGTACAATTGACTGACGGGGTACAATACGCAGATAACGTACTACGACGAACGAATTATAATTATTATTATAACTTTAGCAATTATTTTGCAAGTTTTTACGAAATCAAATTGAATTTCGCTCACAAAAATTAATCGACTGTGTCATCCGGTGGGACCCAAACCCACGTCCTTTCGCTATCCGGGCGAGTGCTCTCACCAACTAAGCTACGGAGGACGTAAGTTAAGTTGATTTCATCTTGACTGATGGTTAAATATTTGTAAAAATATTTCCATCGGATACATGCGGGTGCATTCCCCAAGTATTGATGAAATCGAACGCCGGCTCACTGGCGTAGCAAGCACTTACAAGAGTTCGTCGGCTGACTGACGTCCTCCGTAGCTTAGTTGGTGAGAGCACTCGCCCGGATAGCGAAGGGACGTGGATTCGGGCCTCACCGGATGATACAGTCGATTAATTTTTGGGAGCGAAATTCAATTTGACGACGAACGAAGTTGAAAAAAACCCAGTCAGTCAAACCCGTGTCGGGCCACGCGCAGTATAGGGTTCCGTAGTAGTAGCCTGTTAAACAAGCAACTACTACATCTTGGTCACTATAAAGAATGTATTATAAGGATTTTGAATATGGTATACCTAGTGGTTTGAATATAAGAGCGTCGGTGGCGCAGAGGCTAGCGGGTTGCTTCTCATGCGAGAGGTGCCGGTTCGATCCCACGTGCCGCCATATACCAATGACTTTTTCTAGGTTATGTACATTACTTGTTTCACTAACCGATGCTCTTACGGTGAGGGAAAACATCATGAGGAAACCTGCACATTCAGGCGACTGCATGTGTAACCATGATCCAAACTGGTCCAGTTCCTCTGGTAACAGGGTCACGCAGGTCAGATGGCAGTCGCTTCACTGTAATTGCCTGATCTACCACAACCTGGATCACGGTCAGTGGACCCTGGGCCCTCGCGTGCGAGAGCACAATCGGGATAACGCTAGGAGGATGATTTTGAATATGGTACAAAATTATCCAAGGGCCATGCTTAAGGACTGTTACTGCTTAATTACCTAAAAATTTTTTTATAATTTTATTCTACCACTTTGTCGGCTTAATTAGCATACATACACCTACAGCTTTCTGGTACTAACGGTTTCTTAGCAAAACCTCGGTCAGACAGGCAGACAGACGGACAACACTATAAGGGTTCCTAGTCAGGACTACAGAACTCTAAAAATGTTCATTTCAGTGCAACGGCGTCGAGCGGGTGAAGTCGCGGGCATTTTCTTGTATACATAATAGCGAAGCCTGCAAATTGCCTTGATCCCAAGATACATTGGGAAATTATAATAAAGCATCCCAAAACCCGCCTATATAACACTCGCCTTGAGTTTCGCAAATCGAGCTGAGGAGGGATATTCCCCTCTCGTCGTATATTTCAAGATCGTGATAGCAAAGTATCAGAGAAGGTATTATGTTTCTTTGAGCGCTTGGAAAATCAATCATATTAGATAAAATACGGATATTGTTGGCGTGTAACCAAACTGAAACAAAACATAATGTGATGTTATAAAATTTGTGTGACTTTACTATCTACACTAATATATCAAGCTCCGAAACTACTGGACTAAGTCCAATGATATTTGGTACTAAGGTAGTTTGAGACCTTGGAAAAAGGATATTGGCTACTTTTTGTCGCGATATAAAATCATCAGGGGAATGAAATATAGGATGAAAGTTTGTATGCAAAAATCGAATTTTGGCACAGGCGAAATCGCGGGGAACTGCTAGTTTAGTAATATAATCGTGGTATAATTTCCTCTTAGCTACGCGGCAGATATGCACAAGTTTCTGCGCAAAACACAGTTCACTATCTGTTCCTTTGCTCGAGTAAGAGGGCAGTCCGTTAACGTGGTTTTTAGGCACGGTTTTTTCTCACCACAAACCTGGCTCCGAATTCCGAATTGAGACAGAAAACCTTAAAAATAGGCTGACCCGAGAGTTTCTAGGCACGGGGTTTTACCCCCTCGAACCTGGCTCCGAGTTCAGAGTTAAGACAGAAAAACCCACAAACAAACCCGACGCTGACCCGAGAATCAATCCCGGGATCTATTGGTCAGAGGACAGCGTTCTATTCGCTAGACCAATGAGGCAGAGGTGGTTATACATTCTTGCTGCTGCTTTCGTAAAATACGCGTACATAGACCATAGTTATCTCTACATACAGTTGATGAAACTCAGCTGTAAGGCATATAACAAGTACCAGAATGCGGCCAGAGTCTTGTAAATAATTATTTTAGCTCTCAATGATATAAATAAGATTGTATGTTCCTATAGTTCTGCAATTTTTTGGTTCTGTTTTGTGTGAATGTCAAATAAGTGTCTTTTCTTCCTTTCTTTATTCAAAATCGCTGGTTTACTTATCTGACTCAAAAAAGCTCCTCCACTTTATTATCTTTTCTTATTCGTCTAGAAGTCTTGGCTGGTACTCCCTTTTTTCTCCTAACATTGCTTGTCCGGAAATCATTATCCATACGTTTGCTATAAACTTCAGTAACCATAATGTTCGAAAATTCGAAATCTTGTGTTGTATGATTATCTTTAGTTTTGAACTGATTTTGTCATCATATCGAGTACTATAATAGTTAAATCTCCTAATTTTACATGAAATAAAGTCACATGTCCTACGTATTGTAGTATATATACTGCAAATAAAAATCACATTATTTTTGCGAATAAATTTCGGGCAATTTATATTTAGTGATTTCAATTTTATTGCACGTCAAATTATGTGACATTAAGTTCGGGCAAGTTATCATTTGGACGTAAATGATGATTAAAGCAAAAATATTTATAGCACTTTAGATTATGGATAAAAAAGTTAGAAAACAAAATAGAGAACCATCTTGGCTAGGAATAGGAAACGTTAAAACTTTTAAATATAAGTCGTCAGATGGCGACTGCCAAGGGCGATGTGATGCTCTTTGCCTGAAATCGTGCCATTGAATGTGCAAGCTAGAATAAGGCGATAATTTTTGTGCAATATGACAAGCTTATTCTATTTCCATACCTATTTATCACAGCTGCCAGATATTGGCAGTTGAAACTTAAACTTTTATGCCTTGCGCCAGCGGCCAACTCGCACCGCTTATCCATTATTCACCGCGTCGACATTCGCCTAAACACGTTACTGGCCACGTCACTACTCGCACTAGCTACTGACTAGTCCGCTCGTCTGAGTTGCACGCCGCAGACTTGTACCACTCCGTACTAGAAGCGAGTACTAATAGTAGGCCAGGAGACGGGAGACTTAAGATTTATTGTGAACAGCCCTCTTGCCCGTGCTCAGCCCTCAAGACAAAATCGATGAATTCACAGAATCCACGCTGAGGCTTTGACACGTATAAAATGTTCAGACTAACTAATCCTCTTTAATCAGTGCTGTATTACATAATCCCTAATTTTGTTAAGTAATTACGCAATTCTTATTCTATAACTTCCATTACTTTTTTGGTAATGGGATAAAAAGAAATAAGTACCAATAGCTATTGTGTATTAAAAAAAAAAAAAGACAGCAATTTGACCGCATTTTCACCTGATAGTAAGAGACGATGCGGTCGAGGAATGATCAATCTTGTCTGGCTAGTAATAGCATAGAGTTTACCAACACGTGTTCAATTTTTAATCAGCTGGTTAAGACTTATTGACATATTCTATACTGAAATTCTGTCAAATAAAATGTCAATTGAGGTTCATCGGCTGTTTAAAAATTGGTGAACTCGGGTCTTAAACAGTTCACTCTTTTCTCAAATGGAAAACGAAGCATCACCCGCTTCCTGGTCTACACACTTCCTGAAATAGCGCGTTCGAAGTGTTTTAAGTGAATTTACGTTGCAACTCCAGCTGTCTTATTTATGCTCTAAAAGGAGTGTAAATGTTTTCTCTACAGCAAAACACGCCATTTTAGTGCTCATCCTGAGCTTTTGTGGATACTTATCTACTCTCAGAATGTTTTTAGGATTTTATTGCGGTCTTTAACTGTTAGTCTGGTAAGTTAAAACAGCTTAGGATATTCGGTACTCTTGCTAAGCGAACGGAAATGCTAGCACTTCCGTTATTTTGGACAAAACTGCGACAAACCGAGAATAATATTTTAAAGTTCCCATTTAAAAGATGAAATACCACATCCTTGTAGTTTCTTGTCTAATGAATGACACACGAAGTTGTTCTTCGTGAAGAAAAAAAAACAAAATATATTATTGTTCTTGAAAAAATGACTACTAGAGGCGGGAATCGAACCCGCGTTCCTCGCATACCGATCGATTGCCTAACCTCTCGGCCAACAAAATATTTTGAGACCTTGGGAATATTTTGTTCATAAAAATGCTTGTTATCAAGCAACTACGTATTAAAGTAATTGAAAATTATGACGAAGACCGCGATTCTGCTTCGAATAAAAATCTAACTGTATTTAAAATAATTAAAACCATAACTCAAAAAGAACATCAAAGCTTCCCTTCTGTTTGTTTAAATGGGGAATTACAATAAATCAAATTAAATTTTCGGTAGACCAGCAACGTGACTGGCATTTGTAGGATCGTTGGGCCAACCCGGTCGTCCCTTGGGTATTTTTTGACCTACCCTTAGGGTATTACGTCTCGAGACTTCTAAAGAAAGCTTGGGTATTTTATTTAGTAATATTGTCTTTGACTTTTTACTTACGATTTCAAGGCTACGTTCCCATCTTTGAGTTAGTAAATATTACGCATCTTTTCTTGCAGTGAGATGGAAAACCTTAATAGCTCCATTAACTTATTTAATAGCACCGCTTTTAATTTCACTATTTACAGAATACTGTTGTTGTTTCGTGAATAATTGAAACTGTAAATCTTTCTAAAATAAATAAATAAGCTAATTGACATTCTGGATCACGGTCAGCGGACCCTGGGCACTGGCGTGTGAGTGAACAACCGTGATAACGCTAGGATGATCATGATGGTGACATAAGCTAATTGACGGGATTCTGACATGTCTCCGAGCTGTTGCCGAGTTAAAAAATACAGAAACAACCTGACCCGGGATTTGAACCCGAACATGTACGCTATGCTTAAAACCGCTGACGAAGAAACAGAAGTTTAGCTCCAGAACAATTGAGGAACTTCAAGGCTCACAAACCACTGAATATAATAACGTAGGCACTTACAAATAATGTATTCCCATTCTCATTTGCTTCGCTCAGTCATAAGTTGGTAGTAGCAACGCACTTCATAATCATGTGTAAAATTACGCCAGCTCAAACACTTAACTGGAATGGCACGCGTACTAATGTTAATTAAACTGTTACTAATACGAGGCTTTAGGCTCTGTGGAGTTGTTAGATACTTCTAATAAGGGTGTAGTTTCACAGTTATTTAGTAGATATTGTTTTGTAGGGTAATAAAGGAAATATGTACTAAGTGAATATCGGATACGGTGTCGATCCGCAGGCCTGATGCCAAAATTGATTGCTTTCACATTTCAATAGTTCAGCTTTTGTAAGCAATAATAACTATCAAACTAAATAAAATATGACAATGCAATGTCAGTTACTTCTGCGCATATGACATCGCAATAGTTGTAGCCTTTAATTTATCTGGTAGGCCTGAACCACCTCACTTATCCCACTAATATCATAAATGCGAAACTTTGTGGGTTTGTGAGTGTGTATTTGTTACTTCTTCACGCAAAAACTACTAAACGGATATGGATGAAATTTGGCACAGAGATAGATTATAGTCTGGAATAACATACAGGCTACTTTTTATTCCGAAAAAAAAACACAGTTCCAGTAGGATACAGAAATAATAGTTTACGCGGGCGAAGTCGCGGGCAACAGCTAGTATAATCATATCATCATCATCAAATTTAAGAGCTAGGCTCTTGTCGGTGGAGTTTTTTCCATTTCTCTCTGCTTTCCGCCCTTCTCTTAACCTCCTGATACGACCCGACATTTATCTTCTCTTTTATTTGCTGCATGTAGCTTATTCTTGGTCTTCCTCGCTTCCTTTTACCTTCTATTCTTCCTTCTATTATCGTTTTAATAAAATTGTCGTGTCGAATCAGGTGGCCTAACATTCGTCCCCTCCTACACTCTATTGTTTCCATCAATCTCCTTTTTTGATGATTATGATTATTAATCATTATTTAGTATAATCATAATCATGATTATAATTAGTGCGTAAGAAATATCAAAGAGTTTTATTAGGGAACAGTGCAGACACAGATTCGTTGGACCGAACAAATGAAGAACCTCACCAAATCATCATTGAATCATCCTTTTTCTGCCTCGCCCAATGCTTGACTGGTAGAGAATGCCTTAAGGCATTAAGTCCGCCATTTATACTTCTTTGTTTGTGCAATAAAGAATAAATAAAATAAAATAAATAAAAAATCACGTTTCTTGTCTTCACGGAAGCCCCCTAAAATATTTTTATTCTTTTAATTTTATGATTTATTTTTAAAGTTTATACTTAATATTCTGTAAATATTTTAAGCGTCTAGCTGTTGCCGTTATTAATATAGAGAAAAAACGCCAAAAAAACACGTTTGTTGTATAAGAGCCCCTCTTCAATTTTCATTTAACTCTGTTTTTATGAGTAGATTTAGAAGTAGGTCTAATAAGAAAAGTTTTTGTTTATTCGCTTTTAAATACGCTCTTATGATAATACAAGTTCGTAACATACCACATTGTAAATCTATTTATCTAAGATCTTAAATTATAATATTTTAAAAGCACCTCATGACAAAATGCTTAAATAGCAAAACTTAAATAAAAATTTAATTAGCGTTTTTCAACAATTTGAACTACTTAAAGTGAAAGAAATTTCGTGATATAATTTTTTTTCGTAATTAGGCTTATGAAGTTATTTTTGCTCACTCCACAGAGTAATACTTCTAATTAAAGCTAGTGCAAATAGTAAGAATTTAATCTAGAATTCTAGAGAACACAGTATTACTCGGATTAGCTGAAAAACCTTATTTGGGGTTTGCTGTCCAGCTCTTTAGAAATTGCAATATTCAAGACCACGATCTGTAGAAAAAGTTATATATTTTAGTTCACCCCAAGCGAAATTCTTATATTCTCGACAATGTATGCATGAGTTTGTAAGAAATAAAGGTATAACGTATGTCAAAAGCACTTCATTCTGTCTCAAAATTAGGTATTTCCTTAATTAGTAATGACGTTTTAATTTAAGCAACTTCTTTGCACAAAGCCCACCTGAAACGGTCGTTGAATTTTTGTGTGTAATATTTACTTTTCACACCTGATTTTTCTATTAAAGTTTTACACGATAGTGTTAAATTTTAATATGACTTCGACTATTTGGCGTGTTAATGTCTCGCCCCTATTACAGCTGCATAAATAAATAAGATGCCACAGTATGAACCTCGACATGTGGTGGTCGTACGTACCCACTCGTACCCGTATCGAGTCACCCATTTTGGACTTTAGACCGACTTTATGTCTGTGGCCCAAGGGTTATAATGGAACAGTAAGGGGTAACTGGACGAGACGCTGTGTGTACATAGATGGAATGGAAGGTAAAATTTATGTAACTAGCTGGATATATTTCTGAAAACCGTAAAGGAGAGTCACAAGTAATGTGAGTATATTAAGCGAATTACCTGGTCGGTCGCCCAGGTAATTCGCTTTGTTTGGTTACTGCTATTTAATAAAAAAACCAGCCAAGTGCGAGTCGGGCTCGCGCACGAAGGGTTCCGTATTTCCTAGGGTGGCTACACCCTTATCACTTTAAAACGCTTTTACATTTAGGTGACTTTAGCAGCGCGACTTTGGCATATACAGTCGCGCTGTCGAAGCTTTTTAAAAGTGTCTCCAAAGTGGTTATTATTGTCCTATAATAAAACAACACTAGCTCAGCGCCTTGATTGAATGCAGAGAGCGCATGCGAATGTCGCGCAGCTATACCGCGCGGCTGTAGCGCTCCGTTTATAGTATGAAATTATCAGCAAAGTCGTCTAAATTATTTTTAATGGATAATCATGCCCTAATTATTGAATTATGAAGTAGGTATGTAGAAGAATGATGAAAATGGAACGCAACCGGATTAGTTCATACTTTTGACACTTCTCTTGTTAAAGCTACTCTTTCATGTACTTTTTCTGTGCTGTCAATTTGCTCATGTACGTTCTTTTGTATCTTGCAATAAAACCATTAATTACTATTAAAGTAAATCTTTATTTGCTCAGAATCCTACAGTGACAATAACACTAATTACAAAGATAATATTTAATCTCTAAAAGAAGCTTTAACTTTGCCATTGAATAACTATTTTTGTTACATACAATTGCGCCAAATCTCTCGGATAACTGTTATACTGCTATAAAAACTAACTACTGCGCTTCGAACACAAATTGAACTAATAGCTTAAGAGCTATGGTACATGAGAAACGTACAATAGATAGCGTAAAACAACAAAAAGAAGTAATGAGTGTTTCTTTCGCAATTGTTTAACGCACATTAAGTGTGCTGATTTCGTCACAGTAGTTCAGTGTGTCTTGGTGCAGTGCGAAAGACGTTACTAAGAATGCAGAATTATAGAATGCGAGCGTTCGAATCTTAATGGGTGACAATTTTTTGTATTTGTTCAAGTTCATAGCTTTTTTTCTTTTTTAAACAAGAAATTGGTATGAGCATCAAAATTAGTGTAACAGATTTTAAGTCCTACACACACCGACTAAAATTAAAAAAAAAAAGCAATCCGCTGACTAAAACTAAAGCCAATTTCGGATAAATTAGACGTGCAATTATTATAGGTATTCGATGTGGAAATCAAATTTCTGTAGGTCCATTGATTAAACAACTTTTTAGCAGCTTTTTTTTGAGAAAAAGTTATGCACATTTTCAAATTAATTGTTTATACGAGGGTCAAACTGAAAGTTCTTAGAAAATCAAAAACTGATTACATTAGCCAGTTATCAGTTTTATTATATCTTTTCAAAATATTGTCCATTGACGTCAATACACCGCTGCATGCGATGGAACCACTGGGAAAAGCACTTTGCCCACTCGTCCTTAGGGGTCTCTTCAATGGCATCGCGATACGCAGCCACCGCTTCTTCAGCATTCATAAACCGCTTTCCTTTAAGTTTTTCTTTAATTTTTGGAAATAAATAAAAATCACAAGGCGCGAGGTCGGGGCTATACGGCGGGTGACCCAGTAATTCAACGTTTGATGTCGCCAAATAGTCGATCGTTCGCTTGGCGGTGTGCGACGAGGCGTTGTCGTGGTGAAGGAGGATCCTACTGCGAGGTCGTTTCTCTCGAACTTTTTCCAAGACAAACAATTGGTAGCAAACAATTGGTAGTGTACCATTCTGCAGAAACTGTTTTTTGATCCTCTAACACAATTGTTGCGAAATGACCTATCCTTCCAAAGAACGAGGCCACCATTTTTTTTCCCGCACTTCGATCTCTCTTCACTTTAGTTGGCAACTCCTCGAAAGGAAACACCCACTGAGCAGATTGTCTTTTGGTTTCAGGATCATAACAGTAAATCCAGCTTTCGTCACCTGTTAGTATGTCGAACACAGCATTTGAGTCACCTCCGTTAAATCTTTCAATCATTTTACGGCACCAATCCACACGATGGAGTTTTTGAGCCTTAGTCAAATTATGAGGTATCCACCGGGCGCAAAGCTTCCTGACCGCTAAATGTTCGTGGAGGATTTTGTGCACTTGACTCATACCGATGCCTAAGCTTGTCCGAATCTGCTGATAGGTCACTCTTTTGTCAGTCTCTATCATACGCCGCACAACACAGATGTTATTTTCAGTCGTCGCCGTAGAAGGCCGTCCCTCACGTACATCATCAGTGAGATTAGTGCGACCACGTTTAAACTCATTAAACCAGTTGTAAACAGTCGCACGAGATGGGGCTTCATCGTGAAAGGCCAATCGTAGTCTATCATAACTTTCTTGTTGACTTAAATGACATCGAAAGTCATAAAAAATCATTGCACGAAAATTTTCTCGTGTTAAATTCATTTTGACGTGACACAGACAATTTTCAATTTGCCGCCAAGTCGTAAAACAAATGACAAATGAATGAAATATATACTCAGTAATATTGGCAAAGAGTTCTATTTTCAAATTTTAGAATATTTTTTTTATTATATTGTTTATAAGTGGCCAGTTCTAAGAACTTTCAGTTTGACCCTCGTAGTACTAGTTTTGTTAATCAATATTTATATTTGCAGTGCAATAATTTTATTTCAAGTAAAAATAGTATTATTGAAATTTGATAGATGCTTTATGTCTTTGCTGTGCATTTAAATATACCTCGAAAAAAACATTTTGAAATCATCAGTACTATAAGCCTGGGATCGATCCCAGATTCTTACAATTATACCAAAATCTTAACCACTGGGCCATGCATGCTTATGGTTATCTAACGAAAAGTAATATGAAGTACGTACTTCAAGAAAAAACTCATTTTAGCGCGAACTTAAAAAACAACAATGCCAAATGACGCCATCTAGTGACGATTGTCAGAACTAACTTATATTAATATTCGTTTATTTGCATACACCGTGCGCCCAGTTGCACGAGAATTTTATAAAATTATTGGTAAATAATAAAATGTTTCTGTAAAACCATATCAATATTTAATAGGAATTAAGATGTTTCGTGGTCTTTTTTCAAATCTACCTAAACATAATTATAGAACAGTATAATAAGCATAGCGCTAGCGCTCCATCTACTTATTTTTTTTGGACCAGCATTTTGTCCTCTTCGCGATGACGACCGAAAAAGCTCTTTATGTATTTGATTAAAAAACAATTAACGATTTTCGGACTTTTTCCTTAACTTATGCTGTAAGACCTTCCTTCTTGCCAAATTCCAAGGTTCTAGGTCTATGGGAAGTACCCTATAGGTTTTGATTCCTCTGAGAAATGGGGAAAAATGATAGAAAATTGGACAAAATTGGCCGTATCTTTTTTCAGCGTTAACTAAAAAGCTTGATTTTTTAACATCATTAAGGGACCATAGACATAAGAATTTGATGTTAATTTTAACTTTATAACTCCACGCGTTCCTGAGTAAAAGGGTCTTGACAGACAGACGGACAGACGGACAACAAAGTGATCCTATAAGGGTTCCTTTTTTCCTTTTGAGGTACGGAACCCTAAAAACATTATTATTCTTAAGTCTTGTTTAAAAACTAATAAAAAAGCTATAATCTATATTACTATAATAAAACTGTAAAACCGATGCGTCTGTACATTGAGTATTTTTACCAAAAATTAATTGAGGGTGATGTAAAAATAGTAACAGAATAGGAATCTACAACTTTTAATTTTTTTGTCTGTTTATCTGTATGTCTGTTTGTCTGTTTGTACACGCTAATCTCCGGAACTACTGAACGGATTTGAATGAAACTTTTTTATTGTGTAGCTATTGAGTCTGGGCAAATACTAGGCTATAACTTATTTTGAAGATCGGAGTATCTAACGTGGAATCTTATCAGTACACCTTAATTAAGAGAGATATGAAAGGAACGCCTTAAGAAAAGTTATTCAGCGTGATGAGCATTTTCTATTGACGTACACAAATTGAAGGTCTGGAGCAACTGATACGGAACCCTAGCAGCTCAGCTACACTATAAGAGATATGAATAGAGCGCCGTAGAAAACATTGTTTAGTATGAGAAGCATTTTCTGTTGACTTACACAAATTGAAGGTCTGGAGCAATTGATATGCTAAATTACTTTAGACTGATTTTTAAACTCCCAAGTTAATCCTACTGTCTCCAAGTCACGATCTGGTGACGGAAACCTGGAGAAATCGCGAGAATCCTTCATATTTTATAGGCATGTATACCATATATGCTAAAGCACTAATTTAGATATTTAAGCGTTTACATTCAGGAGTCATAATTTGATGGTGCTAAACTTAACGCTAAGTAGTTCGTGGATACTTTTACCACAAACAGTTTGACGAAATTTTGTTGAATTACTGTATTATTAATGAAAAATTAAAGTCAATAGGAGAAAGGGTAGGGAGGCCTATGCCCTGCAGTGGGACACGACAGGCTCCAAATAATAATAGGAAATAACTGTACGAGATAGTAGTAACTTACAAACCGACCTTTGAGTAGGCTAGGGACACAATAAATAAATGCTATACCGCATTCATCTATTGCGGTAGGGAGGTTTGAGTCTACCTTTTTTTTTAACACTTTTTAAACAAGAGTTACCTATAATTTTTTTACAAACGAATAAAACTGCCTTGAATAATGTAAACTGAAAAGTAAAAGAAATCCTTTACACTTTTACTAAGAAAGATACTTATACGACAAAATTTAGTTTTGGAGTCGGTGTCACTGCTATGTGAAATTTTCTTACCAGAGGAGGATGGCGAGGTGATAGTAACCTATCTAAAAAAAGAGTCCCTATTGACCTTGATTTTTCATTCTTCTCTTCTCCTTACGACATGGTAGACTAAGAGATCGTGATAGCTGGATGCCGACGGGGTATAAAATATTTGGTATCATCGAGTCCACGCGTACGAAGTCGCGGGCAACAGCTAGTCTTGAATAAACACAAAAAAAAAAACAAAAGAAAAAAAAAAGTACAAAAGTAAAAAGAACGCCGGCTCACTGGCGTAGCAAGCACTTACAGAAATTCGTCGGCTGATTAACGTCCTCCGTAGCTCAGTTGGTAAAAGCACTCGCCCGGATAGCGAGGGGGCGTGGGTTTGAGTCCCACCGGATCACACATTCGATTAATTTTTGTGAGCGAAATTCAATTTGATTTCGTGAAAACTTGCAAAAGAATTGCTTAAGTTATAAAATAGTTGTAAAAAATGTTTCGTCATCAAGCGAGATTTGGACCCCAGACACATATCACTACCAGTCTTTATGCACTTGGCCAAGACGCTCATGCTTATCGGTGCGAAATTAGCGACCATATTCTGCGTCGAACAATACTAAAGAAAAACGAATGAAAACTCGAAAACACGCGTTTTCCCAAACATAAAACTAATCGACTTTTCATCCTCGATACCGTTAAATCGTTAGAGCCGTTTCAGAGATCACAAAATATTTATGTCTATTTATGTCTATATAAATAAATATACAAGGATTGCTCGTTTAAGTATATAAGATTACGCTAACATTACGCTTGAAAATAAATACGTCATGTTCGCAGTTGGCTCCAATTGTAAGTGGAACGAATGTGCCTCCTTTGCTTCCCGCTAAGCATCTGGAAAAGCGAACTCAGACCTCTCCAATTATCCGTAAAGTACTTTCTGGAACGGCACTTTGTGGTATTAGCAATATTTTTATTTATACTCTTAAATGCATAACGCGACTATGCTAGCATTTGTACGACGTACAATATAAGGATCAAAATCATTTAACGAAAGTACCTTCTCAAAACCTATTAAGTATACTACTATATAATATAAATGCATTGCTAAATATTGCTAAGCAAAACTCGGAAACGACTGGACCAATTTCTTTTTTATGTTTGTTTGTTATGTATTTTTTTTAATGTCCGAAGATGGTTTTTATGGAGTGAAATTTGAAAATAATGCAAAGAAAATAGTAAAACGTGAAAATATTAAAACCATTAGTTAGATAGATGACTCTTAATTGCACAGGTGGTTGAGCTACTACAAACGATTTTATTTTAATTTTTACAAGTTAATAAAAAAAACAACCGCCCTTAAAAATTCGCACAATAAACCCAAAAACAACTTTTTTATCCCTAAAGGAAGAAACGTGGTAGGAATCCTTTACTTACATGGATTTCGTTGGATTTTTCATATTTTAAATATTATTACACGTTGATTTAATTCCCTGAAAGTCATTCAGTGGCCAGCACATCAGACTTTACGTTATGTTCGCAAATCCAACTCTATTACAACTGCCCAAGAAGCCACAGTGTTTATGTTGACGTGCTTCTGTCGCACATCAAAGGCCTTTGAAATGCTTCTCCAAGCTCGCCAAGATATTAATTTTGCTAATGTCTGGGTGATTGATGATAGTTAAACACTATTGATGTCAATCAAATTGGAAATAATCACGGCTATCGGCGAAGATGATAGCCTTGCAAAATTCCCTGTTAGTTAAATAGGACCCTGTTTCAATTTATTCGACCGGCGTTTTATCTATTATCTACATAAATTAAAATTTATATTTTTACAAATATCCGGCTATTGATTTAGTTAGGTATAAATGTTAATATTATTGTAAGTAATTTTAAATTAAAAAAAACCGGCCAAGTGCGATTCGGACTCGCGCGCGAAGGGTTCCGTACCATTAACTATATTCTGCTGTGACAGACTAGGACGGACGAACTGAACGATCTTATAAGGGTTGTCGGACTACGGAACTCTAAAAAAACACTCAAATCCACTCTGATAGCATAGAGCCTTATTAATAAACAATACAGAACAGGACAGTTTAATCATGTTTTTTTAATTAATCATTAAAATGGTTAATTTTCTACATAAACTGAATATGCACAGAAGGACATACATTCAGAGCCGTAAAAGTACACATACATGAATTATTTTATTACCAGTGGTTCCCCGCGACTTCGTCCGCAAGAGTTGGATTTCCATATAAACTTTTATCCCCCATTTAACCCCCTTTATGTTTTTACGAGTATATCGAGACAAAATGTAGCCTATGTCCTTTCCAGGGTCTCGAACTGTCTCAATACCAAATTTCATCTCAATCGGTTCAGTGGTTTAAGCGTCAAGTGGTAACAGACAGACAGACAGACACACTTTCGCATTTATAATATTAGTGTGGATTATAAGAACTGAAATTGAATAAACTGTACTAAATGATAAAAAAAAGCTCTCGTGATACCACTGTTTTCGCAAAATAAGTAGTATCAGTTATTGCCACAATGGCAATAAATAGTACAAAATCAATCTATAAACTACAAGCAAAACTTCGACTCTTACTTCAAAGATCATGTTTCCTGATACAATAGAAAAACAATTGTTATTAGACCGCTGGCGGTCTTCCGATCCTCAAGGGGATTAACGTCCTCCTGACAGACATAGGCACTACTATCTATTAGTATATTTTTAAAGATTCGGCTTTTATTTCGAACCTCGTGATCTTTAGGTACCTTAGTAGAATCAATATAAAATTAGAACGTCTTGAAATACCCACGTTCCTCTGATTAGGTCTTTAGGTATCTAGAAGGATTTAAGTTATGATTTTGATTTTACGTGGAAAAGATGTCGTGGAAGGTATTTTACGTGTCTCGTGGAAGATTTTATTTTTTCCTTATCATAGCAAAATGGGTATCAAATGAAAGGCAGTGAAAAGACCATTTCAAAAGTATTATATTTTTTGCAGTCGGGTGTTTTAATTTTTCAATAATTATGTATGCTTATTTTTAAGCTTACATTGTATTTACAACACTTTAAAAATCACGCAAAGTTGGTACTTACGTCACACAACTGTTTTATTTAAGAAAAGAAAAATATGATATTTTTATTTTTAGTCTTAACATAACTCTGACTAAATTTATCTGTAATTTACCGTATAGACGAAGAACAACACAACAACAGTCATATTAGGTTTTGCTAAATTATCTAATTCTACCTTACCTCAAGGGGCGCAAGTATCAAAATTAAATGAGCCAATATTCTTGAGTGGCGGGTTATGCAAATTCTATGCCGAAATAATATCAAATATTTACAAT
Source organism: Pyrausta nigrata (assembly GCA_949316185.1). NCBI lineage: Eukaryota > Metazoa > Arthropoda > Insecta > Lepidoptera > Crambidae > Pyrausta > Pyrausta nigrata. The sequence continues at coordinate 13,234,709 of OX438952.1, forward strand.
ACTGGCAAGATATCTTCCGTGAGCACGTTAAGAATTCACATTGGACGATCTTAAGTACAGGTGGGCATACATTTGAACATTTCCTCTGAATTTATCGAGTATTATTCAGACTAAATGTAGAGAGCTCAAGGTAAATCCTCCTCAAAGGTTTTGCATGTTTCTCTTACATATTTTAGTATGTTAAATGGTTACGTACGTTTTTTTTAGATGCGAGGCTTAAAAATAAAAAGAAAAGAACGTTAAAAATAAAAAGCAAAAATTGAAGACAAACTGTGTATAAAAAAGATTGTGATTTTTATGCCATGTCAAAATATAAGACACAGACTTAAACACTACTTAGTTTACATGTTTTTGTAAGCAACTTTTAGTTTTAGAGCTCCGTAGTCCTGACAAAGCCTAAGAGGCCTTTAATACTTGAAAACTGTGATTTTGGATGTATTTTTATACTAATTACGCTGACAAATTGGTAGAATAAAGTTTTGTAATTTTTTTTTAGGGTAGGTCTACATGTAAAGTGGTGATGATATTTTTTCGTCATCTACCCCATCGTATAGGGTATCGCTGAGTAGGTATTTTAAAATGACTTCGAATTTTCAATACTATTTTTCGATTTACTGCTCCATTTACGAAATATTCAATTGTAAAGTACAACTTTTTGTTTCAGTTGGGCGTCCCCCCTACCATATAAAAGCTTAACTGCTGTCTTATAAAATCTAAAAAAAAAACATGACGAGAGTGCATGTTATAAACTTCAAAGGAAACTACGGAACCCTACACTGCGCATAGCCCGACACGCACTTGGCCGGTTTCGTAAAATCAAAACTCTATTTAGATATTCATTATCCCCTCAAGGAAATTCAAGTTATATTAGAAGTAATAATAGTTTGTTTATTTGGTATGTTTAGTTAAATTCTCAACTTGGCGTCACATGTGTTTCAAATTAAATTATTGTCGACGGCCTAACTTATGGTTTTACGGCCACTTACCATTATAAAGTGTTGGCACAAATTCTCAATTTGGCAAAGGTAGAGCCGTTAAGAACTATGGAGAACGTACTTAATTTGGAACACATTGTTCGTAATATTGAGATTACTGAAGTTATGCGTGTGATTGTTATTAGCAGGGCTAGTAGGTAATGTCAACTTTAGCAAAGCATAATTCAATTCAATTATTTCAGGCAGAGCCTATTACAATGTTAGGCCACAGAATAAGTACTAGTACTCCGTACAGAAGTTTGACTTTGCAATTAAATTCAAAGAAATGTCTACTCAATGTTGTCAACGATATGGTGTAATTTAGTTCCCCACAGACTTAAAAGAACATTCTCGTGTTGACACCTACAGAGATACATTGCAAGATAATTTCATTCTTATATCTCTGGAATATGATTTATAATACACTAAACCTATTAAGTGACGTACTATCACGCGACGCGATAGGGTTGACTGTTACAAGAAGCTACTTTCTAGGACTTTATTCATGCTCGTCCAGCCAGCAATGTAGCCGCGCGCCGCCGGTGAATAAAACGCGCGAGTGTATCGCTGCCGGCTAGCGACATCCAACTTGTTTAGCCCCTTACAAGGGGTCGCCGCGCATAGGTACGTTTATGCTTCCTACGCGGGGAGTTACACAGGCCTGGTTAGGCTACAATTTCCGTTAAAACCAATGTAAGTAGATACAGAACATTGAAAAATTAAAATAAATATTAACATTGTGATGCTAAATGGAAAACGGCCACGCGGTAGACCCAGAAGCGGTGGCGTGACGAGCTGGACTCATATAAAGAAAATTAGGAGGCAGTGGCCCAAAATCGTGGAGAGTGGAGAAAGGGTAGGGAGGCCTTTGCCCATCAGTGGGACACGACAGGCTCCTAATAATAACAATAATAACATTGTGGTGCAGTTTGTTTGTTTGTCAGTGTTGCACAGCACTGCAAAACGATGTGAACTATGATGTGTTACAGTAACATGTGGGTCACTTTTACCGTTTTAACGTATTAAGACGCTATACTGATTTACGGGCACGCCTATTAGTAGAGTATTTAGTGACATGGTTTGTATGGAGAACCTTGCAGATCTTCAACAAAGGAAGCCGCTTGGCACAGACGTAACTGGTAGTCATCTGAACTGATTTAGCCCGGTACCCACGTGGCACCTCCCTGCAGGTAGGTGGGGGGAGGGGGGGAAAAGCCCATCTACCTTGCTGCACTCTCACGTCCATATCTCCAAAAGTTTTGCAAATAGGTCGTGTTTAGTATCATTTCCAAATAATTCAAGGACGAGGAATTCATTTCTTGACCAAAATTTTCACTCGTTCATACAAAAATAACGAATATAGCGCGAAAATAAAAAAAACTTGAAAAAAATTTTGTTACAAAATCGATTCTTACATTTTAACTACGAGATTATGTTTTATAAAAAAAAAATGATTGAATAGCCCTGTTTATCTAAAACACGGAAACATATACTTTATTAACAGTTTTGACTTATAAACGTGTCAAAATAAACATTTACGTCGCGCGGCAGAGCTGCGAGCGTCGGGAAAAGTTTGTAGTTTGAATAGGATTTGTCACATATTGTTTAATTATGACACTGATTGATTAATAAAAGTGATTTTATACCTCAAGGTGTTATTATTAAGGGAATATCTAGTGATCATTTGTACAAAAAATTCAAACACTGACACTGACAACCATAATTCTAGCTTATTTTAATTATTTTACGCGGGAAAAATGGTACCTACTCGTATAAGAGTTAAAAGTTTGGTAAGCTTAATAGTAAGAAAGCTAACTAATAAAAGTATAAATCCAGTAAATCACCAATATACGTTATAACTATACATTCGAATTCGAAAAGGAGCCAACATGGAAACTCTTCGAGTGTTTGTGAATCTGGGTGCTGTACGACGAAATATCGCTGTTCGCATGCACTTCGTCATCTCAGCGGTTAACCGCTCCTAATAATGCGGGCACAGCACTTGGGTGGATGCCTCGCAACAAATGAAGCATCATTTTCGCCCATGCGACTGCCAAGATACCCAGTCCATCGATTCTAGGTCTACTATGAGGCAGGAGTCAAACCCTTATGTTGGGGGTCTAACTTCCCCTAAGTTAGACCCCCAACATAAGGGTTTTTCGTCGATAACATTTAATGATCTAATAGCCCATAAATTTACGCCAGTCGAAACCCAGACAGTCACACAGTATATCTGACTTTTAAATCCTTCAGATCTTCCATTGGCTTATAGGTCAAATGGAAAAAGAAAAATCTTTTCGATATATCATCTTAAATTCGAGGGTACGAAAAATTGTTTTACATGCCTCAGGGGAACTTAGTATTTCTATTAATAATGGAATGAAAGCGGTCGTTATAATGAAAAGCAATTTAAATAAAAAGCAAGTATGAACTTGCAAAACTTAAATTACTTCGATTATACCGTTCGATTGAAAATTTCAGGGCTGTTGAAGTTTTTTAACAAAGTTTTAACGAATGTTGCCGATTATTTGACTCAACTTTTATTTATATGTTCATTTAAGTTAAAAATCTTAATATATCGATATATTTTGTTTTTCTTATTTATTCTGTTATTAAAAATGTTTGTCAAATTATTGGTTTTACGAAATCAAATAACACAGATTATAAAGGCATAACAATATAGCTATTTAACATTAATTTTAATTTAATTAAGTAAAGTAGTTTACCGCAATAAAGTTTATTTTATAGACTCAGAGTATCGTACTTAAATTATTTTAATTTAATTACATAATGTTAGCTCAATTATCTTTGATAGCGGTAACGTAAAATATTTTTCGTCAAACGACCTAAAATCTGCTTGAATTTGTCCCTTTTATGGGCATCTCTGGTAATTATCAAGTACACTCTAAAAGTTTCTTGGGTTGATATGGGATTTAACCCAAAATCTGTACATACGTATAGTGTTGGGTTAAACAAATATATTGCGCAGAAAGGCACACGCTTATATAGTAACATTTTAATTTAAAGTTCTGAGCCTAAAAACACGAGAGGGAATATTATAAAGCACTATTTTTAGATGGAACGTCAAGTTTTCGTAAAAGAAACTAATGAAAAGAAAAAAACATGTTGAAAATCTCTTGTAATTTAATCAATTTAATGTCATCAGCACATTATGAATATAAATTTAAAAAAAACTTGTACATTTACGTACAAAAAAATCAGCAACATTATTATAGTACCAAGCAAATGTGTGCCATATCTGGGCCTAAAGTCGTGAGTGAACCTACTTACGTAGCTATTTTTTTGTTTTAACTATTAGGACCATTTAGGGAAAATCCACAAATTTAAAGCAATTGTTTGACGAGTCTCTTAACAAAATGTTGGAAGGGTCTTAATGTACACTAAGTTGATTTATTACGCGGAAGGAAGTACGGGAATTAGACAATTGTGCACAAGATTAATGGATTGGGATATTAATTACATAATTACATAACAAATTTCACGCTCTGAATCTTAGCTTGCAAAGGATTATCCTCTGCTATTTTTGGAAGCATTTAAACAAAAGCTTAGTTGGTGGAGTGAGAGCTTTATTAGTTGTGTGGTTAGGATTTCGATACATTAGGAAGTATTTTAATCCTCTAATGGATATCATGAGTCCAGTCTATTTTAGTGAATAGAAAACGTCATGAACTAAAACAAGCGTCACTTACCACGCAATATTAGTTAAAAAGCCCACAAAGAAAGTGTGTGGCAATTCCAATAGCAAAAAGGTTAAAACGGTTCTTCAAACAGATCCATAATTTAGGAAGATTGCTATATTTTGATAGAACTCTATACAAAGGTTATTAAAGGTATATATTTTTAAGTAAAAACGTTAAAATTCGCGATCGCTGACAAATTATCCGAAAATCGTTATCAAACCAACTAGTTGCCATAATTTTACAGATCTATAGCATCTAAAGTCCTAACTAAATGTGGACACTAGCCCCGTTATTCCAAAAACTTAGTACCGGGTTTAAGACAGGACTAAGCTATTAGCTAGCCAATTAGAAAATAGAGAACTATTAGGTTATGCCACGAATGTGTCATTCATTCCTCTATTGTCGGCTAATATTTAGACCTATTTTAAATCTGGTCAATTTTTTTTGTAATAACACCGAAGGAGCGCTGTCATCGCGCACATAGCGAGTAATAGCTATTTCGTTTTGCAATGTGCAAACAATTTTGGCCGTAAGAATAGTAACACTTGTCCTCAATAGTACCTATGCACTCAAAAAAAGTAATTTTCATGTTACTGAATATTCGGTTTTCGGTTTAAAGAATCTTTATTTTTTAAAAGAACACAGTTCACTTACATGAGATTTTAATGACTAAAATGATTTAACGGTCATACGAATGACGAACGAAGCATGCCTTAAATAAAGCTATAAATTAAACAATAGTAATTAAAACATGTTTTAACAACTAAGTTTAGTACCTATGATTGCTGAATCAAACCTAAATATAATAATATACATATTAGTAGTTTATTAACTCACATTAGTCACAGAGAAAACATATTCCATGCCTACGTCGTCGTAAGTTAAAAAGAAAAATCGCTGTGATTAATGAGCCGAAGTAACTAAAAACTGCTAACTTGACTATTTTCTACTCCGTCAGCTAGACAAGCTATAAAAACTTAATTGATGATAGTTAATCATTAGGTGCATGCTTTTCAACAATTTCAATTCGCGTTTTATTATCAAGTTGAATTGGATACAAAACTAAATCCGCCTTTTTACTTACTAATTATCCGCGTTATTTACGTCACGTCTGGTTTATTAGTCTGCCATTTAAAAAAAATGCTTACTCCCGCTTCGCACGGGTGCAAATGGTATTGAATCAATCTCTCTTGCTGAAAATTACGTTAAAGCTATTGCGTAGTTTAAAAGATCTAAGAATACAGACAGTGGGAGTGACTTTTGTAATATGTAAAGATACGGTACTAATTACGTACAATTAGACAGCTAATTAATAATTAATAGCAGATAGCTTAATTTTTCATGAAAAAGTGGTATAAATTGTATGTATAAGGCAGAATAATTATACCACTCGAATATATCTGAGAAGGCTAATTAAACATGTAGTTTCCATTATGCCATGTCAACTATTTGTCATGAATTCTTAATAAGCTGTCTTATATTGATTTAAGGTTGGTACATACTAACAAAATCGGCTAGGAGTCAGACTAACATAACACAAAGATAAACGTAACTCGACTGTACACAGACAACTAACGCGATCTTTGATCTTTTCAACTTAAGTGATTGGTTCCCGACTTTGTGGGTGCAATTTCTACAACGCAAGCTATGGGTTGTTTAAATGGGCGAGGGACAATGTTGCCAAATATCGGGAAAGTGGGTCAAGGAGCCAATACTAAGTGTGTATTTAGTCAAAATATAACAATCTTGAAAGACTATCTGCCTTATTTATGATAACAGCACTGTTTAACTCCTTAATTAAATACGAATAAATTGAAATTCCTCATAGCCGAGTTTCGACTACAGTGGCCAATCTCAAAGGAGATTAGCCAACAAGTGCACACAGGTGCACTCTCTGTTCCTTCACTCTCATAACTCGGTGAGACGGCATTCCGACATGACCGTAGAGAGATCAGGCGCAGGACCAACGCTTAACGTGCATTCCGAGGCACGGGGGTGTTAACACCACCAACTTCCTGACTCCGGAGCTGTGTCTGAGTTATTTTAAGACAGAAAAACCCAACACTTTCGGCCCGACCCGGGATTCAAAATCGGGACCTCGTGCAGTACCCAGCGTGCTGACCACTAGACCAACGAGACAGTCACTACTACTTATGTCATGTCACATAAGTATATGTCATTAATTCCATGTTAGCCGACTTATGATTTTATTGAAGTGTGCTTCAATTACTGTTATTTCTCAAGCCTACTAGTTGCACTCAACCCTTTAGATGTCGAATTTTCAAAAATCATAAAACACGTCATTCTTAATTTCTACTAAATATTTGAAAATGGCTACATCGATAACAATGTATTTAGAGAAAACACTCTTAAAATCTTACTAAAACTGAAGAAAAACAAGCTTTTATCGAAGTCTGTGTTTTCAATTCAATAATGAAAGTGTATCCCTTTGAAATCGACATAAATAAGAGCAATTATGCGTCATTTTCCATAAAAGATTTTGAATAGATTTTTTTTATTATTCGAAATAAAACAAAAACCTCTATAATGGTACAGGCAAATACGTTAATGGAAAAATCGAGGAAGGGTTACCGATCGCGCGTATGCCCGGAGCAAAATTAAACACGGCGCCAAAATAGGTTTAACATGCTCCCGGCAGAATTAAAATTTCAAAAATAAACCCTTCCTGTGTCCGGAGCTCCTACCATTGGTTTTAGCTTATTTTAATATCGCTGCTTTTACGTATCACCCCGATACGGTTATAGCGAACGAGTGCTTTTTTCCTGTAAATAAATAAGCCACCATGAAAAAAATTGCACCTACCTACATACTATGTACCATACATACCTATTTGGTATTTATTACATAAGCCATATACATATAACTAATACAATGAAAATAATAAACGTCAAACTTGGACAATATTTTTTTAAACTACGCGGACTATAATAAAGATTTCAGGTAAGAATAGTTTTGATTCTTTGATTCTCTTAAATCACATACTCAGTTATAATATTGAAGTAACATTTTTGTTACTTTAATATTTTACGTTCATTAATAATAAAATATGCAGGAGTCCTTCGAGAAACAGATTGGCAGTCCAATAAAACTGATTATTTTAAGTTTTTAAGAAATTAAATTGAATTTCGCTCACAAAAATTGTTCGACTGTGTCATCCGGTGGGACTTGAATCCACGACTCTTCGCTATCCGGGCAAATGCTTTTACCAACTGAGCTACGGAGGACGTTAGTCAGTCGATGAATTTTCGTAAGTGCTTGCTACGCCACCTTAAAAAACTATTTACTCTTTATTTAATTAAGCTATTCTACTAATTTGCTCTCTCATATGATTTATACGGTTGGTAAATATATCTGGATAAATTTTACGCCCGTATAAAAAAACACAAACTGTATAAAACCAAAGTCAAACTGTAAAAGCTACAAAATGTTTTGCAACAGAAGTCGGCGACTAAAACACAACGTGTCATGCTGGGACATGCACCATACATCAAAACAGCATTGTTTTACTTTGCTGTCTTTGTGTAATGCTGAATTTAATTTTAGAGAATTTGTGTAGCATTTCGCAGCCAATTTTTATTGTAAAGTACTTTTTTGTCTTTAAGACCCGGGTTCACCAATGTTTAAACAGCCTGTAATCCTCAATTGACGGTTAATTTGACAGAACTACTTCCAGGCTTAGGCTTAGCCTAGAGTTTACCTACAGCCCCGTTATTCCCAAAACTTAGTACCGGGTTTAAGACAGGACTAAAATATTAGCTAGCCAATTAGAAAAGCGCTTCTCTATTAGGTTATGTGTTGTCGGCTAATATTTAGACCTATTTTAAACCTGGTCTGATTTTCTTGTAATAACACCGTAAACGTTTAATTTTTAATCAGCCGGTTAAGCACTATTTAACATATTTTGTATGGGATTTCTTTTAGATTAAAATTCTTCATTAACAGATAATATTACAATTATATTGCATGAAATGTCTTATTTATGTCATACACTAAACAGCTACTTAATGAGGCTAGTCGCACGTTCCTAAAATAGGGTTTAAGAGGAAACGCGGTCACGTGACATTTGAAGAATAGGTATTTGAATAAAATGCTGCTGTCTCGATGCGATCTCTGGTAGCCGCCCAAGCAAGAAAGGGACAAATGAGCCCAGACGATAAATCCTTTCTAAATTAGACCAAAACAGCATTTCGTAGTCCCTTAATTCCTCTTCCAAAATTTGACAAAATATGATAAAATTTTCTTCTGAAATAACTTATCAAAAGGTGGAACTATGTTCCTATGTTTTAGTTTTAGTGTTAATTTCAGTAAATATTTTGGCGAGCGTCAGAAATAAGAGGTTGAAATTTGTTAATTTTCTAAGTTTTTGAAGGGTCACATTACCTTTATTAATTTTGAGAAAAAACAATTAATAGGTGCGTAGCTATGGTAAGTATAGATTTCATGGTAAAAAAGTTTTGCCTTTAGACATTATCCAGGGAAAAAACAGGGGACTATGTTTGTATGGAGCTGTACCTAGTCTTTCCCCTTAATGTGAAATGAAAACGAATTAAAATATGACTTTGATTCCTGTATCTTTAGACACAGTCAAAATACAGTTCAAATGTCAAAGATATCAAGAATGGTAGTTCTTCTCACTCTCGCTTTAGCAAAGACAGTGAGCTCGCTCCATCATCGACTCTGCCTGTGCCACGTCTGGCTTAGTCTAGAGTCAAGAGCAAACCCATTTCAAATAAAATAAAAAAAAAGAACGGCAACAAAATACAATGAGTTTGCTCCATGTCATTCGCACATTTTAGTTAAGGACGTTGTGGTTTTTTACAATCGGCATACCTGAACTCTGTTTCAAATCCACTCTGTAAAACTCCGAATTTGCGTGAATAACCGTCTCATTTCATAACCACGCGATAGGTACTGGCTTTTGTGTGTGAGACAGCGATAGTAAAATGTAGAGTTTAGTACACACAGCCTCACATCAACCTACCCTGATCTGTCAAATTTCCGCATCCATATTCAACCTTATGCTGATCGCATTGAGTCTATATCGTTTGAGATATTTTGACAGATTTATGTAAGGCCCACTTTACTCTAAGTAGGGCCTCCGTCCAACGATCGAATATAGGGTCGACAAGAGCGCTTTACTAGAACTTCGGTGATTTCAAATTAGTTATCTGCCACCAAAAGAGAATGTCTGCTAGTGATTTATTAATACAATTGTACTTTGAAATTGGTTAGGTCCATTTTATGATGAGGGTGAGCTTTGGAGGCTTGTAGATTCATTATGTATTTCACATTCGTATTACAACAAATATCTTGAGAGAAGAATACTTCTCGCATGGTGGCTCTTTTAAAAATATATTTTGTTTGTTGGTATGACTTCTCGATCCGTTTGCAAAATATATAAATTGCAATTTTATATAGTCAAGTGTATCTACTCCCTAAAGAACAAACGGCTATATGGAGCGTGACAAAATTATGACATCAAGACTTAGACCCGAGTTCACCAACCTTGAAACAGCTGGTAAACATATATTGATGGTTAATTTAACAAAATCCCTATAAAAGTCAAATAACGCTAAATCGAATCTGAATAAAAAAATATTATTAATGAATATAGCCTGGAGTTCACCTTGTTTAATTTTAAATCAATCGATTTAGCGTTATTTGACATAATTTGTATGGCAATGCTGTCAAACTAACCGTCGATCAACGTTTGCCGGCTGATTAAGCGTGAGTGAACTCGGGTCTTAGAAGTTGGGAGTAACTGCCATTTTTTATCAAGCTTAAGTACAATTATGTTTGCTTAATTTAAACTTGATGAAGTAAATTTAAGATTATTTACGTCTTGATTTTGTCTCGCGACAACAACAATTAGGCCTGGAAATGTATTCAGAGTACAATACATTGTACTCTGAATACATTTATCTTAGTATAAATTACAGTTAAATTTATCTTAGTTTTTATTTCTTTACCTATACTAAAAACTGTGATTTATCAAGCAGTTAAAATCTTTAGGTTCTAAATATGGGTAATTTTGCACAGTACACTCAAGAACACATACTCGTACACTTTTGAAATTCATCCAACGAATTACAAAAACAATTCATAATATATCTTTCCATATCATACATTAAGAATCAGTTATTATCTATTTAAGAACGTCTAACTACAGAGTGCTTTCAGAATATTTCCATCATATATATTATTTACTTGTTTATTTTCCTCAAAAATATATGCATCCCTTCTCTGCTGGATATTAACCTCATCATTTATTGCGAGCCCACTCAACGGAAGAGGTTGTATTATTTTCCTGACCGAAGTGTATTGGGGTTCACTTGAAAATCGTCTAAACCAGCACCTATACTTTCCACTTAACTATCTTTAAACACTTAAACGATAACATAAAATAAGATAAAATTACACTATCTATACATATGAAAGGGTTATTTGAAAAATATCAATAACCCTTTAAGTGCCGATTTTGGTGATCAAATATTTTTCAATGAGACCTAAAACAAAAAAGCGAAAAAAAATCTTTTTACGTACTAATTCGCCAGCAATCACGTGATATTTGTATGAAAGCAGCGCAAGAAAGTCAGCCACTATTATCATAGCCGCTTTTCAAAGTTTTACAATTGTTGCTTTTATAGATGTTAATCATTTTAGTAAATAATAATTTAAAAAAAATAGGAAAAATACATCCTCCTATCAACGATCAATCTTCTGAACAAGTTGAAGTTTGAAGTTTGGAACGGCAAGCTTATTTTTATATTGTCCAAATTGATTTTCTGATTGCATTTTTACGAATAAACATCTGATTTACATGAACGAACTGTTATATTGACGACCGTCTGGGTGTAGTGGTTCGCGCCACGGACTTCTTGACGGTGGTTGCGGGTTCGAATCCCGCAAGGGGCAATTGTTTGTGTGATGAGCACGAGCATTTTTACCTAAGTCATGGATGTTTAAAAATGTATATAAGTATGTCTATCCGTTATTCTAGTCACCATAGAACAAGCTAACGCTTAGTTTGGGGCTAGGTAACTGGTGTGTTTGTTGAAACAATTTATTTATTTGTCTAAAAATTGGCCGGACCCAGTGTGAAACATATACACATCCGGTTCCTAAGAAGTCAGATCATTTTATAAATAAGAGACATGAGCCGTAGGTGTGTGGCGCGACGCACACTGGTTCAGTTTTTAAAAAAAGTGGACTTAGGGTAAGCTTGAATTTTTTTTACATATTCCTATTTTGATTCTAAATTATTTTTACTGATTGCAATTTTTCTCAAAAACTTGCCAATTTTAAGAAAAAAAATGCGGAATATTTTTTTGTATGGAGAAAAAGTTATTAATGTTTGTAACTCCCAAATGCGCGCGTGTCACACAATGCCACCTAGTGGGCACTAAAGAACATCTTATTTCTTAGCATAAATGTCAGTAACTTTTTTCTGTAAACTTGCAACTTTCAGAGTTACAGGCAATTAAACATCGGTAATAAATAGTATTATTTTATTCGGACTGTTTTGCAGAATAGATACAAAAATCCTTCAAATAATTTTCGGATCAGATTAACAATAATTAATTAGGTACATTGTAGTACCCAACAACCATTGAAATCAGTGTTTCACATACTAATTATTATGTAACAAATTTAAAAAAAAAAATTTGTTGCCAAATATCATTTGTAGCCAACTATGGTCGTAAATTGGCTTGCGGCTTTGCGCACCTGTGTTGCACGTGCGCGCGCTTTTGTTTGGGCTACCTGGAATAGTTATCAGCTACATGTAGCTAAAATAAACCGTCTATTGTTCATAAGGGTCATTATGACTTGCATCGGTTCAATAATATTTTATATGCATATGAAGGCAACAATTACAATTATATAATTAATCTCACAGGACCCTGTTGCATCAGTAAACAAAGTAAATACTTACCTTGCCGAGATTGGTCAGCAACTATCACAGACACATCCTGTTAGTAAGGTCACCTCGTTTAGTACAGAAGTAGGACCACTTGCTTCTCCACCTAACTCTCTTGTCTTAATGCCGGTTGATAAGAAAGACATTAAGCGTATTATAAGAGGAATGAAATATAGCTCTACAGTTGGAATTGACGGAATCTCAAGCAGGGTTGTCAAAAGACACATCCACCTATTGGCCACCCCTATTGCCTATGTCTGCAACCTTGCAATATCCACCAGAGTATTTCCAACTATTTTTAAAGTTGCGCTCATAAAACCAGTGCACAAGAGTGGTGACAAGTATTGAGTCGAGAACTATCGCCCAATCTCCATACTACCGAATCTTTCTAAAATTTTAGAGCGGATAATGAACGATGGGTTAATAGAGTTTTTAGAGTCAAACAAGTTGCTTGCCTCGAGTCACTATGGCTTCCGCCGTGGTAGATCAACGAGTGATGCTGTCCTTGACCTCTGAACTCTATTATTACAACTCTGGATCAAGGGAGTAAATGTGTGACTGTTTTCCTTGACCTGGCGAAGGTCTTCGATACGGTCTCTATACCACATCTCCTGACCAAGATGGAAAACCTGGGAATGCGCGGACTGCCACTGGCGCTGTTCCATGACTATCTCACAGGTAGGACCAAAAGAGTCAAGATTAGAGATAAGTTTATGCCCTGGCATATTGGGCGCATTGAATAAACACCGAATAAATGCCCGTAAACGCCGAATAAATGCCTTTTGCCTGGGCAAAAACTTTAATAGAAGTTTTATAAAAAAATAAACATTCAAATAGTTATATTTAAGAGAGAAAAGTGTTTTATTACTAAGAAATTGATATGTTAAGTGAATGATATGTTCATGTTACTAGTTAAAATAGTAAGTAAGTAGGTATTTCAGTTCTCCGATCCAGTCTAAGCGGACACGGGACTTGCAACGAAAGGTAAAATTTACGGGTAAGGGGGGGAAGCGTTGCGTGCAGGCGCCTGCCTCGTTAGATCATCGGACCACTCCATGCATTTCGCTCGGACGCAAACCGCTGCGCCGCATACATTGTGCCCACGACGATTTTTTTTGTTTGTTGGCTATTTGATAAAAGTTGGTAAGTATTATAACATGAGCAAAGCGTTGTCCCGGTTGCGTCCTTTCGGAGCCCACGGTCCGCTTTCCTACTCTTATGCCTCCACTCCGGGCGGTCTTCTGCATCCTTAATGATGAACCTATTAGCACGCGTGACATCCGCTACGACGTCAAGCCAGCGTTTTATGGGTCTTCCTCTTCTGCCAGGACCCTGCGGGTGTAACTTGCTGGTTTTGGCACGAAATGTTTGTACCAACGTAGGTGGCACTCTTGCAATTTGTCTAGCTGCCATGAATAACCCGGAACTCCGCACATCCAGCGCAGCATTTTAGCATTTTCATCACCGTAGCCCGCAGTTCTAGCTTGTGTCGTTCAAACACAGGCCATGCTTCACTGCCATGTAATAGGGCGAGTCTAATGATGGATTTATAGACCTGCCGTTTTAGTTTAATCGGCACCATTCACCAGACGCGTGAAGTACAGATCCCAAGTATTTAAACTAGTCCGTGCGCTCGACCTTGCCTTCACCTATGTGGAATCTGTAGTATTGCAGGCCATGCATTCAGTCTTCGCCACATTTAGTTTAGGACCGTCTCACCTTCACACGTCTTACCAGTCGTCCCCTGTCCGCATCCGCCAGCGTAACATCGTCAGAATATATAAGCAGCCACGGAGGTTACTCATGAGTGTCCCTGAAGTCTGACATGACGACTAATATTACGCTAAACAGAAACGGGCTAAGGACGGATTATATGACCTTCAAGAATATTTTATCGAAATTTCTATTGGCTTACACCTCAACTATTACCTTAACTATTCTGGAAACTTCCAATATAGACCGTTTAAAGACTGCAGTACAACATAGTGTTAAGCAAGTTCTCAATACTCTATAAACTGCACTGCACTGCGCTGCACATATACTGAACAGTAAAACCGAAGGTCATAAACTCTCTGAGCATCAGAAGCAATGGAATTTATTTACTACCTGGTGATTTTTTTAAGTTTAGATTATGTGGTTGGTTTGCTCCACATCACAAATTATTTAGGTATACTCCACCTAAAGTGAAAAATGGTATTTGGGGAAAATATTTACTTGGAAAGCTGCAAAGACTGTGGATGCTGTATTTTGGTAGAAAGGAATTTGTGGTGCCTCGCTGTTAAGTAAAGTGACACTACGAATCCTAACCTCACCATGCACATTTGCTGCTACTGAACGGTCGATTAGCATCCATGGTTTCATACACGGTGCAAAATAATACCATCTTTTGCGTACAATTGGAATTAAAGGAAACTAATGATCCATCCAAAAATATACATTGTCCAATGTTAATGATTAATCGATCAATACCGACGGTTATTTAAGTGATGATTTGGCGCAACTGGGTTAGGAAAGTAAAGGGAAGCGCTTCCTACTGACCGGTTGTTATGGTCGGGGACCAAGGTCCAATAGTCACCGTCTTGGTATAGCTATATGTAGTCAAGCTCGTGCTAAATCTTACATATCGCGGTTTGTGTTGTATGGAGCGGGCTAACAGCGCCATCTAGCCCGTAGAAGCCGAGTCAGGGCGTCGCGTCTGAAAGTTGCTTGCTAGTGTGGGCGACAGTGGTAAGATGTCGCCACAATGATTATGAAAATCAAGATGAATGCAACTCGATTCAAGTTAATTTGCCTGATGAATCCCAACCTAAATCTAATATGAACCCGAGTGATGATGATAATAATTGAAGATGTCTATATTGTATTATTTGATTTTTTACATGATATACACAAAAAAAATAAGACTACGGTGACTAAGTCTCGTCAATATTGAGTTATATTTACGAGACTAAAAACTGTAGTTTTATAATTACCTAAGATTCAAAGAATTCGAATAATCAATTGTTATTTAACAAAACTGTGAATATTTTATGACTGTTTATATTTAATAAAAAATTTTTTCTAAAAAAAATGACACTGTTTTATTTTAAGGTAATATTCCGCTAAAACAAACTTATTAGTTTTTCTGCCCAGTGATCGGGCATTTATTTGGGCGTAAACTCATTTATGCCCAATATGCCAAGTATATGCCCATTTTGTCCATATTTGTTTTTGCCTTTGACCTATCACTAGTCAAGATAGGAGACTGGGTTAGCGATGTGGCAAAGATCACAATCGGAGTTCCTCAGGGCAGCATAGTCGGTCCAACCTTATCCTTATTCTATATTAACGACCTTTGTCTCATGCGGCTGCGCGGTGGTAGGATCTACACTTTTGCTGATGACACTGCCCTCTTTTTCAGCGGATCCTCCTGGATTGAAACTTTCGCCTGTGCCCAGGAAAGTATGGACCAGGTTGTGGCCTGGCTGGGGAGTAACAAGCTTACTCTAAATGTGAGCAAAACCAAATATATGCCCTTTGCTTTCAGGTCTAACACCCTGCCACCTCCAACCCTCCATATAACGGCTCATCCATCCTGCGCGGTGGCCGCTTCCTCCTCTTTGTGTGATTGCGCCCCTCTTGAACGCACTCCCAGTATTAGGTACCTTAGCATCATTTTGGACCAGTGTTTGACATTTAAACCCCATCTGAAAACACTTGAGCCCAAGGTGCCTGGGCCTGGTGACCTGTAGAACCGGTTATCCTAACCTTTTTCAGGCACCAGCCTCGCGCACCTTAGGTACACCTATTATTTTATATGGATTTACTTAAAAATATGATGTGCCTACTGTGTTGAGGAAATAAATAAATATATTATTATTATAACTATATTATTCACAATCACCATAATTCAGTCTCAGGTAGAATGTGTTCGTGTGTAGATGTCCTCGCTAATCTAGCAAACCTAGTCATAGGGACATGACGTAGTGGAGTCAAACATTAAAAATTTTCTAATATAATATAATAAAATGTTTCAACAAACACACCAATTACCTAGCCTCAAACTAAGCGTGAGCTTGTCCTATGGTGACTAGGATAACGGATAGACATGCTTATATACATTTATAAACATCCATGACTTAGGTACAAATGCTCGTGCTCATCACACAAACATTTGCCCGTTGCGGGATTCGAACCCGCAACCGCCTGGTTTAGAAGTCCGGGGCGCGCACAACTACACCAAGACGGTCGTCAAATTAGCCGTCCATATTTAATTAAGTGTTATAGCAATATATTTATTGCACGCTAAAATTTATTTGACTGTTAAAAACTTGCACAGAAATTGCTAAAATTATAAAACGCAATGTTATAGCAATGTCAAAATCATTATTAGTAAAAGAGCTAATCTCAAATGGTAGTCTCAGATTTGCGATAAAAAAAATACATTGAATTTTATTAAACAAATATAAACGTGTCTCTATTCCTTATTTTGAGAACCGTGAGCTGAATAAGAACTTGGAAAAGGACAAGAGAATGGCGAGCCGAATAAATTACAACTTCTCAGATGTGCCAAAGAAATTGCATTATACTACGGAACCCTAAACGCCGCGTGCTTAACTAATTTTGTTTGGATTAAAGTACTCCGGCCAGATGGACTTAATTTTCCTGAACTCGCTTCATATTGAATATTTTCGCATGTACAATTTGCATTTCAAATGTTTGTTGGAATAAAATATTTATTCCGGAAAGTTACGTTTATATTCTAATCATGAAAATATCAATTTGCTTATAACTGAAAAAAAAATACTCCAAACCAATATACCATATTAATCTGTTTTAAAAATGTTCTTAATTAAGGTAAATTACTTAAAATATATTATTTAACTTACTTCCTACAAGATTCTTTCTTCTGAAATGTAAGATGTGGTAGGGTGGAAAGATAAGGCTACGAGTATTTTAATTTAGAGATTAACCATACTAGTATTTTTTTAATTTGCCATCATTTGTATCAAACTCATCAAAATTAGTCAAAGATACAGTAACGGAAATACTTTCAGATTTTTTGTTTTGTTTAAAATCTTAGCTTAATACGACTATCTTGAAAATTCCCGAGCAAAAGAATAAAAAAATCTTTTCTAAGAAACGTCCTTATATTCTTATCTCTACGAAAACACTACACTGGATATGTGGATTTTGTAAAGCCAGCCATTGGCACCAAATAAAGAAAATAGTAAAATTTAAAAAGACAAATCAGTTCATAAAACATTATATATTAACGTATTTCTAAAAGCTCATTAATATTGATACAACTTAATGCATCATACGCTATTCAGGATAAATCTTCTCTGAAGCTTCAACACTTTCCACAGTAGGTACTAAAAATATCCTCGGCTTTCGGCAAGTGTCTGTGCAAAGCCTTAATGTCAGATTAACTACTTATGTTAAAATAATAATAATACGATAATTATTGTTTTTAAGTGATAAGCATTCACTATACAATCTAAATATATTATTGCACTTGAAAAAAAAAAAAAAACGACCACCAGAGGCGGGAATCGAACCCGCGTTCCTCGCATACCGGGCGATTGCCTAACCTCTCGGCCACCCTGGCGTTGGCAGAGCCTGTCGAAATTATCAAGTGCTTCTTAACGCTGTAATGCCGCGTTGCTTTCATCAATGTTATTGGGATTACACCCTCAACACTCGAAAGAAATACTATTGCAAGTATTTAACAATCGAAAGATGAAGCTTGCAAATACGTTATTGTTTTTAAGTGATAAGCATTCACTATTCAATCTAAATATATTATTGCACTTGAAAAAAACGACCACCAGAGGCGGGAATCGAACCCGCGTTCCTCGCATACCGGGCGATTGCCTAACCTCTCGGCCACCCTGGCGTTGGCAGAGCCTGTCGAAATTTTCAAGTGCTTCTTAACGCTGTAATGCCGCGTTGCTTTCATCAATGTTATTGGGATTACACCCTCAACGCCAGGGTGGCCGAGAGGTTAGGCAATCGCCCGGTATACGAGGAACGCGGGTTCGATTCCCGCGTCTGGTGGTCGTTTTTTTTTTTTTTTTTGTATATATTTATAATAATAATAATAAATCGTTTGAACAACCACACCAATTACCTAGTCCCAAACTACGATAACGGATAGACATACTTATATACATTTATAAACATCCATGACTTAGGTACAAATGCTCGTGCTTATCACACAAAGATTTGCCCCTTGCGGGATTCGAACCCGCAACCGTCTGGTTCAAAAGTCCGGGGCGCGAACAACTACACCAAGACGGTCGTCAAATATAAGAATATGTTCCTGTATGAAAACAAGTAACAGAAGAATACAATATAACTCCGATTCACTGGTATTCGAAGAAACAGAAACCACGCTTCCCCACTTGCTTCATTCATCATGTTAATGTCACTAAAATTATGTAAACCCTTAATTAACCGGATCAAATGGTATTAAATTATGGAATCCCATGGGAGGCTAGATCGGGAGAATTGGTTCGTAATTTAGGCAATCCTGCGGGTTCGTACGCATCAATCCTCGTTAAATGGGTTCCGATTCAACTGTGTACATGTAGGTATACTAGAACAACCCTTAAGGGGGTGCAGCACGAAGCAAGTCGAGTAAGTCTAAACAATCTTCAAACAGAATCGAACTTATTAATATTAATAATTAGATTCATTTGCTTTAAAGTTTTAAACTTGATGATTTAATTAGAACAATAGTTTTATTTTGCGCAATGCGCGAAACCGTCAGACATTTGTGTTAAAAACTGAAAAGTGTTCATATTTTCTTATTTATATTTTATTTATGTATATTTAAAAGATGGGGACCTGCGTGATAATAATACAATCATTTTTATTACAAATTATTGTTTCATGCGTAAAAATCACCAAGTTTTCGAAAAAAATGCTCTTAGGTGTCATTAGCTACAAGTCAGGTTTATTATATCATAAAGAATTTGTTTCAAATTTCAACAAGGCCAGGACCTGCAGTGCAATGAGTAGGCTAACGTAAATAAGTTGTGTTAATGTATTCAACTAATTCAGCTCATCGTACAAGTGATTTAGAAATACGTCAATTTTCTTAATTTCGTGCAGGACCGCCTTAAGCGTTGATTCTCATACTAACATAAACTGTCTTAGTCCCACTTGCGCACGTCAAGATTAGCTATTTCGGACTTGTTCATGACCTATTATAAGAGTTGAAAGCCCATTTGCGCAAGTCTAGATTAGCTAATCCAGAAGGTCCGATTGCGCCAGTCCAGATTAGCTCGTCTAGAAGTGCGCAAGTGGGCTTTATTGGACTACCAAATGAAATACTTTGACCCACAAAAATTGATCCACTGTGTCATCCGGTAGGACAGACGATCATTTTTTTAATGTATTTTTTTATTTCGTAAAACCTTGCAAACAAATTGCTTAAGTTATGAAAATAATTATTATGGACTAGTAAAAGTCACAAGAAATTCACCTCTATCCAATGAAAACATAACACAGGGTCATCTCGGAGACATTGCACATTTCTTGTCTACGCAATCAGTATCAGTAAAAGAAAAAATTGGGAGATTTTTAGAAAGATTTTTTAAAAGCGGGAAAAGGGAGATGTGTCCCCGGCCCCCCGCATCCTCAAAAAAGGTTTTTTTATCATCTTTACATACGTAAATTGTCTCTAAGTGGTCTTGTTTTTTACCGGCAAGATAGGTTAACTGCCTTAGCTACCCTTCAAACAGTTCTCAATCTAATTATATCTGGGTATTGTTTAATTTAAGTGACGTCCATGACAAGCATCTCCGTGCTTCGGGAGGCACGTTAAGCAGTTGGTACCGGCTAATATCTGTGGTATTAGTCGTTAAGCCTAGTCAGAGGCCCTAGGGCGGCTTGATAACTTCTGACAGTAAGGTTTGTCACTTGCCTTGCATACACCCCTCCACCAATCCGCACTGAGCCCGCGTGGTGAAGTATGGCTCGTTCCTCCTCATAGTTGAGGTGAGGCCTTTTCCCAGCAGTGGGATCTAATAGGCTGACTTATTATTATTGTTTAATTAAACAATTACATTTTAAGAAGTTTGATTTCCAATTAACGTATTGTTTCATCTTTCTTCTTCAAATCATTCAACCTTACATTAACAAGGTCTCAAAAGCATGAACAAAAAGGCTTCTTTTAGATATTTTTTCCTACCACAGATCAAATCTGCACTCCTTAGTGGCCCTTAGCATAAGATTAAGTACAGTAGGAAGCACGTCAAGTTATCCATTTGAACTACTTAAACTAGCGATGGGCGATTGTTCGAAAAAAAATCGAATGAATCGACAATGGACCATTTGAACTATCGAATGTCGATTTAGTAATTCGGAAAAATAAATAATCGACATTCGAACGATAATCTATACTCGGCTCTTCGATGCATTCGATTGAATTGCCGCGTCTGTACGCACAGGACAGGCAGCGCATGAATGATTAATCGACGTGACGAATGACGATTCATTCGTTAGTAGTACGGCCTGCGCACCGCACGCTCCGGTGTTCCTCGCCGCATAATCGAATGACTGCGGTTGCTTATCAAATACATTCGATTACAGAGACCATTCGAATAATTCGATTAATTTAGTAATAATCGCCCATCGCTAACTTAAACAACATTTATTACGTAGATGATTGAGGCGGTTCCAAGATTAAGTGTGTACGTGTGTAGGTACGTACCAAAGTAATGGAAATGTTTAAATAAAAAGAAACTATAGATAATACTTAGAATTACATACAAGTAGAATAAAAATCGTCCGCGGTCTCTCCTCGAATATATAACATTATGTTCAAAGTATTTTCACGATAAAATTTTGTGACAAAACTGACTCCGAGCGTCACGAGAAATCACTAGTGAAATATTCCTACAAATTTCGAAAGACAGCATTTCAGGATGGCCTTTAATATCAAATATTGTACTAAATGTGACATGAATTTAGCATATGAGAACGGTTTGTTGATGAAATGGTAGTTTGGGTTGCTACAGTCATAGTCAACGTTTTACAAATGCAGTATCTCAGCTTAGGTATAAACTTTCTTCTACCATAATAAAGGAAGTGCAGTAGCTAATGTACAAAACAGAATCCTAATTATTTTATGAAAAGTCTCGTGGTTTGCCGTTCATCTAAATATATGAAAAGAGAACTGACTTAGTGACTGATTGACTGACTAACATACCAACACACAGCAAAAACTACTGGGATTATAAAATTTGAAATTGTGCAACATGCTTCCTGTTATGGATTAAAAGGTTCTTGAAAATTCAGGACAAATTGCCAAAAACCTTTCTTTCTTAGTGGGTAGGCGAATCAGGGCGAATTCCCAAACATCTTTTTTAAGGGGGTTGAAAAGCGAGGATATTTTTTATTAAATTTCATCGGTTTGATCTGGTATTTAGCTATTTGTTTAATAATTAAGAATGACGTGTTTCAGGATTTTCTGAAATTTAACGTCTTTAGGGAAAAGGGTGTGGAAGTTTGTATGGGAAATTCGATATTAGCGCGGACGTAGATCGCGGGATTCAGCTATTCAATCACACAAACCAATCAGTTAAATAAAATTTAAAAATATCTTAATCTCAGTTATCTAAGTACAAGTAAGGCAGTGCCCCGCCAATACAAAAAAACCTCCAGACACCTTTCTTGTTTTTCATGGGTGTATAGCAATATGCAATACTATAAAGCTAGTTTTTCCATTGCTCTAAAATTTATTCTTTCATTACAAAGTAACTTCAAAAAAAAAACATAGTCATGAGCAAAAAGAAAACAGTCATAAGTAACAACCTATTAAGATAATAGTTTGTACAATTGAACAATAAAATAAAAAATATGACCCTCGTTCATGGTAAAAACCCTTGATAGATTTACTTAAATCACAATAGATTATTACAGACAACCTTTTATCTTTTATTGCCAATATAACTCTCAATTTAGATGAAATCAATTTATTTTACTGCCCAAGTATTACACAAAATGGATTCCATAAAAACATATTTGGAACAAAAAATTCAGAGCACCGAAAGAATAAATAAAACAATTCAGTTGATTAAACACTTATTCATTTACCCCCTTTATATTACTCATAAATATTTTGACATTGCTATAACACTTGATCATTTAAGAGAGCTAATTTGAAATGTATGTCTTCACTATCTCATGTCACCTATATGTCATTAGTTCTAAATAGCGTTGGGTTTACTCCCCGGAATATTTCCAACAGTTGGGTTTATTCCCATTTTCAACTCGTTATTACTAAAGAGTTATAAACTTCTAGGAGACGTCTCTTAATTTTTTACAATAGTATTGTTATTTGCATAAGAGGGTCGATGGCGCAGTGGCTAACGAGTTGCCTCTCATGCGCGAGATACCGGTTCCATCCCACGTTCCGCTATGTACCAATGACTTTTTCTGAGTTATGTGTACATTAGTTGTTTCAGTAACCGATGCTCTTAAAGTGAAGAAAAACATCGTGAGGAAACCTGCATATTCAGCCGATTGAATGTCAGGGTCAGGAACAACAGGGTCACGGAGGTCAGATGGCAGTCGCTCCGCTGTAACTACCTGCTCTGTCACAACCTGGATCATGGTCAGTGGACCCTGGGCCCTCGCGTGCGAGTGCACAACCGGGATAACACTAGGATGATGATGATGATGTATTGTCATTTGCATTATTTTATTATGTTAACTTTTTGTCTGTATCATGCCCATAATGCCTTATTTCTAACAAATTATCTATTATATCTAACAAATTAGCAGTGCTATTGACTTTGACATCACAGCAACTTAATCGCAATTCAGGGCAGATAAATCTAACCGGTGCCATTGTATTCAAATCATGAATAAACTTAATGGAATCGGTTGACTCCTTATCACATATATAATGAATCGTTTGAGGCTCAATCCTATTAGGTGTGTGATAATATTCCGATTGAATTGAGTAAGTCGACTTATGTAGTCGTATGTTTCATAAACATACACTAGGGTATATTATATTTGAGTATAATTAAAAATATGCGGGTAAGGTTTTCATTAGATCGTAAACAACATTCATCCGATGTTAACATTTTCCATCATAAATTGGTAATCATTTATGATGTGATATGATGTTACGTGTACTAAAATTAAAAAATAAGACTTTGTGAAGCTGAATTTCGTTAATATTTGATCGTAATGAGCTATCATGAAAGTTAATGCACACGAAAATTGATCGACCGTGTCTTTCGGTGGGACATGAAACTCAACCCTTCGTGCAAAATTTACTTTCGTTCAGACTTGCAAAAAAAATTGCTTAATGCTTCAGAGATCATGTTTCCAGACATAGTAGAAAATAAAATTGGTATGAGACCGCCGGCGGTCTTCCAATCTTCAACGGCTTTAATGATAAAAATAATTGTAATGAGCTATGTTTTTTTCTCTATAGCCCTAAGCTAAAATACTTGCATACCTTATTCTAAACCATTAAAAAAATAATTGGCGTAACACGATTACAGTCACATTTGTACGGTCGCAATGCTACACCGTTACTAATCTCGTAGCTGTATAAAATTACCGTAGCAAAGTGAATAATCGTAGTCCGTAGCACAAAAGAAGGGTTATTTTTAATCAGTTCAAGTCATGTACACGCAGTCGCACGGCCCCACTTAGACCTCGAGACCGCCTCTATTTCCTACGTAATAAAAGCTGTTTTCAGTCCCATTTTATATTCAAATGGGCAACCAGACATGCTGCCGACTGTACACGTACTGTCGTGCACGCACAGACACTTAATACCTTTGACTTAATTCCTCGTACTAAACTACAACTATTAACCAAATTACGGAGAAATTGGATGTAGTGTCGTACCACGAGGTCAGGAAGTTGGCATGGATCAGAAAATAATGGAAAAGACTCCACCAAACAGAGCATAGCTATAAAAATAAAGATAGAGAGATCCTTCAAATATCAGAACCCGAAAATAGTAAGCTTTTAGTCACTTTGCTTATATTGCGCATATTGTCTGTCACCTGCCATAGTAGTCAGATAAACAAATTGACTGTCCGTCCAATCCTATTTATAATTGGCGATTAAATCGAATGGACCGAATCGCTCGGAACTTGATGAGCGGTTTTGCATAAATGAAGTCTCGATCGATCACTGCATAATGTGCCTACTGTGACACGGGCCGGATTCTGCTTAATTAGTCACTGTTACTATTTTGAAGTGACAATAAGTATGGTATTATTAATTTACTGTGCAATAAAATAATAGAAATGGCGTAATTATTGCCATTATGCATTTTCTATCAGTCGACATTACTCATTGTTGTTATTTAAGTGCATATGGAAAATTAGGGTGGAGTAACACTTCACAGTTTGGTTTTTTTGCTTTAAATTTTGTTTTTACCTTTGCCACACCGCTAACTTTCATTTCTGCTTAGCCCAAAGGTATGACCGGTGGAGAATGCCAATTGCCATTTAGTCCGCCTCTTGTATATTATTTTGTTGTGCAATAAAGCTTATAATAAATAGATAAACCTTTGTGTTTTAAAAAATACGACACGAACGTACTTCAAAAGAAATATGATACAAAATAAACTTGGCTTTACTCGTATTGTGCCAAGTTAATGGATAGAACATTTTCAAAATTGAAGACAGTATAACGTGAATAACTAAGTAAGATTCTAAAGCATGTACCTAGACTTGCTGTTGTTAAAAATTCAAAATCGAGGTCTAAACCTTCACGTATCATATTTTCAGACACAATAGAAAATTAATTGTTATCGGCCCGCCCGCTGGTCTTATAGAGTTTGACAGGTTTAAGAAGGCTTTCATCATCACACTATTGTATAAAGGCTTGCCACACAGATTCGTCAAAACTGATTTTCTCTATCCCCTTACTAATAATACATTTTTCACACTACCTACTCGGCAATGTTCAATTAAACATCAAGTAAACCTGACTCAAAGTGAGTCATTGCATCCCAAGGGACGTAATGTTGTATGAAATTTCATTACACCCCTAGGGAGGAAAAGTGACTTGAGTGTCGAATAAGAGTTCGTAGGCATGATCACACTAGCCCGTCCCGCACCAAAGAAAACATATTTAAAATTTGAAAAAAAGCGCGCTTCTAAAAAAACCTATGTATTTTAAGAAATTAAATTAAAACACAATTTTAATTACAAACAAAGTTTTAGTAATAATACTGTCGAGTGTAGAATTTTATTTGACACCGGAGTCCATTAGATGTAAAGCCGCTGGTATTTAATGAAATATATTTACTGCCAGCAAAGTCAAAGGATTATATGTATAGATAAAATAAGTTTTTTGTAGTACACTTTTTTATTCCCTCGTGTGAAAAGCAGAGTATTCTCCTCGGGGATAAAGATGTCTTCGTCTTGGGCGAGCTTAAATCCAACGCTACACTCAGGATTCTACTTTTAACTTCCTCGCTATGCTCAGGTCAACTCAGGTCTAAATAAATCTCAGTTCGAGATTGTCCAAAAGATTCGCAATATTGAATTGGATATCTAGCCAAACAAGTGAATAAACCTATGCAAACTTTGCTGAGTTAGTAAATCATTTGCAAGTTAAGTAAATCGCAATATTCGAGATTTTAAAGCCTTTTGTTTAAAGTCGTTCATATAATGTGGATGTTACATGTTGAATGGTAACATTTTGTGGAAAATAACGCACAAAAATCAACTGTAGGAAATAAAAATGGAGATATTGGAAACACTAGTCGTGGCCAAGTGCCAGCATGCACCATTGCAGATTTTCTAACAAAGTTTTCCTTAACATTTGGGCATAGGGAAAGTCCCTTTCCAAGAAAGATGAAAAAGGGTAAAGATGAACTACCATGGGACCCATGGATTCACGTACAAAGGGTTCCGTACCAATATCTGTACAAAATTAGACACTTTATTATAAACTTTTTTTGTTCTAAAAACCGCAAAAAAACCCTTTGTTGTATGGGAGTAAACCCTTGAAATATTTATTTTATTTTGGTTTTAGTATTTTTGTTACAGCGGCCCTTTGCGTACGGAACCCTAAAAAGTAATAAAGAGGGGAAACCTTTAAAATTACACTTTTGTGTCAAAGTGGGAAATAACACAGAGCAGCAGTGATTATGTCAAAGACGTTAAAACCGGGGTTTGAACTAATACCCAGTAAGACTACCACTACCATTAGGGTAATTCCCTCGGCCAGACTTCAGTTTTATAAAATTAAACGTGTCAAAATCCCTAAAACAATCAGTAAAATTAATTGAAAGAAAGAAAGAAAGAAAAATGCTTTCCTAACTTAGGACATTACAAACACACACACACGCTTACAAAAAAAAACGTAATACTTAATTAATACAAACAGCACTCAAAAAAAAATAATTAAATAAAACAAAAAATGAAACGAAAAAAAATCGTCTAAGCCAACCCTGCCTGCAGCGCGTGCCGCTTGCAAGATCCTGTGCTGAAAGCGGTCGTCCTTTTAATAAGTTTTGTTGTGATTATGACAAGTGTATCTTCTTTGTCTGTACAGCAACCACTTTTAAATAATATTTGCCAAAGAAATAAGATAAGAATATAAAACAGCGTCACGATGACTTGTTTTTATAAGATAGTCTCTATTCTCAACCAATAAAGATATATTTACGTAGATATAGTACCTACGGGAATGGACTTGCCTGATCTTGACAGCTCTTTCTAGTTTTAAGTTCATGCCATCCCTTCCTTTATTATTTGAGTTTCTTTAATTAAAATATAAATATTCTTAACAAGGCAATCGACATATATGCCACTTGTACAGTTAATGACAAAAATATCTGTACAATTTTGAGAAATGATAACACAAAGAAGGTACTAAATAATAGTATGATGCTCAAATGTAAAATTTTATTTGAAGCTGACTGTACTATAACCTCAACATTCTTTCTTTGGTATTCTCTGGTAGATAAACCCCCGAGCTTTGATGTCATTGTAGGAAGGGAATAAAAGAAAGCTCCTTGTAAAAGAAATCTACAATATGTACCGTCATAACAACAGTGAAATGATTGAAGGATTTACAGGGAGAGAATGTTATTCGAAGAAAAATAACCTCATTGTTATGCTTTTGTTATTTCTTTATAGGGGAACCATAATTTTATCGCATCTAGTTTGCGGTTTATAGATAGCCTTGGGTTTGTGTTCGTTTTTGTAATAAATTCTCCTCGGACGTACTGTCAAGACTTGTTCGGACATAGTCGCATTTACTAGACGCTTGTCTGCATTCTTCTTCAAAATAAAGAATAAAAATAATGTCACTTATTTTTTTCTAATTTCCTATTCAATCCGAATTCTGCGTATTTTTTAACCTACATTCTTGATAAATAAGGTATAAGTAAGCAATGTTTTTACCGAAATATTCGCAGAAAAAAAGTTCGTTACGTTTTTATTTCTAATAATATTTTATATTAATCATTCATTATTACGTTCTCGTCTAGTCTTAAAAAATGTTCTTAAAGTTTTACCGCTTCTCTCTTAGTTTTAAACTTTTTTCAGCTTATTCCTAACTTACTAAAATAAAAACTTTTAACACCAACCACAACTCACCTCAGCAATCCAATGAGAAAAACCACCAAACTGAAGTTCCAACACTGATATAAGACGTCCGTGAACTAAGCGAAACGTAACTTTGCGCTGTGTAAAACACGTGCACCCCCGTCCGCGGTCAGCCACCGACTGAATTTGCGGCGCTTCAAACCAAAACTGTTGCACTAACAAACATGCGCAAAGCGGTACAGTACGCCTCGAAAACCAGTGTAAACTTTTAATGTGTCACCAAACTTATCACTTTGTATTTAAAGCCAACGTTGGTAAAAAGCATGCATAAATTTTGAGGCTGACTGTAGCGACACAAGCCAGAACAAAACGATGACCATTACTGGCTAAACACCTCCCATAATTGAGCACGCTGATGAGGATCAGGCAATGGAGATACTCAGGTTTAAAGTCAGTTTTTCATTGCTTGTCCAACATTGTAAACAATCTTGACATTCCTTTTTAACGAAATTATTTATTTAATAATAAGATAGACACAAAAATTTCATCTTAATATGGTAGTTTATCGTTTAATATATGCAGCTTTTTAGAGCTATTAGTATTTTTTTTTAACCAGTATTAGATTTAAAAGTCATAAAAAGATTGTTTACAATGTTAGACACGTAAAGAAAAACGGACATAGATTGTTTTAGTAAAACATCTTGATGGTTCGAGTTTGATAAGTACAAACAAATCTTATATCTATATGTAATTGGGGTAGTACTTATATTAATTTGTATTGTTTGATGTGCTGGTTGTATAGTTTGACCTACTTGAATGAATGATCGATTTTATGGAACAAAGAAAATATTTCGCCACATTAATAAAGTTTGACTTACATTAATTACCGTTATGGTCTTATTGTAAGTTTTCATAATAGCATTATTAAAAAACCGGCCAAGTGCGAGTCGGACTCCAGCACGAAGGGTTCCGTACTATTAACTTACAACATTAGACAGTATAGGCAAAAAATCTTTTTAAATTTATACTGTTTTATATTTATTTTATTTTGTGTGTATTTACTTTGGCGGGCTATATCTCGCAAATGGTAAAGCTGAAAAAAAAGTGTTGTATAGAAACCCTACCTTATTTTCATATTCCTTTTCAACGATACCCCAGACAAGGGGGTGCACTCAAAAAAATAATTAACCCCCCCCCTTTACATGTATAGGGAGGTAATTTAAATTTTTCGTATTTTTAAAAATGAGATCTATATGTGAAGTATCCTCGAACCACGTTACATGCAAATCAGTCCATAAATGTAGAAAATATTCTGTAGGACTGACGGCACGGACGGACTGAACGATCTTATAAGGGTTCCGTAATCGGACTCGCGCGTGGAGAGTTCCCTATAGTATATCACAATTTCAATCATTTAGTTGTAGCCGTTATTAATATCGAGCAAAAAAAAATTATGTTCGTTGTACGGGAGCCCCACTTAAATATTTTTTATTTTTGTGTTTTTAGTACCTATTTGTTATTAAAGTGGCAATTCATTTACATGATCTATATAAATTTTCCGTCTAGCTATCCGTGATAGCAAGTTAATTTTCTTGAGGTACACCCTGCTAATAGACACATAGTAAGACGAACAGTACCCTTACCATGAGTTTACGGCGGTTTTACTCGCTAGCGACTACGTAAAAAAAGAGTATGGAAAATTGCACAGCGCCTCTAGCGGTTACTTGGAGAACTAAAAATTTCCATACATATTTTTTACGTCGTCGCTAGCGAGTAAAACCGCCGTAAACTCATGGTAACGGTACAGGTCCGTATACTAAAAATGTTTTCCAGAAGGCTTTATATCGAAGTCAGCTTTATCATTTTATCTAAGCGAGTGTTACCATGATTGAAGCCCTGCGTTATAACATAAAATATTTTCTTATGATTAAAGCAGTGTAAATAGTTTCTTTTGAACGAGGTACGTAGCGCCATCGTTGATAAAAAATCCAAGAAAATAACCCTTTTCAATAAATCAATCTTACGCGCCTTCCTTTTACAGTAGTTTCATCATGTTTTTTTATAAAAGAAAAAGAACATACTTTAATTAAAAATACTTACAAGCTTTTCTTTAAAGAAAAAAATAATGTATCTACTTCTACATAACACGATGCCTACAGTTTGTCTAAGATAAGCTAATCCTATTATTATCTTGAAAGTTTCTAAAAGTACTAATTGCTTAGCCGCTTAACATTTTATCTAGATAATTATTATACTAATAAGAAAGCATTATTTATATTATGAATATTTTTAAACACGCAGGCGAGGCACCATAAGTCTTTAACATACCACTAATACGCACCAAACGTTTTAAGTCTACGTTTGTCGCGGCGTATAGGTATATATTCTTTGGCGGCGTCCAGCCTTCATGGTCAGACTGGCACGAACATGACATACAGACAGACAGACATGAGAAGACTTTTGTTTTAAATTGGACTGACAGAGACAACACAGGACATCAACGGACATTGTTATTACAGTATGTTTCGTGTAAATAAAGTACCGGCTTGACCTTAGACAATATTTTCTTGAACAGACCGTTCAACGTTCCTCTTGCGTAGTCCTACTCTCTAGCCGGTGAGTGGAATCAGTTGCCGGCTGAAGTGTTCCTTAACATTTTGATCTGGATTCCATTAAAAAAATAATGAAGAGGCTGTTACTAATAAGACATGACCCATCCTCTACCGTATCGTCGCTTATGGTAAGCGACGATACGGTACGAGCAGGTGAGATTGCGGTCAAATTCATATCAGCCTATTGCAGTCCACCAACCACCACCGGCCACCTTCCTCAGGTGGCCGGTGGTGGTCATCATCGGTACATCTAGCAGGGGGGCGTCCAACTGAAAGAAATTAATACTAATAATAATATTAGATTTAACAATCACAAAGGTGCAGGGTCAACATCAATTCCAAATTTATAGAAAACCAACACATACTGACACTGTCATTCATGCATCATCTTGTCATCCGTGGCAACATAAGATGGCCGCGTTCAATTCATATATTCATAGACTATTTACTGTACCACTTAGTAAAGACAATTACAGGAAGGAATTAAACATTTTGTATCACATCGCCATATCAAACGGATACAAGAGATGCATTATTGACAGCTTAATAAAAAATAAAATTAATAAAATAATAACTAGTTTATTATACTCTGTTCCTAATGAAAAGGTTAACAGGTATAATTCTAGTTTAGTTTACTTAGAGACGGTGTCGGAACGTATTTCTAAAACCCTAAAACAACATAACATACGCGTAGCTTTTAACACTAATAACTCTTTAAGATTAATTTGTAACGGAAAGGATAAGCTTGATAAACACCAAAAATCTGGTGTTTACAAGCTTAACTGTAGTGCATGCAACGCCACTTATATAGGGCAGACCGGCCGTAGCTTCAACACACGTTATAAAGAACATATTTCCGCGTATCGAAACAACCACCCTGAAAAGTCACACTTCGCCAAACATCTTTTAGATTCAGGACATAGTATTCCTAATAATCATGCTTTTTCCATTTTACACACATGTGAAAAAAGTTTTAAATTGTCCGTTCTAGAACAATTAGAAATCATAAAACATAATAAAGATAATACGCTTACATTGTTGAACGAGCAGGTCAGTTATACCACCTCCCCACTTTTGAATCTATTTTCAAATCAACAAAATATTATTAATATCCATCAATCACCAACGGTTTAACTTTTTAATTTTTACTTTAACTTCTTGTTTGCGTTTACGTTACGATCGCGTTAACGTAACGATTACGTCAGCTCATTAGTGGGAACGGTATAAAAGACCTGTTCGCCAGCGATTCATTTCAGAGGACTCGCCCGCTGCGCTCGAGTACTTACAGTGGTACGGACCTCTCTCTCTGCGACTCAAATAGCCACCGAACTCCAGAAGCTGCGGTTCTCTCTCGGCCTCTCACAAGCGGGTCTCACCGGGAGAAGCCGCGGAAGAAGGAAGAGGAGCTACCTGGGATTTCGCCACGCAGCAACGAAGAAACCAGAATTTTATTTTAAACAACTCTTTTTGGAGCTACCCTCCTTTATATTACCTTTTCTGAGGCAACTCTAAAAGGTAATATAAAAGTTCTGAGACGGTGTTTTCCGATATCACTAGCTATGCATTCCGCATAGTTGTTGGCCAACCAGGCCGCGGGTCTTCCACCGCCGCCACGAGCCCATAGCCGGGGTGGCCAAGCTGCTCGAGTTGCTGACGCCGATCAGCACTCGCAGCTCCCCCGGCCCCGCACCACCCATCGCCCCGCCGCGTTCGCCGCGTCCATCGGGGACCGCGCCCGCTCCTGCGCTCGCGACCACCGCGACTGCGCCCGCGTCTGCGCCCGCGAGCGCGCCCGTGCCCGCCAAGCGCCTGACACCGCCGCGCTCCTATGCCGCGACCGCCGCGACCACCGCGACCTCCGCGCGCACCATGACCGCACCGCGCGCCGTCACCAGCGCGACCGCCCTGCGCTCCGCGACCTCCAGTGCGTCCGCATCGCGCGCCGCACCATCCGCGCGACCCGCGACATCCGCCACCGCCTCTCACGCCGCCGCAACTCGGCAGTCCGCGTCCGCGGTTAGAGCTCCCGTGCGTGAGCTCACCGCGTCCACCGTGCCGACCGCGACCGCAGCGCAGCGCGAGCCAGCGCCCGCGCTCCGCCGGCTACGCCGTTGCCGCAACGCGACCCGCGTACCAGGGGAACCGCCCAGGCTCAACCGCCCTCCGCGCCCGCACCGACGTCGCCGACTGTGCGAATAATATCGCCGTCGCGATTCACTCCGCCGACGAATTAACCAGCCCCTTTCCCGCTTCCGGTAGCAAAGCGGTCCCGGGACCCGACCTCGCCTACGGCTGAGGACGAACAGACGCTCTCGCTGCCGCGGCTCGACTTGTCACCGATGGAGGTGACAACCCAACCCACCCTCGCCCACTCATGCGGCCTCTGCGCAGCGCAGGTACCCACCCCTGATTGTGGAGAGGCTGCCCGACTGGGCGCGCCACTTCAAGGAGCTGAAACAGCTCCTGAAGCGACCCCCGAGCGCGAGACCCTTTGGGAGGGGAATCAGATTCCTTCCCAGAGATGAGGACGAGTACCGGACGGTACAACGGTACCTCACCAAGCTGGAACAGACTGAGAACATCTCCTGGTTCTGTTACTCTCTGCCAGCAGAGCAGAGCCTCAAGGTAGCCATCAGAGGCCTACCTGAGAACACGGAGCCAGGAGACATAGAAGAAGCCCTCGGAGAGTTGAACTTCGTGCCTGAATACGTGCGCAAGATCAGCGCGCGTAAGGGAAGGCCGGGGTGCATCTTCTTCGCCCAACTACGACGCACACCAGAATTGACGCCTGCGATTTACAAGGTCACGGAACTCCTGTGCATGCCAGGAGTACGCATAGAGGCCTGGAGGGGCAAGAAGGGGCCAGCACAGTGCCACCGTCAGACCTTCAGGCACTCCTCGCACAATTGCCATCAGACCTTGGCTTGCGTACGATGTGGCGAGGAACATACCGCCAAGGATTGCCCGCGGCCGCGAGAGGAGCCGCTGACTTGTGCCAACTGCGGTGACGCGCACACCGCGAACAACATCCGGTGCCCAGTGTTTATCAGGGAACTGAGGAGCAAACGGGCCGGCACAGTCGCGCGCACAACCCGGAGGCCCACGCAGAACACCGTCGCGGAGAAGGAGAATGCTCAATTCTCCCTGATGGCCGCGGCAAATCCCCCTACAGAAGGTAGGCGCAAGCGACGTCGCAGGCGACGCCGCGGGGTAGAGGAAAAGGAGGAGGACAGGCCTCTACTGCAACCGCCATCCGTGGCTGCACCGGTACCAGTTTTAACTGCTGCCCCCAGACAGCGGGCGCAGGTAAGGCTGGATGGTGCACACAAGCGGACAGAGCGTCCAGAAGGCCATGACAATACTGTCACTAGCTGCTTGAAGATACTTCAAGCAGTATTAGAAGCCATACAGGTCGGGCAGAATCCCGTACCGATAATCCTCAGAGGGCTGGCTGATCTATATACTCATGAGTAGCAGTCCTCCTCTGAGAGTGATGTCCTGGTACGCCGACGGCATTTCCAGTAATAAACAAGAACTCCTTAAGGTGGTACTTAAAGAGCAGGAGATTGACATCGCTCTCCTACAAGAAACCCACCTGAGCAGTGGAAAGAGATGTGGCTTTGCGGGCTACGCCACCTACCGAGCTGATGAGACATCCCCACTAGGAATAGCGTATAGGGGACTTGCAATCCTAGTGCGACACAACATAGTGCATCAGATTTTACCGCAGACCACCTTGCGGTCATCAACAGCAATCGGGATAGAGATATTCCTTGACTCGGGCCCATGTAGAGTGTTTACCTTTTACAAGGCGCCAAGCATCCGCCTCGATATCGAGGACGTTCACGCCACTCTGGGCAGTACACCCGCCATCATCGCTGGCGACTTTAATTGTAAACACTTGTCATGGAATTCGACAAGGAACTGTCCCGACGGGACCCGGCTGTTTGACGACGCCGAGAGACGAGGCTACAGTGTAGTCGGGCCAGAGACGCCCACACACTACCCCTACCAAGCCAATGCACTACCGGATGTCATAGATCTAGTGGTAACCCAAGGACTGACTAACACCATGACGGTAGAAGTCCTGGACTACCACCTCATCTCAGATCATCAGCCGCTGCTCATTAAATACTCTCCTGATCCGACCCGGACTACCCCGCCGGACCGTAGGAGATACAACTAGCAGACCTTTGCCGCGTACATGGCAGAACACTCTCCATCTTTCCCCGTTACCAGTGCAGAGGAAGTTGATCTCCTCGCAGAGCAGTTCACTACGTGCGCCGCGAACGCGCTAGCCGCAGCAGAGGAAGCAGCCAACGGCAGAGCGAACTCCGCGAACATCCCATCCTCTATCAAGAAGAAGATAGAGGAAAAAAGGAGGCTTAGAAGAGCATGGATGAGATCCCGCTGTCCCGTCCTGAAGTCTCGCCTCAACCGCATAGCCGACGAGGTGTGCCAGCTCCTTATGACGAGGACTGAGAACACCTGGCTGCGAGAGGTTGATGACGCCAGTGAGGACTGGAACAAAGTTCACAGACTTTGTCGGCGATTCACGGGCAGTCGCCCGCCTACGCGCCCCCTCAAAGACTCGAATGGGACTAAGAAGTTCGCGGCCGCAGATAGAGCCGAGATATTCGCAGACCATCTTGAAACCCAGTTCCAGCCAAACCCAACAGTAAACACCTGCCACGAGGAGATGGTGTTGGACTACTTGCAGGACTACTTTGGTCATGACGTCCAAAGTCATGAAGACCCCATTGTGCTAACACTGGGACAAATCCGAAAGGCACTGTTGAGGACACCCCTGAGAAAAGCCCCAGGCCCAGATCGCATCCCCAACGAGGCTCTACGTCACCTTCCCCCGCGCTCCGTCGCGACGCTGACTAGAGTTTTCAACGGAATCCTGAGGTTTGGCCACTTCCCACAGAGCTGGAAACTGGGACGAGTTATTATGATTCAGGCTTCAGAGCCAAGCATTCCACCACCCAACAGCTAGCCCGCGTCCTTCACCAACTAGCGGCCGCCCAGAACCGAAAGGAGCACTCCGTCGGAGTGTTCCTAGATATGGAGAAGGCGTTCGACCGCGTCTGGCATGAAGGACTGCGGTATAAAATTGCTTCTACCTCTGCACCCCGACGAGTCGTAAGGCTGGTTCGGTCGTTCCTCCAAGACCGGCGCTTCCAAGTGGCAGTGGAAGACGCCATTTCTACAGAACGACCGATCCTAGCAGGAGTCCCACAGGGAAGCTGTCTCTCGCCCGTGTGCTACTCCAAGTACACGGACGACATCCCTGTAGGGGAAGAGGCCACGCTTGCGTTGTACGCTGACGATGCGGCATACGTGGCCTCCTCGATAAAGCCTTACCACGCGGCGATCAAAATCCAGCGCACCCTGGATTTACTGCCGCAATGGTTGGACGACTGGAAGCTCTCAGCTAACCCCAAGAAGACCCAAGCCATCCTTGTCAGCAACAGGAGAACCATGAAACCGCAGCTTACACTCCGAGGTGAGTCCATACCATGGACCCCCACGGTAAAATATCTGGGGGTGACCATTGACCGCCAGCTGAAGATGACTCCACACGTCAAGGCTCTCATCAACACCACGAGAGTAATGAGAGCCAAGCTGAGACCCATTTTGTCGTCCAACTTCCCCATGAGAGCGAAGCTGGGCGTCTATAAAGCCTACGTTCGAACCCGCCTTACCTACGCCGCACCGGCGTGGTACGCGCTGACCAACCGGCGCTTACATGGGAAGATAGAAGCCCAGCAGTCGCTGACTCTGAGGACCGTTGCTGCTGCCCCCCGCTCCGTCAGAAATGACGTCTTGCGGAGAGACCTCAAGATCGAGACTGTGGAAGACTTCGTCGGACACCTCGCCGAGCGTATGTTCCGAAGAGCGGAGGGATCTCGGCACCCGCATTTGAGGAACATCGCTCCGTATCACTCGAGGCCACCGACCACAGCTCGACTCGACTCCGAGCTTTCCCGCGAGACCTCCTCACCACCAGTGATGGTGACGAGGACAGCAGCAACAGGACTGACCCGACTATCAGCTTGCAGGCGCAAGCCTCGCTGATAGTCGACAACCACCGGACCTGACACCACCCAAATTGACAACGGTGCTGGCTCGTAGCTGAAAAGCTCTCCAGCGCCAAACCCAACCCAGGACGCGAGACGGAAACGTCTCACCCAACCCAACGACCTGTCCGTAGCCACGGACAGCGATAGAACCCACCGAAGGGGGCCGTCGCCCCGAACGGTTTTCCCGACCCCTCTAGGGGTTGCGCGAATTTCGAGTGGATTCATTTCAGTCGTTCGTGCTCAGCCGAGGCGACAACATCTCCTGCGGATGCCGCGTGGAGTAGCGAAACGCGTCGAGGTTTTTTGCACGTTGATGTTGGTAACTAACAACTGCATTAGCTGTAGTGCATGCGTATTGTGGGAGGGAGGGCGGTGCATTCTGCATTTGCCTGAACTGGTACTCAACGCGGTTGTGGTTGGTGTGGTTTGGGTGCCTGCGCTAGCGTGTCTTAGCGGAAATTTAAAGCAAAATAATTGTATTTTATTTTTCCCATCTACAATAGAAAATAATTGTTATTAACGCGCCCGCGGATCTTAGGGATTTGACCCGTTAATCAAAAAAAGATCTCTATTTCTATATAATTTATACATAAGTATAACTATTTTAGTTTGTATTTATATATTATAATTATATTTTAAGTGTATATGTATGTATATAGTTGTACGGTCTGCTAGCCGTACACCTTTCTAGCTATGCTGACGGTGAAAGTAAATCCAAACTCCTTGTTGAGCTTACGAGATTTATTGTCACACAAATATTACAAATAATAAATGCTATGAGCCGCGGCCGTCTTGCTAGGCACCAAATGCGAACTAAATATAAAAGTAAAAGTAAATATTAAAGTAACGAAATGGGGTCAGCCGCGCATAGTAACTTTATTGCTGATGAATAAAAATGTACGTTGTTTCACCGTTCATGCTGCGGGCCACCAGAGATGGCGGTGAGATTAAAGTTTATTGCGAAAATAGAGAGGTGGTGTTGGTTACTATGGGCGACGTAGACTTATTTAAACACTGAACACTGTGTATCTTGGCTGCTTGGCTGTCTTCGTCTTCACAAATGCTGTTTCGAATGCAGGAGAAGCGCACGGTCGTGCGTTCAGCTGCTACGGGAGCTGCTACCGCCGCCGCCGGACGCACGCGCCGCCACGCCCAGCACGCGCCAGACTGCGATGCCGATGATGATGTAGATAAGAGCGAACTGATGTACATCATGATATGATATATCAGTGCTCAATACTGCTTGCTCTTTCAAATCCTTTAATACCTTTTCAATATCCTAAAGTTGTTTTTGGCGCTCGTTTATAGTATCGTCCATGGTATGGGTGTATGGGTGTGATTGGGATTGAGGCGTTGATGATGTTGTTTATAGGGCTGATTCCTTGTGTTTTGATATCGATGCTTGTTTTAATTACATTACGATCAAGGTTACGAGCGCGCACCGTAAATAGGTCGGACTTGACAATGCACCCGTGTGACATGCTGACGATGCCGGCTTGCTCCAGCTGTGACGCGGTCACCTGATCCGCGCATATCACTCGTAACTGACACCTCTTACAACAAAAGTACAAGTACTTGTTTAATGTATTTAATTTGATCCACTTATTGATGCAGGGGTGAATAGCCGTTTGGCATTGTTTCTTGTTATTGTCATATTCACAGAGACTTTCTTCTTGCTTGAGATGATAGACAGGTTTTGGACTGACACCAATAAGTCTCATCTTGTTGATGACATGATGTAATAATATCTTCTCTTTCCATTATGATGTAAGCATCTTTTGCTAAATTGATGGCAAAATATTCCGAAACTGGAACCGTGCTTATCATCTTGCTATTATTTGTCACGGTTGGCACGGGAATAAGATGAAACATTTTGAAAGAATCTCTGCTGACTAGTGGAACCTTGATTTCAAACAGCAGGTATTCGTTGCACATCCTTGCTTTGATGGTAAGTAGATTGTATATGTTCTGTAAACTTGTATGTATATTATCTATAGGCAGAGTCAGCTCATTCGATATTTGGCTTGCTATGATGCTGATCTCGCTTTTGAGTTGTTCCGGTGATAAAAGATGATAATTAAATCTTCCGTGATAGATATCTGTGATCGTATCCAAGAGTGATTCTTGTATGTTTCGAAGTTCATTGATCATGTTACTTGCAGCAACAGCGGTAGGTGTATTGTAATTTGATTGCGAAATGTTGTTCACCTCTGCGTTTAATATGTTGACGGCTTTTTCTATTTTTAGTAGGTGTTTGTTTACTAATTTGTATTGCTTATTTATGGCGTCCTCGCTTCTTTTAAGTAAATTGTATTCTGCTTCAACAATCGATGTTTGATTGCGCCATAAAGTAGCTAAATGTTGCTGATTATCCTGTATGAGCGTAATATCTTTCTGATACTGTTCGGCAAATTTCTCGTCCAAAACGCCGAACAATGTATTTGCTACAGAGCCGACAGCATTAATGAGACCACGCCTCCTTCGCGAGCGCGTGCTTGTATGTTGCGTCATCAATATCGTGTTGTAGTGCTGAAGTTCATCGTAACTGTGACGTAGTTGCCAAAGTATGACGACACATTGAACTTGCTCGGTTAGTTTCTTGCAGGTTTCTTCCAGATGGTTTAAGTACATTTCGAAATTTTTCATGCCTTGCCAGTAGGGTTCCATCTTGTAATATACCACTACTGTCCAGTCGTCTCTTATAACTTGCATATTTGCGACCTTATCGAAATAAATGCCTTGGTTTGATCTCAGCGGAGTGTTGATATAGTTGCACGATGAAGTGGTATGTATACTCATGAAATATAATATAGCCAATGCTAGCGACTTGAGGTTAAAGCGAGGTTTCTTCGTGTGTTTCATGTCAATTTGCTGCTGTAAGTCTTGCAGTGTTTGTTTGTTGGCGGTCGATATTTGAACTTTGATTAACAGGTAGTAAAGATAGTTTTACGACTGGTCGCTTTAGATAACCGTTCTTGGTTTTAAGCGTCCTTTTGAAATAATATTTTCAGCTTCGTTGTTACGGGTGAAAGCCATCCGAGGGGGTCAAAGATAGTTGAGATAGTAGATAGTAACGTTCGTTTCGTTGTTTTGACTCGTTTGCTTGTATCTTTGATTCGAAGGTAAAATTGTCTTCTTGTGGATTCCACCGTAGGCCTTAAAGCCTTATTCGACTCCGTTCCGCGAAAGTCGAAGCTTTCTCGCTTGTTTAAGTCATCAATTAAATCTGGTACATTTGATGACCATTTTCTCAGATTAAACCCGCCTGATTTGAGTAGCTTCGTGAGGTCATTTGTAAGTTGTAATGCTAAAGAAATGTTATGGCTTCCATGAATTAGGTCATCTATATAGAAACAGTCTTTTAATACTTCAATTGCTTCGCTTTCTTGATAATTATGCTCTTCGTCTTCTGCTAATTGCTTCAGCGTCATCATTGCCAAAAATGGCGCGGACTTGGTGCCATATGTGACCGTAGTCAATTGATATTCTTGAATAGGTTTTGCTTGACAGTCTCGCCATATAATCTTGTGATACTGTTGGTCTGTTTCACTCAACCAAATTTGTCGAAACATTT
The DNA here is from genome assembly GCA_949316185.1 of Pyrausta nigrata. NCBI lineage: Eukaryota > Metazoa > Arthropoda > Insecta > Lepidoptera > Crambidae > Pyrausta > Pyrausta nigrata. The sequence goes on from OX438952.1 coordinate 13,275,125, forward strand.
TTTATATATTGGCCGTGTATGCATACTTATATTGTCGCCATTTCAGAATTAAAAACTGAAGGTCTTGTTGTAAGTTTTGACCCCTAAACATAAGGTCATTAAGGCTCATTCTAGTAGATGTTTTTGCCGATGCATTGAAGACGACTCTTAGTTTTGTTGTTTTTGATTCAGCTCGTAGTACACAGTGGTGCGGTAAAAAAAAGTCCGGTCTCGTGTTTCCGGTGGCCGGCGCCATGTGACCCGATGCTAGGTATTCGTCGATAAACGTTTTGTAATTAGACGCGGTGTCATGTTGCTTTGTAAATTTATGTTCTAATTGAATAAACTGCGCAATGGCCTTGTTTTTTGATGTTCCCAATTCTTGCTTGAAGTTTGGTTTAAATGGAATTTTTACTTCATATCTCCCATCTTCTCGTCGAATAGTTGATGACTTGTAGTAATCAGTGCATGCTTGATCTTCACTTGATAGGGCCGATTCTTGTGTAATGTCTTCGATTTGCCAAAACTGTTGAATATCTTCGATATTATTCAATAGTACGTTACATTGTAGTACAGTAGAATTAGCGCTTCCGCTTAATATCCACCCAAAGCGAGTTTGTTGTGCGATCGGTGTTTGATTGTTTTCTCTACAGATGCCATCCAAGAGAATATTTGAGTATACTTCAGCGCCCAGCAGGAGGTCTACAGGACGACAAATGTAGAATTCAGGGACTGCTAGTTGTATATCTTCCAGAAATGCCCATGATGGTCTTGCTAATGTATAACTCGGAAGGTTGTTTATCAAGGTTGTCATTATAAGAACGTCAGTGTTAATTGAGTACTCGTTGTTAGTCGACTTAATAGTTATATTTGCTTTTCTCTTGCAGTTGTTTTCTTTTGCTCCAATTCCAGTTATGACACCTTTACATTGACGTCTTTGTAATGAAAGAAGTTGTGCTGCTTTTTCAGTTATAATTGATGTTTGCGATCCTTGGTCTAGAAGGGCTCGCAGGTTATAACAATGCCCATTGGCGGCTTGAACTTGGACGATCGCAGTAGCTAGTAATATCTCTGATGATTCTTGACCTTGAGATAGCGATGTTGTAGACGAGTTACTGTAGTTCACCATTCTTGATGTGTCCGGACGTTTTGAATTAATTTGTGTTGCGAATAAAATAAGTCAGCCTATTAGATCCCACTGCTGGGAAAAGGCCTCACCTCAACTATGAGGAGGAACGAGCCATACTTCACCACGCGGGCTCAGTGCGGATTGGTGGAGGGGTGTATGTAAGGCAAGTGACAAACCTTACTGTCAGAAGTTATCAAGCCGCCCTAGGGCCTCTGACTAGGCTTAACGACTAATACCACAGATATTAGCCGGGACCAACTGCTTAACGTGCCTTCCGAAGCACGGAGATGCTTGTCATGGACGTCACTTAAATGGTCGGAATGGTCACCCATCCAATCACGACCGCGCCGTGGGTTGCTTAACTTTTGGTATCACTACCAAAGCGCTGCCGCCACTGCGCCACAAGCACCTCATGTGTTGACATTCACCTTGACATTCACCACAACGCTTGTTTGATGTACACTTCCCATGATGATTGAATAGGCAATTAGTGCACATCTTGAGTCTTGATATCGTGTTGAGTTTTTGTTGTGGCGACATCGCTATGAATGTGTCACAAAAATATATTCCATGATCGCTGTTGCAGAGAGGGCACTTGATAGCTCGAAATTGATTGTAATTTGTATTTGTTGGTTCGGCTCTATTGTTTGAATAAACTTGAAATCTTGATTTATTTTGCCTTGCTGAAGGTTGATATGTTTGAGGTCTTGTGGTGGCTTGCTCTTGCTTTCGACGTGAAGACTCCATTGCTGTGAACTTGCATTCTACGAAGTTCAAGCAGTCTGATAGTGTTGGTAGTTCTCGTGGCTGTTCTAGACATTCGTTATAGTCGTTAAATGACTCATTATCTAGCTTTTGCGAGAGTAGATGTACTAGCAATAGGGTCCCAGGTACTAATGTCTATACCTAGGTTTTTCACGGCATTTAGTGTTTTAAGGGCCGTGTCATGAAGGCGCTTGAGTTAATTCAGTGATTGCTGCTGCATGGTAGGAATTGACAGTAAGTTGTTAATGTGTGAAGTAAAAATGAGCTTCTTGTTATTGTAGCGATGGTTAAGTATTTCCCAGCATACGGTGTAGTTTTCAGAACTAATAGGTAGATGTTGTAACAGTCTTTCTGCTTCTCCTCGTACCTTGCCCTTGAGAAATTGCATTTTCTGAGCATTCGATAGCGAGGGATTGTTGTAAATTGTTTCATTGAATAAATCTTTAAAGGATGTCCACTGATGATAACTTCCACCGAATGTAGGTATATCCATCTGCGGCGTTGATTTTTCTCTGTGAGATACGGACCATAGCTTGCTGTTAATGGACCGTTTGATGTTGTTATACATTTGCTCATAAGAGAAAAATGCTCTTTCATATACGCTGTTAGTGCTACCTTGAGTTTCACTGTCAATCTCCCAATGCAGCTTGTCGATAGCAGACCACCTTGACTGCAGAGAATGAAGCAGATCTTCGAGCTCCCATTTCTCTGTCACGGAATCTGGATTAATGCTAGTAGCTGTTCGATGAAACGCTCGGAAGTTACTTGCTTGCTTTTTAAGTAAATCTTTTTCGTTACTTGCTTAAATGTTTTACAGTTGGCTTGCTTGCTTACTTGCTGATTTCCTTGCTAACTTGCTTGCTGAATTGCTAACTAACTGGCTTGCTGATTGCTCACTAACTTGCTTGACAACTTGCTTATTTCCTTGTTAACTGGCTTGATTAAATTTACTTGATAACTTGCTAACTTGCTTGATTAAATTTGCTTGATAACTTGCTAACTTGCTTGATTGAATTTACTCGATAAATTGCTAATTTCCTTGCTAACTTGCTGGTTCTCAATGTCGTTGCAGTTTTGGGCACAGATATGCGCCTTCTCAATTCCGTTGGTGAGACCCGCTGGTGGGAGGCCAACGAACCGATTCGCTCTATGCACGAGATCCACAAAAACACTGAGCCTTTTCGAAGGACCATAAAATGTACGGTCTGCTAGCCGTACACCTTTCTTGCTATGCTGACGGTGAGAGTAAATCCAAACTCCTTGTTGAGCTTACGAGATTTATTGTCACACAAATATTACAAATAATAAACGCTATGAGCCGCGGCCGTCTTGCTAGGCACCAAATGCGAACTAAATATAAAAGTAAAAGTAAATATTAAAGTAACGAAATGGGGTCAGCCGCGCATAGTAACTTTATTGCTGATGAAGGGAAATGTACGTTGTTTCACCGTACAATAGTATAGTATTATATATATACTAGCGGTCCCCCGCGACTTCGTTCGCGTAAATTTAGGATTTCCTGTGGGCATTGTTAGGAGCGGAGAATTATTTAAAACTGTGATATCTTTTAAGATAAGAATCAAAACGCGTGTGAATAATATGAACATATTAATTATAACGGTCCCCCGCGACTTCGTCCGTGCTTTTTGATTTAACTGCTTCCCCGTTGATTTCTAGGTAGGTATCATGCATTTTATAGCTCATACAAAGCGTTTCCCGACAAATAAGCTATCTAACACAAAGTATTTATTTCAAATCAGCTCAGCAGTTCCTGTTATTAGCATGTTTAAGCAAAAAAAATAATTTCTCCGTTTTTCCTGTTATAATGTGAGATATGGTGCAACCGACCCTAACCTCTTTATAATATTAGTATAGAAAAATAGCAGTCCCCGAGGACTTCATGCGCACCTATTGATTTTACTCCATTCCTGAAAGACAAAGTGATTTTTTGTAAATTACCTATCTTATAGCCTTGCTAAATACGTTGTACTTTACACAAAGGTTTTTTTCAAAATCGGACAATGAATAGGTAATTCTGATCTGAGATAAGTGCATTCAAACAATCAATTAGACAAAAGTCGAGAAGAAATCAGCAATATTAAAGTACTATCCTGGTCACCACTAGGCATGGACGATTTCATGTATAGCAGATGAAAAATCATATGAAATGAATTTCATTGTTCACACCTGCTATTTTTTTTCATATAGGCTGCTACAAATCGCACTCTGCGAAATCATAGATCATGCTCATTTCATTTCATTCATTGATGACTGCATGTAGCAGAGCGAGTCGCGAGCGAGCGAGTAGGAATGATTTGCCCTAGGTGCGTGTTAGAAAAAGACAAACACACTAGTTATGCGATCATAGGTGACGATCGATACTAGGTGGACATTTTAAGAACTTTAAACCTATAAACATAAAGTTTAGATTCGTTTGCCATGATTTTTCGTGACAACCTAAATATGACATTTCATATTAGTAGCAAATTAGCAACCGTTCACAATAATTCATATTTCATTATAAGTAGCACATAGCAAAAAGTGTTACATTATGACACTGCGAAAAAAAATCATTGTCAATGAAATTTCACATGTGATTTCATATGAAAAAAATCATCATTTCATGAAATGAAAATGAATTAAAAGTAGCAATCATTTCCATGCCTAGTCACCACCGCCTTACCAAGATGGCCAAAGAAAGAGCATTGCGTCTTGTCATATTGTGTGTGCAAGCGACAATAGGTGAGAGTAGTTAAGGCAGGCGGCAGAAACCTCCCTCTTTGCTTTCAAGCAATGAGAGATTTTTTTTCGCAGTGTCATAATGTAACACTTTTTGCTATGTGCTACTTATAATGAAATATGAATTATTGTGAACGGTTGCTAATTTGCTACTAATATGAAATGTCATATTTAGGTTGTCACGAAAAATCATGGCAAACGAATCTAAACTTTATGTTTATAGGTTTAAAGTTCTTAAAATGTCCACCTAGTATCGATCGTCACCTATGATCGCATAACTAGTGTGTTTGTCTTTTTCTAACACGCACCTAGGGCAAATCATTCCTACTCGCTCGCTCGCGACTCGCTCTGCTACATGCAGTCATCAATGAATGAAATGAAATGAGCATGATCTATGATTTCGCAGAGTGCGATTTGTAGCAGCCTATATGAAAAAAAATAGCAGGTGTGAACAATGAAATTCATTTCATATGATTTTTCATCTGCTATACATGAAATCGTCCATGCCTAGTGGTGACCAGGATAGTACTTTAATATTGCTGATTTCTTCTCGACTTTTGTCTAATTGATTGTTTGAATGCACTTATCTCAGATCAGAATTACCTATTCATTGTCCGATTTTGAAAAAAACCTTTGTGTAAAGTACAACGTATTTAGCAAGGCTATAAGATAGCGATTCATTGAGCTGTGAGTTTTACAATTTTTGACGACACACTTAGGCATGTTCATTGTTTGACGGACCACGCGTCATTAGATACTTAATCGGCTTAAAATGGCGATCCGGCCGATAAGAGCATGTGCCATAGCTGTTATAGTTAGACTTATGTTATCGCGGACTTTATTGTAGATAATGATGTCCTCTACAAAACTGTAGAACATTACTTTGTTCTATTGTCAATAGTTTTTGCTGTTTTTGCAATAGCGTTCGCAATTTAATGATTTTCCTTTTACACCTTTGGTTACATAATCGAAGTTTTCATACGGAATCCTAACTTTTTTGATAATGTAGTATAGCCTATGTCCATCGCAGATAATGCAGGATTCTAATGGTGAAAGAATTTTTCAAATCGGTTCAGTAGTTTCGGAGCCTATTCGTTGCAAATCAACAAACAAACAAACAAATCTTTTCTTTTTATAATATTAGTATAGATATCTAAATTACTTTTAATGTTGCATTCTTATTAACAATTGCTCTTTCTTGCTGATGTCTCACTGCACCCGTTGCCATCTTTCTGCATGGCCTAAAGGTTTGACTGGCAGAGAATGCTTTTTAGCATTAAGTCCACCTTTTGTACACTTCTATTTGTGCAATAAAGTTTTTAAATAAAATAAAAAAACTTTAGTTTTTAATATTTTTAACACTCAGTGTTCTTTCTTATTTATATAATTGGCCCAGTTTGCCAAAGGACGTGGGTTAAAATCCTATCAGTGTGCGAATTTTTGTTTTCTTATTTAAACTTATATCCTTATTTCTTATTATGGCGATTGCTTTATAATGCTACGCCAAGGCTCGGCCAATCATAGCCAAAGCCAGCCCAGCAGCCCAGCCATAGCCACCGCACAGCCAGACAACACCAAGCCACCGCTTGCCACCCTTCCCCACCGCCAATGTGCCTATACTGGAGGGGGAAAGCCTTTATAAGCGACGGACAGCTCAGTCTAGCAGACTTGTACACAGCAGCCACTGAGTAAGCTGAAACTCTGCCAGTTTGAGTAACTATAATCATTATTCTTTGTAAGTGTGTGATTCGGGGATTAAATCTGTGTGCTTAAGCTATTGTGCGTTTTTTATTTATGCCACTCGTTTACAATAAATTTAAATGGTCCTTCAAAAAGCTATTGTCTCTAACATAACTGAAGGTGACAATGATTCGGCAGTAAAAAAGCTTTTTAAACATATATATACATATACATATATGTGGCTAATTTCCTTGCGTCCCCGAAACGAAAATGTCACTTCCGCTCCCTTGAAAGCATTTGCTTTGCATAATACATGCGTATCGGGTAGTAATTAGAACTAATTAGTGGAAAAAGGTGTTTTGTACTCTTTGTTTATTTTTACCGTTTTGAAATAAGTATATTTTTTCTTTTTCTTTCGGTAATTACTTATACATATTTGAGGTACTTATGAGTATAATTAAAACACTGGGTTTGTGGAGCTCAAGTGACTTATGTCTTTTTATTACTATTGACAAAGCGTAAACAAAACAAGTATAATAAAATAAAAACATCAATGAAAAATACAATTAATATGATTTTCGTTTCTATTGCACAACTGAAATAAATCTCTAGGCGTGTTTACAATAAGTAAATCATAATAAGATATTCATAAATTATTTGACGATATATTACTAGAATTTGAACCCAAACATTCATGACATTTTTGTTTTATACAAAGTAAAGACGAAATAAGGTCCAAGAAATATCTGAATAATATGCGACGTTACGCCGTTTTTTCACAATAAGCCCCGACGCGAGCAGTTTGTATGCTAATGAATTAATTACAAAAATGAACCGTATACAAAAATCCGAATGCTTTCTGTCGGAAATCCGGAATTATTTACATTGGCCGGCCCTTAATCTCGTAAATACGGTAATTTTGAAGTCGAACTGAATGGGCGAAACTGTTTAATTATGTTTATTCTAATTTAATTTTCAACACTGTGTGTTTTGAGGATCGGCCAAGCACAATAATGTAAAGACTGGATAAGAGTCGGAATAGATAATTATTCGACGACCGTCATGGCGTAGTGGTTCGCTTCCTAGACGACAAAGCAGCGGTTGCAAATCCCGCACAGGAATAGAGTTTGTGTAATGAGCACGATTTGTACCTAAATCATCATAATCCTCCTAGCGTTTGTAACGTTGTGGATTTTAATCATTTCGAATCTTGCGCATTTGTCTTTTGAATTTCGCGCGAATTCCACAGGGCTTTTAGTCTGGTATTCCTGACTTAAATTTGATCTTATTTTGTAGCTGGCCATTCGGAGCCTTTACCCAATGACATCTCGCCGTTCCAGACGGGGCTGCCATTGCAATTCCTTATTTACCAAAATAGAGGAATTTTATTGTTGTTGTGAATTATTTTCTACCAAACTAAACAATGAATTTTGGTTTCCTGAACTAAATACTTTGTAAATAAATTGAAATTGGTGTTTAACAGTTATATCGTGTCTCGACGTTTACAAAAGGAATGAAATTTTATTGTTTTGTAAAGATTAGTATTTTCAGGTTTCAAAGTTTTAGTAGAAATTGTATTTTTTTTTGTGAACAATGAACACACCTGTCAGGTGGGTTATTTTTTCTTACGTCGAGTGTCGAGCTCATAACCTCTTTTTCTTTTATTGGAGAATGCCAGGTTTGCCAAGTTTAACTCGACGATCTTATAGACATCGACCCTTTGGAAACGAGGGTAAGTTCAGGTTTCAAGGCTGGAATGTCTTCAATGCTCGGTGCGAGCAACCTCTGTGATTTTCGTTCTTGTTACAGGCTGATTTACCCAAATTTTTATGGTTGCCGTGCCACCTTTCTACATGGCACAGCAGGGCGGGAGGAGCAGCGTGGAGTCGCCAATTCGTTTTTAATGATTAGATAAATATTTGGACGGCGATGACATGGTAAGTTGCAAAAGATGCTGCTTTCACGCACGTGCCCTCTTCGCACCAAATTTCTTCAAAGCCTCGTGTCCCACAGAGGCTTGTTGCAAACGTGTCCCTAATGCTTTTCATTTTTCATTTCAGCTGCACGGGATTATTTGTCAGATTGTACATTATTACCATTGAAATTGTACAGATTTATAAGATTGTTTTTATATAAATACTTGCAACTTAAGCACATGTTTGAGTTCCACGGGGACATGTGAGACCAGCTTACACGTGGAACATAAACCTGCAATCAGCTGCCACTGCACACCTTCCATCACGCTTATAGCCAATGCTAAGCTTCGGCCTGTCCGCAGGAATTTGTTAAACACCGGGAATGCAGATCGGTCAACTCCATTACTTTAATTAGGGCAACTAGTACCCCTTTAGTATTCTTTTTATCAAAGCAAAGTGGTGGTAAATACTATTTTTACTACTCGTAGTATTTCTTTAGATTTTGATGTAAAGTGTAAACGCCTAATCAGAACCCATTTATGTTCGACCCCTCCGATGAACTAGTTTTCTGTGATTGAGGTATAATAGCGTAACCTTAAGCTAGTACATAAGCTGTTCATAGGGAATTGGTCATTGTAAATTCAGTTATTTAATTATTTTAAATAAAACAAACAATTCCAAGTTTCTCTTTTATTTCTTTTGTCCGTGGAACCCGTAGGGCATTCACAGTACAGGATTTCACGTGACACGTTATCCCAGTTGTGCACTCGCACGCGAGAGCCTAGGGTCCACTGACCATGATCCAGGATGTGGCAGATTAGGTAATTACAGTGGACTGCCATGTAATTATGGATCGACTGCCATCTGACCTCCGTGACCCTGTTATCAGGGGAACCTGATCTTTGGATCGTGGTTACACATTCATTTGTATTGTTACAAATTGATTTGTACCTAAATAGAGGATGTTTATAAACTTATTTAAGTATGTCTATCTGTTATAATCCACGACAACCTAGGGCTAATTTTGGAGGTAGGTATTAATGTGAACGTTAGAAGAGTTTATTATTAGTGTAGGCAGTTATACTGGCTAATAGTACGTAGAGGGTACAAGTGAAGAGTTGAAGGCCGAAGGGGCAGAAAGGCTTTTAATTGGAGATCACTTGATCACAAACGTGGCGTCTACCGGCAAGATGGTCAGACGACCTAATTAAAGTTGCAGGATCGCACTGGATGTAGGCCACTGGTAACAGGTTAGTTTGAAAATCTATGGGGGAGACATATGTTCAGCAGTGGACGTCCTGCTGTTGATAAAGATGATGATGATGAACTATAATGCCATTCTGCACAAATAATACAATAATACAGAGCACAAGTATATGTACTCTCATTTTTCCCACTCATACTCCCAGATCGAGATAGATAGAGATGATACAGATCAGGTGCATTACTACCGATGACTTGGCTACGCTACGATCCAATAAAATTTGAATTCTACTACGTTTGATTATTTAACAGTTTTTGACTTACTTTCAAATGCAATATGAGCACTGAGTAAAATGGAGGCAAATGAATTCTATTATTGTAACACTTAGCGCTTATCTTAAAAAAAAAGAAAACTCAGAAAAGAGGATCTACCTATATTGAAAAGCAACGTTGGCGTATAAATGAAAGGAGCTGAGAATTCCAAGGTTAATGATAAGTCAAGCGATAAGGCTCATTCACACATCAATGAATCGTTCTTTTTCAGATGGTTATTAAATACGAGCCAGTGGAAACGTTTTGAGGCGCATAATAAGGAATACAATATTTCCGGAGAGTTTAACTTTGCTTTCAAAAAAGTAAAGGTCATGCCATCAGTTAAACCTAATATCATGTTCTGAAGTGATAGTTAGTGAAAAATAATATAAAAAGTAAAAAGTGTTCTGAACTGATAGCATTAATTACTATTGAAACTTTTACTGTCTATTTTTAACTTAATCGTGTGTCGTGTTTGAAATAAAATGTATCAGAGTTTATTATGTTTGACACGTAAGCACCTTACTTTCTACTCTACCCTTTTGTAATTGGTGCCCTGCAAATCAAAGCAAATTAAAAATCCACAAGACTAGGCTTTCATTAAGCGAATGAATCCTACATGAGTTTTGGACATTGTATATTTTTCTACCCAAACTAAATCCTCCTCCGTGGTCTTCATAGTATCGCTATCCCTGAGGTCCCGGGTTCGATCCCCGGTTGGATCGATGTAGAGTTTTTTTTTAATATTGTGTCGGGAAACTCGGGTCTGTCTGTTGTGGTACCACCGATTTCCATAACACAAGTGCTTGACCAACTTACTTTGGGATCAGAGCAATATTATATGTGATGTTTTCGAATATTTATTTATTTATTCATAAAATCAAAAAAATACATGAGTAAAATGTATTTACTACCCCAAAGACAAAAGTCAAATAACATTCTAAGCGCTATCGAAATAGCCACAAGTATTACAACAAGGTCTCACTTCACTCATTTTCAACACATAAAGAATATAATGCCTCCATTATGTCAGTTCTTGTCTCCCGAAATCCCGAGATTAACGCCAAGGGTCACAACACGATGTAAAAATAAATGACTTAATTTTTTTGTCAGCACGTTGTAGCATGGCGCGAGTTTATTTTAATTTGGCCGCTGCAGCAGCAAAAAATAATTAAGTGAGTAAAATTTTGCCAGAACGCTCACAGACGCAGATGTACCACAATAGAATGACACAAAGAATGCTTCCCCTAATCCTCAAATATGCACAAACTAAATAATTGTTTTGAAAACTCCACAAGACGTGGGTTGTAACTTCTAATCTTGCTCGGTGACCAAAAAACTTTTTCCTTTTGTTTTTTTTGTATTTATTCAAGTTCATGGTATTTTATTTTATTTTTTTATTATGACTTATAAATTATAAAGCTTTTTAATAGTAAAGTAACCTAGCAAAGCTCGGTTGCCAAGGCACTTTACTGTAATTTACGTTTTATTTAGTTTTTTTTTTTTAATTTTAGCAGTAAGGTACAATTTATTAGGTAACAAAAAAATATCAAGGAAAATAAACATATATTATCATGCAATGTTATTTAAAAAAAACTTTTTTTTATTCATTTTTGTATTATAGTGAAAGGTAAAAAGAAAAGAAACGGCTTAAAACTAAATTTTATCGTGTTTTGTTAAAGAGTTCCTATCACCATCTACCGACGCCATCATCAGACCAGCTCCATGGTACCATATTATTGAATTGCCTCCGAACATATTACGCAAGTGAGTTCATAACAAGATGAAATAGGAAAGAGATCGAAAAAGGCCTGCGCAAAGACTCACACTCAATTGGGAGAAAACCTACTGTATTCAACTTCATTCTAACTATACAAAATGCTTACAACAATTAAAAATATGGTGCGAGTATTACCTGAGCTGGCTATTAGTGTAACTGTTATTAAAACGAAAAGCTCCACTGGGCCTACTCCTCAAAACTTTTGTTTTTTGGGTTCCGTACCCAAAGGGTAAAAACTCTATTGATAAGACTCCACTGTCCGATTGTCTGTCACCAGGCTTTATCTCATGAACAGTGATAGGTACACTGTTAAAATTTTCACAGATGATGTATTTCTGTTGCCGCTATAATAGCAAATATAAAATACAGATTTAAATAATTATAAGTGGGACTCCATACAACAAACGTGATTTAGTGGCGTTTTTATACTTATGAAAAGGTGAATGTTGCCTTTGTTGTATAGATAATTGTACGGAACTAAGAAATCCCTGCATCTAACCTTAGACCTCTTCCACCATAGTGTCTCAACACTTAAAAAGGCTTTGAGCGATGTGTTCTTTGGATGTAGGTAATTGAATGTTGTGCACAGTAGTGATGTTACATAATTACTAACACATTAACTATAAGTGGAAACTTGTAAATGGCCTTATTCTTCTACTGTATTAAATATTCAATTCCTAGCTGTAAGATTCCCGAAAACTGTAAAATAAAATAAAATAAACTCTTCTTGCAAGAGTCCAATTCGCACGGGGCTTATTTTTTAGTAGCGACGCGAGCAAAATCTCGGGCTAATTAGTTTTTATTCAACTGCTCCGAGTTCATTCGATCACACGAATCCGATACAAAAAACAAATTTCAGGACTGAAAACTGTAGTTATATGTGTAACCACAACATTTATAACATACAAACATCAACACTGTCTAGGGATATACAAAACATATTATTATTATATACAAAATATCCCTAGATAGTGTTGATTTTTAAAAGTAACTGTATGTGTGTAAGTTTACTAGGCTTTTTTGGCTTGGCTACTTATGGCTTAAGTTGGCCACTGGTAATAAATTATAATCTGTGAAAGCCTTAAGCGTCTCAGTATGTTGTAAATACCTTAGCAAGCTATGTATATACAGTCAACAGGTCAGGCTACCTATTTTAACTCTGAAAACAACTTTTACTTCGATGTGTCAGAAACAGAGATAACCTCTTTAGGAAAGCAAAGCAAAACCCAAATAACACCATCTTACAAACAACATACGAAAGGTATAAGTATTTTTGTAATAATTTAGTTAAAAATATTAAAAGAATATATGAAACTAACTCACTTTCATATTTTCTTTTAATATTTTTTTGCCGAAGATTATGAAAAAATTATAATAAACTGTAAACATGAGTTAGTGTTGCTGAGAAGCAATACTAATATCAATGCTTTAAAATTAAATGCGGACGAAGTTGTGGATGATATCATAATAAACAAAATTGTTTGGCGAGTTCCTCACGTCACAGTGTCTGATCGTGAAAGAATTAATTTATTAAAATACTTAGAGCGAGATAGATCTATCACGCTATCATTCCGCAATTGGGACTTATATGAATATCCACTTTTACCAAAAACTCGTAAACACACTTGGTCTATTAAAACTATCTCAAGTAGAAAAACCGCGATATGTTATTATTGCCTTACAAACGAACCGTAAGCATAGCGCTGCATTGTCAATGGCTGAATTCGACCATTGTCATGTACGAGACGTTAGAGTATTTTTAAATTCATCATATTACCCTTACGAGGGTTTAAACGTGAGTTTTTCTGAAGATAAGTTTACTTTATTATACGAGCAGTATGCAAGATTTTAACAGTCTTATTATGGACGCCGACCAGAACCGTTAATGAGTTTGAAAGAATTCAAAGATGTGGCTCCTTTATTTATAATTGACTGTTCACGTCAGCACGAGACTTTAAAGGGATCAATAGATGTAAGAGTTGAAATTGAAACAGATCAAGAAATACCTGATCAAACTGCTGCATATTGTTTGATTTTAAACGATTGCATATTCGAGTACAAACCATTGAGTAATATTGTTAAGAAAGTATCATGATCAAAAATACAATAATCGTTGATGTACAAGGTTTCAAAAATGATAAAAATGACTTTTTAGTAAAAGAGTTATGTATAGCCACTCAAGAACATACTCAAATATTTCTAATTAAGCCACCATATCCATTTTCGGCGCTAACTGATAAAGAAAAAAGAAACGTTAGATGGATAGAAAAGAAAAGAGGATACCGGTGGAGCGAAGGCTATATTGACTACCGAGAGTTTAGAAGAATGATTAAACCCTACTTTAAAGATAGAACTATTGTTGTAAAAGGCGAAGAAAAAGTTCAATGGGTAAAGGAGTTATGTGATCATGATAATATTACAGACATTAGTTGTGAAAACATTCCTAATTTTAATATTCTGTATAACCTATATTGTAAAGAAGATTTATTAAATTGTTTTATTCATAAGAAATATTGTGCAATGAAAAATGTTTTGTGTATAAAGAAATGGTGTTTAGAAAACGATACAATTGATTATTTTTGATAAATAATGTAATTAAGAACTTACAGTCTTTTATTTTGAAATGAATGTGGTTAATTCATCCAAGGTTTTATGAGGATCATTTAGAAAAGAAACATGTTGCTCAGATAAATATACATTTATTTCACTAATACAAATAATGATTATGATATCTAAATATTTAATATCTTTTTTTTTTAATTCAATATATAATTTATCAAAGCGTAATTAACTATATATACAACTTATTAATAAAAATTAAGATAAATTACTTAATACAACAAAAAAACAAAAATTATAAAAAGGGTCCTTGTGGTAAGGTTCCTAGGATGCTGGCAGCATTACCGCGCTGGATAGCGATGCTATCTATTTTAATATCTTAAAATCTAAAGCACTAGTAACTATCACCACACAGTTTTTTTTGATATTTTTCTGACTAAGCTTTCAGTTAGGTCTAAAACTTCATCCATTGGTTCTTGTACCACATACTGAACCCTAAGTATGGCGTTTTCATCCGAACTTTCCGAATCAGTATGTTGCGTCTGTAAGAACGATGAATGTTCACTACTAATCTCCATAATCTTTATTTGGATCAACTTATAACCCTTCCGATCTTTGCGTATGACAAACGATTTGGATGCGATGTTCGCCTTCTTCTTCGTGTTCACATCTTTCTTTGGTCTCGTTTTTCTTTCGGTTTTCGGTTCAACAGGCTGCACGTCGAACAGTTCCTGATACTGTTGCGAAAAGTTCTCCAATGGATCCTGCGCATATTGTGAGAAGATAATTTCCGACGAGTCTGACATTTTTGTCAAAAGTCATCGTCATTTCTAATATTGACACACGCTTTTTTCTTTTTTATTACTGGTGGTAAGTCAATATATGTTGATCCGGATCCATATAATGGGTCATATCTGTTTATGTTTACTTCTAAATAAATATTACTCAGGAAAGTCCACCCACTATCACGTTCTTGAAACTCTTCAACTTTCTTGGTAAGGATGTTTAAGACAGATGTAAATAATCGTTCAAAGTTAAAGTTACGATGGACAACAATATTCTTGGTTGTGAATGATTTTATTTCTTGTTGGTTATTTTTAAACAAGAGAAAATTAGCAAAATATTCAAAATTTACTTTAATACCTATGTGTTTTTTAAGCGAACTCTCTAAAAGTGTAGCCAGTTTCGATTCTACACTTTTTAAAAACAAGCCGGGAAAAGAGTGTTCCGTTTCGGTCGTAGCAGGTAGCCTGTATGAGGCTATACGGCCAAGGAACGCAGACGCGACTTCAACGACCCCGTCCTCGGCGCTCGCCGCGCACAGATTCTTGTGCGCGGTGCTCCGCAAGTGCCCTACCCACCGCTTAATCTCTACCTGGACTGCACACGCAGAGCAGAAGGGCATCTTATCTTACCTCAATTAACCTACCTAAACCACTAAAAACCTTTATTTAACCTCGGGACTAGCCGCCCAATAGAAATGACTTATGAAATGAAATCTATCTAATAATATAATTAGGTATTAAATTATTGTATAGCCTAGTAGAGACTTGATTACCTACCTACCTACTTAATTGATTGGTAAAAATTAGTCGGGTAAGTAGTACCGAGGTTAAATAAGTACTTTAATAAATTCTAAACCATTTATTAATTAATACCTTACATAAATTACAACAAAATCAATTAAGTTATTTTATTTCAAGTTTATTACTTAGTTCTACTATTATAAAAAACCGGTGCGCTATCCGCAAAATACTTCGTCGTCGCTTTCTTGAGGAACTTCTAAAGCAGCTCCCACTCGGGCTCGTCCGGGTCGAGCTGGAGCTTGAGCGTGACGAGCGCCTTGGTGTAGCGAGTCTCGGGGCGCGCGTCGAGCGCGTCGCGCGTTGCGTAGAGCCGCAGCTCGGCGTAGTAGCGGCCGCTCAGCTGCGCGCGCCGCAGCACCGCACCGTCCGCGACCTTGCTGCTGAACGAGCTCGCCAGCTGGCCCTCCGGTGCTCGTCGAGAGGCGTTCGCGTGAGCCGCTTCTTTCTCGTCTTCACACCAGCCCGAACAGATCCTCTTCTTTCCCGGTGCTTTGTCTCTTTGCCGCACCGCTTCTGAAAATAAAACAATATAATTTTTAGATACCGGTGGACACACTTGACGAGATGACTCGTGTCGACGCTTTTCCTCTGTGATAAAGTGTGTTGTAAGGTGTAAATAAATTGTTCTTTGTGTACTTACTTCAATGGAGCTTGTGCTGTTGTCGACTTTTTCTTAGACTTTTTGCTTTTGTGAGCTGAAGGACGATCGTCTTCGGAATCAGACCTGTAAAGTAAAACGTGAATCATAAGTAACCACCACGTTAACTTATTAGATGCCGCGCGGTCGTATGTGGTCGGATAACTATTGATTATTATCTATTATGTCTGAAATTGCCGCGACTGACGGTTAACAAAATATCGGTACCTATGATCTAAGATATTTTCAAGTCTTACTTACAGAGTTCGTGTAGTTGATTTTCTCTTGAGCGTTTTTGCCTGGTTCCGCCTTGGATTGTTCTCGCTTCCGGAGTCAGATCTGCCAAACCAATCATGTCTCACATTAATATAAACTTGTAAATGTTACTTGTTAATATTAAGATAGATACCTACTGTCGGTGGTAGTCTTGAACTTAGAAGTATTTAGATATTTCAATATGCGCATAATAGTTATTATGACAAACAGATAACCACGATACTAGTTCACCGACACTAAGAATTTAATTCATGGAAATACCTTGAGTGGTGAGTTGGCTTACTCCTCTCTGACTTGGACACGCGGTTTTTAAATGCAGATTCGTACTCGGAGTCGGACCTGAAAATTAGTAATTGTTTAATAAAAATAATATTCCTGAACGTTTACGCGTATAAGAATCTAAACAGTTGAAATCATTACTGCATAAGTAAATGTAGTACCTAATAGCCGCGAAACTTCAAACTTTGCAAATACAAGTTACTGATATATATTATTGCACTTGAAAAAAACGACCACCAGAGGCGGGAATCGAACCCGCGTTCCTCGCAAACCGGGCGATTGCCTAACCTCTCGGCCACCCTGGCGTTGGCAGAACCTGTCGAAATTTTCAAGTGCTTCTTAACGCTGTAATGCCGCGTTGCTTTCATCAATGTTATTGGGATTATACCCTCAACACTGCCTCGTTGGTCTAGTGGTCAGCACGCTGGGTACTATCCACGAGGTCCCGGGTTCGAATCCCGGGTCGGGCCGAGAGTGTTTGGGTTTTTCTGTCTTAAAATTACTCAGACACAGCTCCGGAGTCAGGAAGTTGGTGGTGTTAACACCCCCGTGCCTCGGAAAGCACGTTAAGCCGTTGGTCCTGCGCCTGATCTCTCTACGGTCATGTCGGACTGCCGTCTCACCGAATTATGAGAGTGAAGGAACAGAGAGTGCACCTGTGTATTGCGCACATACTTGTGCACTATAATATGTCCCGTGCAGTTGGCTAATATCTGTTGAGATAGGCCGCCGTGGTCGAAATTTGGCTAGGAGGACTTTTACCCTCCACATTGGAAAGAAATACTATTACAAGTATTTAACAATCGAAAGATGAAGCTTGCAAATAAGATAATTATTGTTCTTAAGTGATAAGCATTCACTATGCAATCTATATATATTATTGCACTTGAAAAAAACGACCACCAGAGGCAGGAATCGAACCCGCTTATCACTTAAAAACAATAATTATAACAAGTTACTGATGATGAGGAGACACAGAAAAAAGTCTTAGTAAAGTTCTAGGAGATAGTCATAAGTACTCACATTCTACTTGTTAAAAGACAGAAACTCACTGGGTAACTTGGAGTGCTGGGTCTAGGGCGCTAAAGGTGGCGCGGGGCGGCGGCGATCGGAGCGGGACTGCTGAAGAGACTTCTTGAGCACGATGCACAGTGTGGCACAAAGTGCAGCACTAACCGAGTCGTTCGCAATTTATTTGCAAATTATTGTGTACGAAGCGTAATGTGTTAGGGTTGACAAAAATATTATTGCATGATTACATGACGATAACTCAATGGAATAGTGGTTAGGTTGCATTGAGGTATTTCGCAAGGGTCTAGTTCCAAGTATGACGTATATTATTTGGGTTATGTTATATGATTGATTTATACCCGACAGCGTCAGAAGGAGCCGTTCAACTTGTATTTATTAACTACTTAATTAAATTAATTGTTTGCATTGCTGAATAAAATTATTTTATGCGCTGTAACGTTATTGTAATGTCATCAGAACAACTACTCACAAGTGCAAACACGGCTATGATACGATATTCCATCATAGAGTGCCAGTGCTTATCTTCCGGCTACATCATGCGAGTCGCATGACTTATTTCATATTCATACTTCAGACTTATTTCATATAGTCGCATGATGCGACTTGGTAGAAGAGTGAAATTAAGTCGCATTCACCAGCAAGATGTCATACGAGTGATTCAAAAATGGAGCTCCTGAATTCTTAATTTACCACTCGTACCTATTTCAGAAATATCGCATCTTACCGCGAGTTAAAACCCAACAACGCCATCTATTGAGATTTTTTTGAACCAGAATTGTTTGTTCTTCGCGATAACTTCGCAAAAACTTCTTTTTGTATTTGATTTAACGTCAAATAAAGGATTTTCGGATTTTTTCCTCAACTAATGATGCAAGATCTTCTTGCCAAATTTCATGGTTCTAGGTCTATGGGAAGTACCCTATAGGTTTTGATTCCCCTGAGAAATGGGGAAAAATGTTAGAAAATAGAACTTAATTGGCTTTATCTTTAGTTTGCGTTAACTTAAAAGCTTAATTCTTTTTCAGCTTTAAAGGACCATAGACATAAGTATTTGATATTAATTTCAACCTTATACCTCCACGCGTTCCTGAGAAAAAGTATCTTGACTTGACAGACAGACGGACAGACGGACAACAAAGTGATCCTATAAGGGTTCCTTATTTCCTTTTGAGGTACGGAACCCTAAAAATTGTCAATTATTATAACGAATGAACTGACAGCTTTGTTTGTGCTCTTAAGGTTAGATAAACATAAAAATATTACCTTTATTTCCAGTAACTAAGTTTTTAATAATGATAAAACTAATTAATGGAAAAAATGCACGGTACAATTTTTACAGCACCGTGTCTAGGGTTCTACTCCGAACGATTGTCTCCGTATTTTTGACACTTGCTTTCCCGATCTCTCTAGTTGTTATCCTAGTGTGAGTAAAAGAGATGGACAGAGTTGAAAACATGGATACTGACTTACAGAGTGAAGCCTCTGCAGTTACTAGCTTAATCTGCCCCTGTCCGCCAGATTAGTACTTATAGTATGAGAACGGGCGAGAGCGCTGAAAATTTTAGTATTAGTTCACGCTTACAGTTCGGATTTTGCTGGGACACCGTTTCGAATTTAATATGCATGAAAAACATTATTTAAAGTGGGTTAGCTGAGTTACGTTATAGCTATATTTGTTTATACAAGTGTTACAAAAAACCTTTATAACTGAAGGGTGTTTAATTAATATTAGGAACCTATAAGGAGACCTCTGCCCGTGTGCGAAATTTTCTTTTTGAAAAAACATGCAAAGAAATTGTTTTAATTATAAAAACGATCCTGGTAACCTTACCACAAGGACCCTTTTTATATATTTTTTTGTATTAAATAATTTATCTTAATTTTTATTAATAAGTTGTATATACTATTATAGTTCAGTTACTAGTGTTTTCGTTAGTAAGTAAGTACATAGGTAGATGCATGTTTCAATTATTATAGGTACACTATATTTTTTTCGAGTACTGTTTACCTAAATTGATCAGAATCAAAGATTTTTTGGAACACTTATTGTATCGTAGCATGACTCCTAACAAGTTTACTATTTAAAATATTTAAAAGATTTTATTTCCTTGTATTATTAAACGGTGCGCTGCCGCCACTGCGCCACAGAGGTGCCTGTGGCGCAGTGGCGGCAGCGCTTTGGTAGTGATACCAAAAGTTAAGCAACCCACGGCGCGGTCGTGATTGGATGGGTGACCATTCCGACCATTTAAGTGACGTCCATGACAAGCATCTCCGTGCTTCGGAAGGCACGTTAAGCAGTTGGTCCCGGCTAATATCTGTGGTATTAGTCGTTAAGCCTAGTCAGAGGCCCTAGGGCGGCTTGATAACTTCTGACAGTAAGGTTTGTCACTTGCCTTACATACACCCCTCCACCAATCCGCACTGAGCCCGCGTGGTGAAGTATGGCTCGTTCCTCCTCATAGTTGAGGTGAGGCCTTTTCCCAGCAGTGGGATCTAATAGGCTGACTTATTATTATATATTATTAAACAGGCTGTTACAAAAAATATTAATCTTTTAAATTGTAATGCTACGATTGCAAGAAATTAGAAGAAGTATTCTAAGAGGAATTTTTAAAACCCTTCAATTATAAAATTTGTTTTGTAACACCTCTTAAATTAAATTAAAGGTTAAGGTAAGACGACGGAAGATAAATTACAACGATCTCCTTGGTCGTAGCTTGCTTACCGGTTTTCATTCTATCGCCATCTCTAAAGTCCCGGGTTTCATCCCCGGGTGGGTCTGGGTGATACGACGTTTTTTCTGATTTCCATAATACAAGTGCTTCACTTTCTTATTTTGGGATCAGTGCAATGTTGTTTATTTATTTATTTTTTGTATTTATTACATATACATACTCTCCCTAAAATCATAACAAACCAAACCGGCTTTCGTACCAAAAATAAAAACCTGAAACTGGTATTCATCCCTGAAGTGGATAAAAGTTTCATCGATATTTGCGCAAACGGAGTTGCGGGTATATGCTAGTCTGTATTAAGCTTCAGCTATTCAATTACAAGGACTTTTGTATTGTACACATTTTTCCCTTGCTAAGCCTGTATTGTTTTCAATCTTTTGTTTTGGAGACATTCAAGTTGAAAGCTGAGAAAGAGCAAAGACAATAACAATTGCAGAAAGAAAATCTCTGACTGTACGTATAGTTACATTCTGAGTATAAATCGGTAGTCATACTTCACACAATACCAGAGTTACTTCATAATATCGTTGCCTTTTTTCATAAAAATTACCTACGAAAATTGTCAATTATTTTAGAACGCTTTTCTTTGTAGTCTTGATTTGATATGATTGTATACTATCTTTTTTCTTATCTATTATTCTGTATA
This sequence comes from Pyrausta nigrata, assembly GCA_949316185.1. NCBI lineage: Eukaryota > Metazoa > Arthropoda > Insecta > Lepidoptera > Crambidae > Pyrausta > Pyrausta nigrata. Next base: position 13,296,381 of record OX438952.1, read on the forward strand.
TATTGTTTTAACTATATGAATGAAGAAGTTGACTGACTTATCGACGCTTGCTCAGACCCTTGCAGCTAGGACAAATGTACCTCTTATATACAATTATTCCATATATGATATTATATGCAACTACTAAGAAAGGAATTTGGAAACCGGTAAGGGGGGTAAAAAGGGGGGATAACTTTGAATAAAACTCTGCCAATTTCGAAGCTAAATCGATAAAAAAATGATATTTAGATATTTGGTTAAAAAAAATTGTATTTAGTCAAACATTAGTCTTGTTCCGGAATTTTAGAAAAGTTAAACTAAGGAAAAGTTAAACTTTAAGAAGGTGAAATAGTGGGTGGAAGTCTGTATAGTAAAGTCGTGATTCGCGGATGAAGTCGCGGGAAACCGTTTAATTACCTATAAGTATGTATTCTTGCTGCACTTATTTGCAATAACAATTGTAAAACAAGCATATCAAGCTGCCTTAAATCAATAGATCATCGACGAACACAAACAATACCTTCTTCCTTTTTTCTTTACCAAACTTCCAAGGGGAATCTTATCGCTCTTTCAAGATTTTTCGTCGTTAAACTTGGTCCAACTTTAAAAGAGACACCGAAGCTTAAGCATTTTACTTTACATCAATCGGTTTTATGAAAAGTTGAACGCTTAGCCAAGGGCGCTGAGATAAGACAATCAATATTGTGAACAAGGACGCTCAAACATAAAAGATAAGATTTTGGACAACCGGTGCAGTAAAAACTGAAGACATAACAATTCCGAAAAGGCATTTATTAATTTTAATTAGCGCGTTTTATACGTGCGTACAATGCGAGTCAGACACAGTTATTATTTTTGGCAGACAAGTATAACTACAAACTAGGTATTTGGCATTGGCTATGTCCTATTAGTAATGACTAACGTCCTATTAGTTGCAGAAATAGATATTATATTTTTGTGGTTTCTTTAGCAACTGATTTGGCATAATCTTCTTTAAAATTGACAAATTAATGACATATTAGTAATAGAGGCATTAAAGCTTACTGTCTGTAGAGTAAGTAGGTTTCATTATCATTATATCAGCCACATCTTACAGGCGTCCCGCCTAACTTGATGGCTTTCAAAACTTCTAGAAGCTACGTAGCTTTCCAGACTTCCGTTTAAAGCTATTTGAAAGCTATATAATATCCATACTAATATTTAAATGCGAAAGTGTGTCTGTCTGTTACCTCTTGACGCTTAAACCACTGAAACGATTGAGATGAAATTTGGTATGCAGACAGTTCGAGACCCTGGAAAGGACAAAGGCTACATTTTGTCGCAATATAAAAATATTGATGGGGTGAAATGGGGGATGAAAGTGTATAATATACACTTTCATCCCCCATTGGAGTTGGATTTTCCATATTATGGAAAATCCAACTCTTGCGGGCGAAGCGGGGAACCACTATACATATATATACTAGTCCTTATATATATACTAGGATCTTTACTGTTAACACGTAAGCAAGAGAGATCCTACAATTTTTTAGAATATTTTCAAAGCCGTACTCTATCTACTTATTCCTTTCTTTGATATTCGTCTGTAATTGAATTTATGGGAATGAATGTTTCATTGACTAAAGATTTGTGGGTAAAATTATAGGGTATTCGAGTGTAGTGGCGCCCGCGGCCGGGGTACACAAAAGCGGCCTCGTGTGTTGTTTTAAAATGACACGGCTTCCTGTCTCTAGAAGTTTGTGGTGTAATTTATAAGTGATAACATTTTTTACCCGACTGCGTAAGAAGGAGGGTAATGTCTTTCGAGCGTATGTATTTATCATATAAATTGTGTAATGAGGTTATGAGTTGATAGTAAAAATTTTAAAGGAAAATTTATTTTATTCTTTTCAGCGCATTTACATGAAAGCTTGTTTTAAAAAAAGTTTTTTACTTTTAATTTATTTGTGATAGTTCTCTTTGGAAACGTTAAAACATGCTAGATTATCACTAGCGAGAAATCTTAAAGTTGATCAGCATTTTTTTTATTTCTTTTATTTAAACTTTTTGCTCAGTTTATTGTACAAATGGCAGACTTAACGCTAATAGCATTCTCTACCAGTCAACCATAGGTCCAAACAGAGAAATACATTTTCGGCTGTGATTAGCAGTATAAGAAAACGAGTGGAGGTAATAATGGGTAACGAATAGATTAGGATGTAGTTTATTTGGACTTGCGCCAAGAAATCAAATTCTAGTGGTACAGTCGGCAGCACGTCAGGTTACCTATTCGAACTACGAAAATAGCTTAAACGTAGGGAATTAATGCGGTCTCAAGATCAACATGGTGTTGTCTGGCAAGCGACCGTGTACATAGCGATGCATAGCCCGGCAACGCAGAAGGTAAAATATAGGTAGCAAACATTTTCTTCCTTTAAAAATAATTAGCTATTTCATATGAACCTAAGAGTTTCCATTGACTCTGTTTTACAAAGAAACCATGCTATCTTTTCAGATCTGATCTCGTTAGTCCAGTCCCGGTTTGAATCCCGGGTCGGTTCGAAATTTTCTTCTGGGTGTTTCTGTCCTGAAAAAAATCAGAAACAGCCCTGGAGTAAGTAAGTTGGAGGGAACCACCACGCTAAACCGTTGGTCCTGGACTTGATCTGTCTTCAGTCATGCCAGACTGCTTTCTCACTAAACTATGAGAGTGAAGGAACATAGAGATTGCACTGTTTATAGCGCACTCACTTGTGCACCACTGTGCACTGGGTTGTCGAGATTGGCCGCCGTAACCGAAATAATAATAATCATTTATTTCAACCTCAAGGGATCATATTCATTCATTCGATATAAATTAAAAATTTGAATTCCTTATAAATTTCAAAATCCATACTAATATTATAAATAGTGTGTCTGTCTGTCTGTTACCTCTTGACGCTTAAACCACTAAGCCGATTGAGGTGAAATTTGGTATGGAGACAGTTCGAGACCCCGAAAAGGACAAAGGCTACATTTTGTCGAGATATAAAAACATTAAGGGGGTGAAATGGGGGATGAAAGTTTATTTGGAAAATCCAACTCTTGCGGGCGAAGTCGCGGGGAACCACTAGTTCGTTATAAATTTAAAAATTAATAATAAAAATCAATGCAAAATATGTCAAGTAAAAAAAATTGTCAATAATAATCAAATATGTCAGTGATTACTTTGAGTTGGGTAGTACATGAACCATACATCAATGATTCATAATATACTTACTGACCGTCGAAACGCTCCGAAAACAGCCTCAAAATGGTGTTTGAGCTCGGTAATTTCGCTAGGAAAATACACAAATAAAAGTTCGCGACTTTACTTTAAAATACAAAAAAATAAATTTACCTAAGTCAATAAATTTACCTATGTTTATATGTATTTAAGTATTTCTATCCGTTATCCTAGTCACCATAGCACAAGCCCACGCTTAGTTTGGGGCTAGGTAATTGGTGTGTTTGTTGAAACTTACTTACTTACTTACCTAAAAGATCTTACATTGTGGCTTACACCACCACCAAGGCAGTACCTCAGAACAAAGAGGCGGTGAGGACCGCCACTCCACTCTCTTTGTCTACCGGAACATTGTTTCATTTCGTGGGATAAGGTGCGTTGACTCGATGGTGTATGGAGCCTCGCCTTTTGATGTGTTGAACGTGATTTTGTTAAGTGCTTCAGTGCCTTAGGCTTTAGGAGCGAGTCAAAATGTACCGAAATAACTGACGTTGAATCAAAACTGCTGGATATCTTTTCTACTGGAAAAATGTATACCTCTATGCATGATTGCGAGCGTAACCTTTAACGTATATATATATATATTTATTATAGCTTAAACATTTAAACATTTGAGGTGGAATATGTTTTAATGTGTAATATTATTATTTAAGTTTAACTTTTTCTTCTTTATAAGTCTTTATTATCAATAGTCATTCTAAGGGAAACCTATCATTAGCCTTACTTATAGTTCTATTCAAATTGTCAAAGAAAACTTGTATCGCTGTTGGTTTTCTAAATAAATAAATAAATAGATATGGTACGCTGAATATAGTTTCGCCTCGCTTGCTGTGATAATTTGACATGATTTTTTGAAACGAATGAAGAACTTACAATTAATATTTCGTTATTTTAGAAATTTCGCAATCGCGATAGCTCTCATGTTAGGCGGTGGGCCTGCGGGTCAGCATTGTTAACCAATGTATACCTATTGTTTTATCTTCATTTTGAGTTAATAACACCAGTTTTAATTTATTAATATTGGTCGGGTGCTAAGGCTGTAAGTACCTATGTGTAGATCCTAGATAGAAAAAACAAGCAACATACTCAGGAACAACAACAATTACAGCAGGAATCTCCTTTTTTGGAGTCGGTTGCAAACACACGTGAAATTTCAGTTTTTTGGGTGATAGTGACCACGTATGGCAGTTTAGGGGTTAAATTAAACCCTGCCCCCAATACAAAACCCATACCAACCTGAATTTTATACAAGTTGACGTCGGTAGATTGAACAATGTGCCTCAAATACAGTTAACTACTGTGTCACCAACATGCTAAGGCCCTGACTTCCAAACTATGGCATTCCTGTTTGCTGTGTGGCCTGTGAACGGAAACCGAACTAGGCTTGAGTTTTAATGACTTCAAAAGACTGATGTAACTTACTTGTACTAAATGGTGCCAATCAAATAACATAAAATGTCAGAAGTGCTATCGACAGGCAAGGTCACGGTAATATTCCGTTACTACATGTTTAAGTCGTTCCCCGTCTGTCTGTTCATATGTATGCTTAGATCTTTAGAACTACGCAACGGATTTAAACACGTTTTTTTAATTGATAGAGTGATTTAACAGCATGGTTTCTATGTATTATATAGTAGAGAATGCGTGTGTGGGCGCGGTCAAAACAAATGTCAATTGCCATTAGAGATGGGCGGCGGGAAAAAACCCTTTGGGAAATTACCGGGTAAATACCCATTTTGGGTAAATATAGGGTTTTTACCCGGGAAAATACCCAAAGCATGGGTAAAAACGATTATTTGTTTATATGGGGCGATGACAGACCAGGATTTGGTATTTCTAGTTAGTTTAGATGGAATCTAAAGGTTAGATTGTGATGAAGACATAAAATTTAAGTTTTCGTAATGCCTTAAATCATGTAACATAAACGCACTTGGAAAATACAATGTTTGAGTAACTAACTAGTTAAAGTAGATATCAATAAGTGGCATGTAACAATATCATCAAAAGCTGCCGCTTGCTATTGTTTAAGCGCACTGACAAAAGAGATAGATAAGACAGTCTTAGTTTGCGGATTTCTTGGAAAACAAATAAAAAAGATTGAAGGGGTGCGTAAACAATCTCTTACCCAGAAAATAACATTGTAATATGAAAAAACAAAGGTCTTATTAAACATATCTAAGAGAAAAGGTACGGTTTTTAGGGTTCCGTAGTCCGACAAGTAACCCTTATAAGATCGTTCAGTTCGTCCGTCCTAGTCGGTCATAGCAGAATATCTTCTACGTTTATGGACTGATTTGCATGTAACTTGGTTCGAGGATACTTCACATATAGATCTCATTTTAAAAAATACGAAATATTAAAATTACCCCTTTTTAAGGGTACCTCCCCATACATGTAAAGGGGGAGGGTGAATTATCGCACCCCCTTGTGTGGGGTATTGTTGAAAAGGACTATGAAAATAAGGTAGGGTTTCCATACAACACTTTTTTAACAGCTTTACCATTTGCGAGATATGGCCCGCCAAAGTCGTTTACACGGTGTCCCCCCCCCCTGTAATTTCTAGTCTTTGATCTATAAATTTCAAATCACTCACGTAAAAAAACAGCCGCGGAAACTCTTATTTAAAATTGTTTTGAGTATCCTGTGATGAATACTTTTGAAATTATAAATAAAATAAAAATATATACTTTTTTCCAAAAGAACAGTATAAACTTAAAAAGTTTATTGCCTATACTGTCTCATGTTGTAAGTTAATGGTACGGAACCCTTCGTGCTCAAATCCGACTCGTACTTGGCCGGTTTCAATGGTACAATTCATAATAGTTTTTCAAATTCATGTATTATGGTGATCATGAATACAATAAGTAAAGTATGTTAAACATCATCAAAGTCCGTGGGCGTAGCAGCAGTAATAGTCGTCAGTCAAAAGGGTATCACGATTTAATCACAAAGCACTCGAAGTCCATAAGATAAATGTCCAGGTTTTAAAACTGGTTTGCAGAATTAGCACGTGCGCACAGTACGGAGACTAAACTTCGTATGACAGATAATAATCGCGTAATGGTCGATTCAAAGCAAATACCACAGATCATAACAGATAAATCACTCATACAAAAAAGTACATACCAAACTTTCATAATAGCCTACAGTTTTCTGTCGCAGACCGCTACACACGAAAATGTACCTTAAATTTCGAACATAACGTTATTATTCCCCTGCGGCCACGCGACCCTGGAGTAAAACTAATAAAGTTAGGGTTGCCTCTTTAAATACAAGGTTTTTTTTTTGGTAGCCGAGGGCTACCAATAAAAACCTTGTATTTTTTGGCTGGAATAATTTCGGCTGGAATTCTTGTCTTTCAAACCGAGGTTTGAAAGACAAGAATTCCAGCCGAAATTAGTAGTTATTAAACACTTTCTTAGTCTTTATTTTAGCGACAGTTATTTTCATAGAGGTAGTGTAATGTTTTGAAAATATTTCGTTTTATTGCGAAGATATCTAGTAGGTTAATCAGGTAACCTCGTTATGTACAGTCGGAAGTATGTCAAGGTATAGCTACATATGAACTACAAAAACCGAGACCGCTTCTATTTCCTACGTAATTAAAGGTTTGATTACGTAGGAAATAGAAGCGGTCTCAAGGTCAACACGTGTAGTCTAACTTGCGGTGTGTAAATACATAAGGCCGCACGTAAGACTACCTCACTTTGACCTTGAGATCGCCTCTATTTCTACGTAATAAAAGCTTTTGTCGTAGTTTACAAGGGTAACTTGACGTGCTGCCGACTGTAAAGAAACCAAGAACCGTTTTTTAGCCTAATTTGTTTTACATAACTATTACATTGGATTTTACCGAATGCCGTGATATGACAATTAAACACTGAAAGTAAAATACAACATAAAATACAAAAATCTAATATTTACATACCCATTTCATAAAACGAAATTTTGTCGAAAGATAATATCCTACTCAACTTTCTTCACTGACAGGTAGGTAGTAAGTAAAAAAGTAGATTTCTTGTAGCATACTGACTTTTTAATTTTTTAGGATTTACAACCATTGTTTGCACATAAATTACTAGGTACATCTTTCTTGACTCTAAACCAGGTTCATGCGTGCGCGCGTCTTTGCCGGCAACCTAACTGAATTTCTACCGTGGACGGTAACGCGGCGTATAGGTGAGTAGCGCGCGCAAGTACATAGAGTGCAAGAGGCCTATAAATTCTCAAAAAGGGTATCTATTAACCCTGATGTCGTTGTTTACAACAACCTTTTGTTTACGTAAATGTTAATTTAATAAGTTAAAAACTAAATATAATGTATGTAATTCATTTTTGTTGTAAGTTCGGCCCTAATACAATTGCATAATAGTTATTTACTTGGTTGTAGACTGGAAAATATTGAATTAATGTCAAAATTTATATTTACCCTTCATTTTAGTATTTACCGGGTATTTTCCCGCGATTTTACCCATTTTGGGTAAATACCGGATAGAATCCCATCACTAATTGCCATAGACAACAAAATTAGCAATGATAGTAGTGTGGTCCGTGTTGCGGTGACTGTGTTCCGTGCCGAGTATAGCTCAACTGTCAGAGGGCTCAGTGCGGGTTTTTTCATGCTCTCACCTTCGTCCGTGTGACTTGTATGGAACGTGTGAATTTGTATGGAAATTTGGTCAGCGCCCCTTGCGGCGCGTTTGCGAAACCTGTTTTTTTCTATGACACTCAGTCAATCGTGAGCGCGTGTCAGTAACCAATGAAAACTAGCACTGGGCCCTCTGGTATTGAGTGCATTGTATACTAGTCAAAACAAAATAAGGTCCACTTATTTATTTCGACGTCTGGAGCGATTTTAATAATTTCTAACTGATGTTAAGTACCTACCTTTTTTGTGGTGTTACTTTAAGTGTTAACGAACATCGTGAGAGTTTACAGCTTGCATAGTTTTTGAAGTGGGTGACAGTTTGTCATTTTTTTTGTAACCACTTGAATTTACCCAACTTTTTAAACGAAGTTTTAGGTCATTCCAACTGTGAATTCGTGCGCGAGCAGTTAAATTTTGCTAAGTTTGAGTGTAAATAAACATTTTCAAAGAGCAATGCCGAGAAATCGTAGACGTATGGACGTGCAAACCGCAACTAGAGCCATAACATTGATACAAGAAGGGCATTCGCAGCGTTCTGTAGCTCTGCAGCTGGGATTGTCACGAAGAGCCATCCAGAATGCTTGGAATCGATTCCAAGAGACTGGAAGTGTAACCAGAAGACGGGGATCTGGAAGAATTTGAGCAACCACAACACAAGAAGATCGCTACATACGCTTAACTGCGCGCAGAGAGCGATTCGTCACCGCTCGCTCCATGCAAAATAGCTTGCGCCAGGCGACGGGTACTCGTGTTAGCGCCTAAACGATTAGGAATCGGTTACGCATCGTGCGAACCGTTTATCTTTCGCAAGACAACACCAGGACTGGGTCACAAATGATTGGAGCACAGTATTGGTCACTGATGAGTGCAAAGTAATTTTTTTTAGTGACGATCGTCGCATTAGAGTTTGGAGACGAGAGGGTGAGCGATTTTCGGATGCCTGCATCCATGAAAGTGTCAGATTTGGGGGTCCTAATGTAATGGTGTGGGGCGGAATTTCGATGTCCGGTCGAACCAAGCTCGCAGTTCTCAATGAAGGTACGGTAACGGCTCAACGATACATTGAACAGGTCATAAGACCTCATGTGGTGCCATTTGCACAAAGAATTGGTGCAGGATTTAAATTAATGCACGACAATGCTCGCGCTCATACAGCAAGAGCCACCCGAGAAGCCCTAGAGGAAGCTGGTATACAGGTTTTACCGTGGCCCGCCAACAATCCGGACCTTAACCCAATCGAGCACATGTTGGATTTATTAAAACGAAGTGTCCGGAACACAAACCAACCTGTGCATAACGAAAGACAGCTCATTAATGTGCTGAAAACAAGCTGGGAACAAATTGCACAAGAAACAGTTCGCCACTTGGTAGAGAGTATGCCCTCTAGGCTTCGAGAATGCATTCACAAAAGAGGAGGGCATACACGGTACTAAATAAGTGAAAAAATGAGAAAAAAATAAGATTGTTTTAAATTTTAAAATTTTTTTTCATCTAGTGTATTTTTAGCGAAAATTCCTTTTTTTCACAAAAATCTAACATTTGAAAATTTTCAAATTTATCTTCATTAATTTTAATGTTAAAACATTAAAAATTAATAAATAAATTAAGTCGAATAATTTATCAACCCCTAAATAAAATACATTAATTGGAAAACTAAAAACACGTGGTGGCCCCTATTTTGTTTTGACTATTATATTTGTGTTTTATTTTTCTTTATAATTTATTGCTAACTTATGTAATACAACACTAGCTTTGATAATTTTTTTATGTTTTTTTAAATTAAATGTATCTTTATTTTTTATTATTATTTTAATTTCTTTATGCACTATGTATATTTGATTAATATTCTTATTATTATTTTATTGTAAGACTATTATTTTATGTTATTTTTAATAAAATGGTAAATTTAATTAATTGTAAGAATGCAATAATCATGCACATTTTCATTTTATGGGATAACATAACACTATTGGTTACCCCAAGGCATCCGCTGAAAACCAGCTTCGTGGTATGCTCCCGAGCTGCCACGAATTATGCTGAGCGGATACCTTTTCGGTGGATCATCTTGTTTCTTTTCATTTATTATGTAAGGGTTTTATTTTAATTGCTGAATAAACAATTTTTCTTTCTTTCTTAGAGAAACCTTCATAATTTATAGGTTTCTCATGTGATGTCGTAAATCAATACATTTTTTTGCGCTAAAAAATGTGAGAAACATCAAAAAATAATGTAATGCAGTATCGTACACCTTAAAAAGGCCAACAAAAATGTCCGCGATGGTATGTGTATATCTTTTTGGGATAATCCACAATAACCATATCTTATCCTTTACTCTTGACGAGAAATAATGGCTTATTTACAAAGTCATTTTAAGCAATACAGCAATAATCCTTATTCAAATTGAAATTAATTTCGCTCACAAAAATTAATCGACTGTGTCATCCGGTGGGACTCGAACCCACGTGCTTGCTACGCCAGTGAGCTGGCGTTCGATTTCATCAATACTTGGAGAATGTACCCGCATGTATCCGATGGAAGTAGCAAGCACTTGCAAAAATTCGTCGGCTGACTAAAGTCCTCCGTAGCTCTCGCCCGGATAGCGAAGGGACGTGGGTTCGAGTCCCACCGGATGTCACAGTCGATTATTTTTGAGAGCAAAATTAATTTCAATTTCGTAAAAACTTGCAAAATAATTGCTTAAGTTATAAAAACAATTATAATCCTTATCCAATTATGCACCTTTAATACATGCTGCATTTGATAGATCAATATGGCCTTTCACAGCATGTTATATAAACGAATATTTCAAAGACATTAAACATTTTAATTGAAGGACAAAGCGGACAAATTGAGAAGGCAGGATCCACCATCAGATGGAATTAATAATGTCCAAGAGAGAGAGAGGGACAAAGCGGTTGCGGTGGTAACGGTCGTTCGCATTGCACCCGTGTGAAGCCGGGGCGGGTTGCTAGTTATTTCAAGGAACTGAACTCGTGTTGTGAACCACGCTCCGTAATTCCATGCCGGTTCGAAGCCCCCAAGGGGCTAGTTTTTATGTCATGAGCACGCAAGAGCATTTGTACTTTAATCATGGCTGTTATATAGTATAGCATAGCGGTTGCCCGCGACTTTGTCGAATGTCTAATTCTCCTTTCAATATTCCACTCCCATTTTCACCCGCTTAAAGATTGAATTTCCATAAACTCATAACTTGGTCATTCTCCTTTGACATTCTTTATGTCTAACTAAATACCTAAGTATTTTTTTTTAATTTTGCTTTAAACTGACGGAGTTTCATACAAACTTACCCCCCCTTTTCACCATTAGTTAAGCTAGTTTTCCTTTTGATACTATATTTAAATAATGTCTATTCGTTATTCTAGTCACCATACCATAAGCTCACGCTTAGCTTGGGGCTGGGTAATTGGTGTAGTTGTTGAAATCATTTTCAAAAATCTAAGTTTACCAAAGTTATCACTAAAATAAAATAAGTAGCCTTTACAACTTTATCCGTAATTAAAATCAGGGCATTATCACTGTAAATCCACTTGACAAAAATACTCAAGATAATCAAAGTTTAAACTCAATTAAGCTAAACTGCCTCAACGTACAAGTTGTAAAAGCAAACGATCAGCTAGAACGAACTGAAAGACACTTGTTCCGCCATTGAGAGGAATTAATTTACTTTTTAATTATCCTTCGCTGCATACCCATAGTTAATAAGTTCTGTAAGCAAACAGACAGATACACAAAGGTGCTAACAAAGGCATGAAACATTCTCAAAGGATGTCACAACCATACAATCCCAACTTATTTTCTCATACCGTCAAGTTGCTTTTTACCGGCTTATTCTTTAGACTCATTTTAGCGTAATCAGTTTTTTTATAAGTTTGCCGTGAATGCTTGGGAAACAATAAAGGCGGCTTTTCTATTTTTGGAGTAAGTAATACAATCTCTGGACGGCTGATTAAGCATCATTCATCGTCATTGAGTCCTGTCAGGAAGTTTTTAACGGTATACGGCTTTTTATTGGATATTAATATTACTTTTTGCTGAAATAAAGGGTTTCGAAACGAAGAACTGTTCCATAAAATTCGGAAAGTTTTATAATAATAATGTCTTCCTAGTCGAATTTCGAGGTGCCTGTGGTGCAGTGACGGCAGCGCTTTGGTAGTGATACCAAAAGTTAAGCAACCCACGGCGCGGTCGTGATTGGATGGGTGACCATTCCGACCATTTAAGTGACGTCCATGACAAGCATCTCCGTGCTTCGGAAGGCACGTTAAGCAGTTGGTCCCGGCTAATATCTGTGGTATTAGTCGTTAAGCCTAGTCAGAGGCCCTAGGGCGGCTTGATAACTTCTGACAGTAAGGTTTGTCACTTGCCTTACATACACCCACCCCTCCACCAATCCGCACTGAGCCCGCGTGGTGAAGTATGGCTCGTTTCTCCTCATAGTTGAGGTGAGGCCTTTTCCCAGCAGTGGGATCTAATAGGCTGACTTATTAGTCGAATTTCGACTACAGCGGTCTATTTTACAGAGATTTGCCAACTGCGCAGGAGATATTATAGTGCACAAGTGTGTGCGAAATACACAGGTGCAACAGTTCTCAAACTCTCTGTTCCTGCACTCTTATAATTCAGTGAGACGGCAGTCCGACATGACCGTAGAGAGATCAGGCGCAGGACCAATGGCTTAACGTGCTTTCCGAGGCACGGGAGCGTTAATACCACCAACTTACTGACTCCAGAGCTGTGTCTGAGTTATTTCAAGAAAGAAAAACACAACATTCTCAGCCCGACCCATGATTCGAACCCGGGACCTCGTGGAGGGTAGTACCGAGCGTTCTGACCACTAGACCAACGAGGCAGGCAGGAAAGTATTACCCATTATTTAAATCTTTAATTATCTTCTTAGGTTCACTCTTTGTTCAATCAATCTCCTAGCCCCATGAGACATGACCGACGAGAGATCAGCTGGATGTCCGTTCTCATCTACCCCGCACCCCTGTTCCCCGCAGGTGAGGTCCCAGTTAGACGGTCGAACTATACGTACAAAGCAGTCGGACCAACGAGGCAACATATTATGACGTATCACATGTTTAATTACTTAGCACATCTCGTCCTTTAGAACTCCTTTTAAAAGGTATTCAGCGTTTCTTGCGACAAAAGAGCCCTGTCTTATTCATATCCGGGAAATCCACCATGTTTTATGCAAATTGCGAATCCAGAGCTAAACAAGCTTGAGTCTAGAATTTTCGAAGCTCGACTTTGACTTTGTCTTGCTCAATTGGACGCGCTTATAAAATGAAGGAAGCAAGTCTTCGGTACTAAAACAGAAGCTTTCTTAAAATGCTTTTGCAGTTTTACTCGTTTGTTTCGTTATTTATCTTCAAAATAACGTCAAATATGGCGGTTTGTCAGGTTTCTACTACAAACAATGTCATGCAAACAAGTTTCATCGTAACATCTGAAATGATTTCTTCAACTAGATTTTTTTTAAATCACCTTATCTTGCAGCATTAGAACTGAAGGCAGTTATAAGTGGTCCCCATAACCACTTATAACTGCCTAGGAACTATCTAACTCAAAATCTATGGCGCTTACAAATTGTAATCTTATATGAGTTGATATTTTTACATCATTTTGAAAGCGATCATTGCTTTCTAGACCTCCTGTCATCTCTGAGTTCCTTCATCGGGGGCTTATTTGAATGGTATGTCCACCATTAGGTATAGTGCTTCAGAAAACGGGTACACAAGTTATTTCAATTAATAAAATTTGTTTCTTACGTTTACGCCAATCTCCCTGTAACCACGAACGCTGTAAAGTGTTTGTAACCTCAGGTTTTAAATAAAATGTAAATAAATCGCGAAGTGATCCGTAAAATTGTGTTTTAATGAAAAAAAAATATGTTACTCTGTTTGCCGGTATTACTGGATTAGCTTTAATCCTGGCTGGTAACTCGTATCGTATAGTATCATATCGTATATGAGTTAAACGTGTTTAAGTGCGTCTGTCCGTTATCCTAGTCGCCGTAGCTCATGCTTAGTTTGGAGTGTAAGTACATTACTTACACTCGAAACTAAGCTTGAGCTTATATTACGTTGCTAGACCAATTTATCATTCATTGTAATTAAAGAAACAATGTACCGAAACCAAGACGTACGCATTAAAGCAACGGACTTCATTGGAATGCGAATTACTATAACTAGTCACCCGTGTGACCCTATCCCTTAAGTTCAATCGTGTATCACCGAATTCCGGAAAGGGTTATATTGGGTGCCACGGTGACCATTATACTCCTACGTAGAAAATTTACGGTCTTTTTACTAAAAAACTTAGTACCAGGTAAACCAGGACTAAATATTAGCAGATAAATTAGAAATGAGTGACATATACGTGACATTACCTAATAGAGAAACGCTTTTCTGATAGTTGGCTTATATTTGATTGACGACCGTCTTGGTGTAGTCGTTCGCGCACCGGACTTCTAAACCAGGCGGTTGCGGGTTCGAATCCCGCAAGGGGCAAATGTTTGTGTGATGAGCACGAGCATTTATACCTAAGTCATAAATGTTTATATGTAGGTATTTAAGTAATTCTATCCGTTATTCTAGTCACCATAGCACAAGCTCACGCTTAGTTTTGGGCTAGGTAATTGGTGTGTTTGTTGAAACAATTTATTTATTTATTTATTATTTATTTATTTAGTCGTGGTTTAAACGTGGTACTAAAATTTATGGAATAAGAGGGTTAATATTTCTATGCATTTATGTAGACTGGAGAATAAATTATTTTACTTATATTCTTTTTATAAGACGAAATGGAGTTTTTCCCTTCTTTTAAGCCACATTAATCTAGGTCATTTGGTATAGAAAACATATTTTTACAGATTCCGTTGTTAACCTCACATAAATTGTAAAAACAGACAGAACTAACTAACCACTAAAAATGGAGCAGAGAGTAAGTGATAAGTAGGTATTAAGTGTCGTATTGGTATTACGTAGTGATATTAAGTACCGCTTAAAAGGGATAAATATATATATCGTAGCTAAATTGATTTGCTATTTTACCAAATCGTTTTTGTCAATAAGCAGAGTAGGTATCTATTTTAATTTTCGGTTTTGTATTATTAGTATGGTTGTGTAAAACTGAGTGATCTAACCAATCACTGCCTACATCTCTATTGAATCACGAGAAAAGGTTGTCAGAAAAGCGAAAACATCAAGGGACCTTCTTAATAATTAATGCGCAATGGTTCTATGGCGGAAAACGAGAAGGTACTTCCATTGCTGTCATGACACAATAAATCTCATTCCGTTTATAAGGACGATACTGTTTGATATATTTACATCAGGAAAAATAAGACAGTTGGCATTATTGACTAAAAATCAATAGAAATATATTACATTCAAACTTAGAAAAAGTTAGTAAATAACAATGTTATCGACAGAGAAAATCGTTGTAATTTGCAGAGCTCAGAAAAATTTGGTCAATGTTGGGTGGTGTTTACATTATTAATCAGTTTTAATAGTAATCTACCTATGTTTGTTTGTATTATTTTACATTTGATCAAACGAAATGTGCGGATATTAGATAAGAACGTATCAATAAATCCGGCCAAATCGGACTTACGTATGGAGGGGTTCCGTACCATTATATACAACGTTAGACAATATATTATGACCTTTATTTTAGTTGGTAGGGCTTTATATTAAAAAAAGTAAAGGCTTCGTATTTAAAAAAAAACTATGTTAGGACGTGTATAAGTGTCCCCTGTGGGCCTAAATAAATGACTTTTATGACTTTTACTTTAGTTTTGACAAGCAACTACTTGATCTTAGCCACTCAAAAGATTTTATTTAAAAGATTTTGTTTTTGGTTCAAAATATTTTTTTTGCTAAATTAAAAAGTTATTTTAACCTAAAGTTCATGAAAAGTTCAATATTTCGTAAATGGATAATTAAATCCAAAACAGACTCGCACTTAAACGGTTTTTTCTTTGCCAAATTAATGGTCGACACTAAAGATTAGACATTGCAATTTAAAAAAATACTGCCTAAGGAGAGAATTGAACCCGCGTTCCTCGCGTACCGGGCGAGGGGGCTAAGTCTGGTCCATAGAGTCGTTGCTGACACCAGGGACCCAATTCTCAAGCCTTCGATATTATGTCAAATACGATATTTATCAAAATAACATGGCGAATATCACAAAATTTCGTATTCATGAAGTATGAGAATGTCGAATATTTATCACATTTTTGATATCTGCCATGTTTTTTCGATAAATATCGTAAGTGATACAATATCGAAGGCGCGAGAATTGGGCCCCAGGGCCGTGTTTCAGAAAGGGAACAGGTCTTGAAATACGAGTGTGTAAGCATAGTAACGCTAATTTCTACTATGGGTTCTATGTGTTACCATGGTTACAAGCTTGTTTTACAAGACTTGTACACTTTCGGATACATGGCCCAGCTGTGATCATTTGTAGAATCTGACACTAAAAAGGTTTACAGACCAAGTTCCTAGTAAGAAAAAAAAAACAAATCAAGCGTTAGCATTTACCAGTGGCAGCTTAACGTAGCTTCTCATACAATTTGCATTGCAAACAAAGCGTGTAAAACCAAAGTACTATTATGCTTCATCGCCGCATTGACGGGCCCTCTTTGCTGTAGTTTTGATAACCTAACCTTTGCATAGCAATAATTGGCATGCAAAACTATCAACGCCTTAACTCCACAGGATTCTAAGCACGAGCCCAAAATCCTTCTGTGTAAATCCTGCTTTGGATTATTTCATCCAAGATGGGGTAGCGATTTGGGTATTAACTGAAATTCCTTTCAGATTGGCTCACAGACCCTCATCAGTCGGACATTGTCATTATACATTGAACAATTCAGATGGCCTCATGTTACAAAGGCACTGCAGACAATGTAGGTGTATAGATTCACACCATAAAAGAAACAAAGCAAATCTACTCGGAATCTCGAAAAGATCTAGTACTTATATCGAATGTCAAAAAAAGTTATTAGCATAAACTTTTAGTTTATTTATTTTATTTAACAGTTTTCGGAACTCTTACAGCTATGAATTGAATATTTAATACAGTAGAAGAATAAGGCCATTTACAAGTTTCCACTTATAGTTAATGTGTTAGTAATTATGTAACATCACTACTGTGCACAACATTCAATTACCTACATCCAAAGAACACATCGTTCAAAGCCTTTTTAAGTGTTGAGACACTATGGTGGAAGAGGTCTAAGGTTAGATGGTCATTAAGCTCATTGAAACTGTCAGCAGCTCTTATGAGGTATGAGTTCTGTCTATAATTTGTCCTAACCAAGGCAGTGTGCAGAAGTTTGGGATTTCTTAGGGCCCTGGCCGGAACACGCAAATATAATTTAGCAAGCAGTTCAGTAAAATCTATGAAACCGTTTGCGATTTTTAACAAATATACAAGGTCTGCTATCGCCCTGCGCTCTTGCAATGGAAGAATGTGCTGTCGCCTGTATTATAAAATATAATAGTGCTAAACAGTGGTTTTTCCCTGAGACGATATTTGTCGGCTAAGGCTAAGTAGATCTAAGGACAGGTGTGTAGGATTTTATGAGAAACGGGTATGGTAGGTATTATGCAAACAACAATTTTTTTTCAAAAATAGCAGTTACCCGCGTCTTCGCCCGCGCCGTTAGTCGGATTTTCCATACAATTTTTTTCCCGTTTTACCTCCCTGATGACTTTAGATCACGACAGAAAGTAGCTTATGTCCTTCCCAGGGTCTCAAACTATCTCTGTACCAAATTTCATTTGAATCAGTCCCGTTATTTCGGAGCCTTTTCAATACAATGATGTTTTCAGATGCTTGGTTTTCTAAGACGAAATACCACAGACTTTAAAAGTGTCAAAACACTAATAACCCTTTACAATGCACTGGTTTGTAGCCACCTTGAGTTCGCTAGTGTCGTATGGAATCCCTGTTATAAAAAACACGCCAATAACATCGAACGCGTTCAGAGAAAATTTTCACGATACCTAGCTTTCAAAACTCCTAATTTTAGTTACAAAAGGGAATATAGTGATCGTCTGTCAAAATTCAAACTTATATCTCTTACTGATCGCCGCGAGATGACGGATCTTATTTTTTTTGTTTAAGGTAGTTAATGGCGTGTTAAATTCTGCAAATATTTTAAATGATATCAAATTTACTGTACCTCGGCCTAACGCCCGCAGGAAGCTCACAAATACCTTTGTTGTGCCACTAGCGAAAACTAACCTTGGTAGACATGCGCCATTACCGAGAATGTTATCATCTTACAATAGAGTAAACGACGAATGTAACCTCGATATTTGCCATGACTCCGAATCTATATTTAAAAGCGAAGTCCAGTCATTTTATCAGCGGTCGCACTGAAGTGTTTTGTTTTGTTTTTAATTTAAATTTTAGAACATTATTTTCTCACTAGCATACACCATTTTTGTTTGTACCTATATTGTTAACTGAGTATACCTATCTAGCAATGTCGTGTTCACCTATAATTGGGTTGCATACCTGATGCAACTTCGTTTAGATTAAGTGTGCCGGTCAATGTTTGTATGTAACCTGTTGGTGTTCCAAATAAAATAAATAAATAAATACAAACAAACAACCAATAAAATCTTTCCTCTTTATAATATTAGTGTATCTAAAAGCGATTCCCCGCGACTTTTTACTTTTACCCGCGTATAAGTAGCATTTTTTAAAGAAATTTTCATGCCCCATTTCATCTTTATCTTACTTTACACAGTTCATAATATCTTTCTCGGTTAGCCTCTATTTAGCACTTGTCGGTTTCTATTCAGCACATTTGTCTATAATCGACACCGCCAAGGGAATGGGCCTAATTTAAACGGATACCAATGAAAACGACGTTTTCAAATTGCTTAATACAAATTTAATGTGGTCGACTGTTTAGGGATGGTAAGTATCGACCTTAAGGGACGATTAAATATGATAGTTGAAATTTTAATTAACCTTTACAGGAAATGAGGCTCAAATGTGGAAAGTTTTGAAGTTAAAAACATTTGTGAATTGTTGGGATATCAAAGTAGCTATGTTCAAACAATTGTCAAAACTTGTTACTGTGTAGAAGCGTATTTGTGTGTGGTTAAAGTAAAATAATAATTATAATGCCTTGATCACACGCACCGAGTATAGCGGCGAGACAGCAAATCGTTACTCGGCCGAGACAGTAAGGTGGGCGAGTAGGTGTTTACACTGAACTTGCTTCCCGGCGAGTCAGTTTAGTTTCGAAGACCGAGTTTCGTAAACAGTTGTGTTAAAATAATTAAAAAAAGGCACGCGCGGCGACGCGACGTGACGTCAATCATTTGACCGAGTGGCGCGGGCGAGTGGCGAGACAGTGCATGTTTAGACCTGCCGCGTGAGCAAGCGAGACAGTGCGGGGAAGCGGAAAGGTGGACACTCGACCCAGTACGTAGAACGGGAACCGAGCTACTGTCTCGGCCGAGCGCTCGGCCGATCACTCAGCGCTATGTTTATACGCACCGAGTACTCGGCCGGCAGCACTGTCTCGCCCGTTTGCTCGGTACGTGTGATCAACGCTAAAGAGTGAAATGGCGGTTACTAATAGACCGACTAGTTAATGCGCGACCTTCCAGCGGTTGCCGAGGTGTGGTGGCGAGGCACGCTAGACGTCAGCGGATGACGGGTGATGTTGCGGAGAATAGATTTGCTTTGACATTCGCATGTGATTGGCGCTTCCTCGCCCCCCGGATTTAGTGTGTGAGGAGGGTCACGCTAGACTATAGTCAGACATGACTCAACCCTGGCCGCAACGTCATTTACCATCAGGTGAGATTCCGGTCAAATGACGGCCTATTAATAAAAAAGATCATTTTTATTTATTTTATTTAAGGACCTCCATTAACCTCTCAGAAGATCCTTCGAATCGGAGTCCAACTTCTGACCGCGGAAGCACTTCTTTAATTTAATTTTTCCATACCTATGACTTTGATCACAATGTGCAGTCACTAGCACAATAGCCTCCACATTTCCGTTGCAAAGACGGCCCTATTACAATAGCATACGATGCAATCAGTCAGGTCGATGTGCTGTCGTTCGTAACCCAAATTCCAATAGATCTAAACCATGAAGTGAGGATGATTTCCCTATAGAAATCAGTTGTCAGAACCTTACCCTTCTCATGATATAATATGAGCATCCGACAGATTGATTCCGAAATTACAATTAAGATAATGTTATAACTTACGCTGTCAAGATTTTACGATTATTAACATGGAGTTTGATTGAATGGCCATAAATGGAATTGAGATCTACAAATGGTTGTAGTTTAATTCAAGAAGTTAGTTCGTTGTAGTAGTAAATGTACGAAATAGTTGGAATTGAACAATCGCTTTGAGTAGTTGCGATTCGTGGAGATGTAACAGTTGGTAAGAGGTATCGACAATGCTCATATTAGTATACACTGAAAAAAAGGATCAACCAAACTAGTTCTGTTAGTTGAAGGTTTCGTTGTAGGGAAGTCAATTTTTGTTAAATATAAACAATCTTCTGCTTATCAGTAACAAAACTAGTTTGTTACTGATATACAGAAGTTCGCAAGTCACTAGATTACGGCTTACTAGTAGATAAATTTTGGTTACTATTAACCAATCATTTTTTTCGGTGTAGCGTGGAATGGCACATTGTGGAGCAATAAGTCTATAAGCCCACGTCAAATACTACGAGTTGAGTTTTTATGATGCTATGTCTGTCTGTCTGTCTGTGACCTACCTAACACTTGAAATATACATAAAAGCTGTAATTGCATTAGTAAATAAAACAACTTTTATGTATATCAATCACGACAAGAAAACGGTAGAGTAAAAATTAGAAAAAAGTTTTTAAGCTAAAGTTAGTATTTTTGGTAACCTTTCTGATACAAAATATATCTGACGTCTATATTTTCTATTTAAAGAGTCTATTCATCATCATCATAATTCATACCCAAGGTATAATGTACCAAACTGTTTTTGTGACCAATGTGTGTATTAAATAAACACGTTTTTCTTAGTTTCAATTAAGCATAAAAAATGTTGTTCATTCATTGATAAAATCAATTGCTGTTTTAAGAAAAACTTGGCATTATTGCTCAATTAAGTGTTCGATTGTTACTTCTTTGTGCAATACCAAATGTCAGTTACAGTCGTACTCGGGCGGAAGCAGCCTGCGTTGGCAATCTCAAAGAGAAAAAGTGATGTGACTAACATTCGGATATATCCGAAATATCGGATATCAAGGGTACGAGTCATTACACAACCAGCACAACACTAATGATGCATATGCCACACAAGTGACAACAAGGTAGGTATTTACAGATGTTGCACTTGAAAAAATGACTATCCGCGGCGGGAATTAAACCCGAGTTCCTTCCATACCTGAAAATGGCCTTACCACTCACTTAACCACCCAGGGGTTGGCAAAGCCTGTCGAAATTTTCAAGTGCTTCTTAACGCTTTGTTTTAATATGGTGGTTATCATTTTTTCAAATGCAGTATCTTATCTTAGGATTGCAAAGTTTAAACATATTTTGGACCCCAAAATAATATAAAAATATTAATAATATGAAACGAACGACGATGATAATTCACGTTTACGTTAAAGATTAATGATTTTGGTTCATGATTTAAATTTACATCATCCTCTTCTACCCCAGGCTTTATAGAAACACTGTGAATACTATTTCACTATCATTTGGAATTTAATTACTGGATACCATGATACGAAGCCTTAGCTGGTCTCGTGGGCTAAAGAGAAGCAATTAGGGCCGTTGGGTGACGTTCCGCACTGGCGCTGTCACTGTTGCTTTTATACACCCATTGCAAACATGCGAAGAATTTTCAACCTTACCACCTAGACTTAAAATACTGTTAGTTTGTTGCAGACCGGACACATTTTAAAATAAGCATTTAGAACTGTTTAGAAAATATTTTTAAGAAATCAGACTTTCTATTTGGCGCTGTTGTAAGAATTTAATTAAACGGAGTTATTTATTTTACGGGTCAAGACCCTCACAGAATAAAATTTTAAGTAAGTAGTATCCTTAATTCACTGATTCAGTTCATAAATAAATTGTTTTTTTCCCACAAAGTTACAATTCAAATATCCTTGAAGGTCTAAATCTTCGCTCCAATAAAAAAAAATACAGCCGGTACGAGTATGCTTTATGAATTTTAAAAATGTTATTGTTTTTATTTCCTTCGGACCATAATATTTTTTCTGAAATCTAATGTAATTGGCCTCCCGAAGCTAGCGGCAGAAATAAGGTTAATTGGGCACAATTAAAAAACGCTGTGGGCTCTAAAAATATTGTTACATTTGGTAAATTTGCTCTAGAAGCGACTTATCACATTTTATTACTAAGCTAAACACGACCAAAACAATATTAAGTATTTGTATTTAGCTTTTCACTCCTCCATTGCATTGCAAACCAAATTTTATAAGTCCATTCTTAGACTAATCAACATTGGGAAATAGTTATGCTCACTGCTCAGGATTGCATTAAATCAGTAGTAGCAGCGTAGTGCTAACTTTTTAAAGACTATCTGAAAAGTCTTACCAAAACTATGTGATAGTTTATTTCCATAACTTGCACATTTATTTAATTTTTTTTCAAAATCAACTTGTCCTAACCAAAAGTATTTGATAGTTTACTTCCATAACTTGCACAAAATTCATTTCTTATTCTACAAAATCAACCTATCCGATAAATTTAAAGGGAATTTTAATCGAGGAATTACTAACGAACATGTTTTGCCCAAGTCTTTAAAATATAAGCACTGCGAAATGTATGTATGTTGCTACAAGATTTTGGTCTTTTATTTACTGCCTATATTTTTGCTTTTAAAAAATAATTCCATTTACACGTAAAGGGCGACGACCCTATTGTATGGTGTAGCTTTTGTATTGTATGTAGTGTAGATTTTAGTGAAAGCCCCGGCGCCCTTCTTCGGGCAGCTCTTTTTTTTATAAAGGTGCTACCTATGTAAGTTCAATACACAATGACCTGCCTCTTTGGTGTAGTGGTAAGCACGCTGGCTTCTATCCACGAGATTCCGAGTCGGGCTGAAATTTGTTTCTTGGTTTTTCCGTCGTGAAATTGCTCGAAGTCAAGAAGTTGGCGGTGTTTACACCTCCGTGCCTCGGAAAGCACTATAAGCCACTGATCCTGCGCCTGATCTATCTCCGGTCATGTCGGATTACCGTCTCAGCGGACTATGAGAATGAAGGAACAGAGTGCACCTATTGTGCATACACTTATGCACTAAGGTACAGTGGGTGATTAACGCCCGGTGTCCATCTACGCCCAGGTAGCAGAAAACATACTAAATATAGAATTATTCAGTTAATACTCCACGCACACATACATGTAGAATGCACCAATAAGAAATCGCAAGGCGAGCGTCGACGCGCTCGCGCCACTATGCGCGTCAGGTCGACGCCGAGCTCTGGCAGGATCGGACACGTACCACGCTGTTATAAAAAGTGTCGTAACGAAATCGTACGTTTTTCATGTATTTTTATGCGTTCTCAGTTAACTTTTAAAATTTAATTGCTTCAAGATAAAGTTAGTTTACTATTGCTTGAATATTTGGTGTCAATTTCTATCTTTTTTTCCAAAAACGTGTCATTTGAATCAGTGTCAGATAATAACGCCCGGGTGGGTAATAACGCCTGTTAAAATAACGGTTGGGTGCTATTAGACTACATGGGCGCTATAACCATAGACATAGGTAGAGCATTCATAATTTCAGAAAATACTAATACTTAATACGTTATACTTAAAATACGTTTGTTAAACAGCTGTTAAATAAATTTAACCACGTATTTGTACCACATATCATAATTTTGTACCACGAGGAATGTGTAGGCTTTTCCGAATGTGATATAGAGTTTATTTGTCCATATTATTACAAATCTTAAATCGGAATTAATTTGTGTAAGACTGAATATTGTAAGACATATTTTATTATGACTACTACTACTACTACAATTTTAGTTTAATTGTTATATGAAAGCTTAGTACTTGTTTGAAAGAATAGTCGAACTCCTCTGACTAGATGTTTTACATACTTATTTCCTCCGGGCGGTATTACCCGCTGACGATGTAATTGCGCCCAATGAACATATAAGGATTATCTTAATTCTGTCCTTAAAACTATTAGTACGCAAAGTTCTCATGATAAGTTACTCGAAAATTCTCAAAAAGTTCCTTAAATATGACCAAATATAAATATACCACGTGATATTAGGTGTATTGTTAAATTGAACAAAGCCTATCTTAAATGTTGATTTTATTTGTTTATTTTTAGTTTAATCATGATAATACAAAGTGAGATTTCGATTGTGAGACTATTTTCGTTTGTTTTGAGCCTAGTTGTATAATTAAGGCTTAGTTTATAAAACGGGCGTCAATAAACGCATAACTTTTAATAACGCCCAAACTACAGTTTTAAAAAAACCTGTATAACAATGAGTATTACGAGTAAAACTCATTGTAATGTGTTATTTTTTGTAGCATATATAAACATCATTTGTTTAGAAAGTTGTTTGTTTTCTTATTCATTTAAATACCAGAACTATTTGAAATTAAAGTTAGGTGGGCGTTAATCACCCACTGTACCTTATAATATCTCTTGCGCTGTTGGCTAATCTCTGTTGAGATTGGCCGCCATAGTCGATATTCGGCTAGTAGGACACAATGTTCGCACGTGATGGCTGTGAAGTCTTGTCGTGCCAATAAATAAATAATAAAAAAAATATTTCTTTACAAAAAATATTACATAATTTATACAGTCAGCACAGGTTATATTAATGATGTTTACAGTCAATATGCTAGTATTGTAGATTTTTGGCCGAAACGAAAATAATTTCAACAGGCTCTGCCAACGCCAGGGTGGCCGAGAGGTTAGGCAATCGCCCGGTATGCGAGGAACGCGGGTTCGTTTCCCACCTCTGGTGGTCGTTTTTTTCAAGTGCAATAATATATTTCACGAAAATAAAAATAAAAAACTCTTCTAGATAATCTCTGCACTGTACACAACAGTGCTCCCAGATTTCGCTCAGTCAGTTTGCCAGGCTGCCAATTTAGCCGGGTTCGGCCTACGCCAGCTTATTCCCCATAAAAATACAGCGGCTAATTAACCTAACTTCTTTCGCAATAATTAAAAAGAAACGAGATTAAATCTATAAAAAGCATAATTTCGTTCCTCGTCGCGTCGCGTTAGCTCGTAAAATTTTTCACCAGATGGAAGTAAAGTTGTAACGAACGGATTATTGTGTCAGCGTTTCAGGTAAGTTTTAAGTCGTAGTTAAGCTTACTTTGCCTGGGAATAAAAAAATGAGTAATACAACAGGAAAAGCTAACTATCGGGATTGCAATTAAAATTTAATAAATGACATACGAGTATAAGCTGTAATATTTGTAACTAGTTTGATAGCTAATAATTGCGTATCTGACGGCAGTTGAAAAGCTTTACTGTTGTTCTTATTTGAAATGATAATCATGATAATTAAGGCTTGAAAGATACCACGATTGCTATTTCAATGCCGAATAATGCATACTAATTTTTATTATTTTGTCTTGTCGTTAAGCCGAAACCTAAAACTGCTTTCCTAAAAGCTACAACTATTGAAATTTGAAAGCAATCAAGTGAGGTGGCTGGCCTGCAACCAAGTGTGACAGTCAAGGGCTCGATTCCAGTCTAAGTCTAAGATTAAAAAGTTCAGTCACTCTCTTTCTCTGCCAAACAAACGAACTAGAAACGCCACACTAAACAGCTGTCAGTTGCTAAGGAAATAACAGAATCCATAGACAATTTACTAGGCATGTTATTCGATGACGACGAAAGTTAGACGAAAACTCGCAAAAACTTTTAAAATACGTAAGAAATCGCATCACTTAAATTATTTTTCTATATTATTGTAGTCTGTTTCTTTTCGTTTATTTAGCAGAGACAGAGAGAGACTAAACTTAAACTGATTCTTAAACAGGGCACATTGGAATCAAGTCCAGTGTAAGAAATCTGGTTGACTTCACAATTTCCTTTAAAATTGTATGCTGTTGACAGACAATACAGGCATTCCATTTAATTACATAGATGCATATTTTTATTAAAGGTTTTAGAACATAATATTCCAGTATGCCTGCTCGTATAATTTTTTTAATAACTCTTACTACTTCTCAGTAAAAACCACTACAGCCTCCGTGGTCGAGTGGCTTGCACATCGTTTCTCAAGATGTCGCCATCTCTGAGTTCATGGGTTCGATCCCCGGTCAGGTCAATGTAGAAATACATGTTTTCTATGTTGTCTCGGGTCTGGTTGTCGTAGTACCTAACACCGTTGTTTCCGATTTCCATTACACAAGTCCTTAGCTAGCTACTTACTTTGGGATTAGAGGAATGTATGTCAAAATTGTGTTATTGCCTACTTTAGGAAGTAAATTGTCAACGGCGTTCCTATGCACCTAGTGCTAATGCTTCAATGTAATACATTTTTACGCCACTCAACTTTTATACATACAAGTTTTATTATATCCATTTTGCAGCAACAAAACTAATGTTTATCAAGTATAAAACAGCGAAGCCCATAAACCCACAACTAATTTTGGAGTCACGATCCAGTGTACTACAAAATAACAATGGATTAACTTTTTTAGAGATGGGCATTATCGGTTACAAAAATTAACCGAAATCGATTAATATTTTAATGATCAAATGAGTAGGAATGAAACTAGGTCAGATAATCAGATTTAAGGCTCCGCGCAGATGGGCCTCCGACCACCGCCACCGGTGGCTGTCTCGCGCCACGCCCTTTGGTCCCGCGTAAACGAAGATGGTCGGTTGCCGCTACAATTGCCACTCATCTGCTAGATCCTTTGACAGATGTTTTGCCAAAATGGCGAATGGCCGCCACCGGTGGCGTGCCGCGAACACTAAGTCGCAAGTGGCCGCCGCCACTCGCTTTACGTGTGCGTCGACCTATTTAAAATAATGTAAACAGCTAGTCGCTAGCTACCTGTGGCAATGTGGTCGGTGGTCCATCTGCGCGGAGCCTAACCTTTAATGAAAAATACACTTTGAGTGTGCGACGACCGTCTTGGATGTAGTGTTTCGGGCTCCGGACTGCAAAAAATTAACATTTTAACACAACAATTAATATTTGCAGAAAATTAACCCATACATGAGTTAATTTTCCGCAAGGCCCAAATGTTTATGTGATGAGCACGAGCATTTGCACCTAAGTCATGGATGTTTATTAACGTAGGAAGTATGTCTCTGCGTTATCCTAGTCGCCATAGCACAAACTCATGCTCAGTTTAAGGCTAGGCCCAAGCCAATTATCTAGGTAGTTGGTGTGTTTGTTGAAACGTTTTATTCATTTAAAAATAGTGTGCGATGTATTAAATAAACTCAAAATTTTGTTTAAGAGTTTCTTTCAGTTAAATAAATACTATATGAAAGTAGTTAGAAATTACTTAATGCCAGTACAATAAAAACAACGAGCAGAAGTTTCCATAATTCGAACATTAATTTGGGTTGTTGCGTAACAGTTCATGTAAAGCTCTAAATAACTTTTCTGTCGATAAAATTAACATAAAAATTAGGTATGATCGATGACCAAAACAATCGGGTCACATCACTAAAAGGCACTTTTATGTAGTGAACACAATGCGCGGATGCAAGGCTTATGAAATATATTTGAAAAGAGCGGCTATAAAAAATAAAGGCGAGCGCTGTATGAGGTAGGTATGAGATTTCGCCTTTACAAAGGTTGCACTACAAATGTTACAAATAAAAGCGATCCCTCTGCCTGAGCTTGACAATCTTGCCGGTAAACAAGAAGGCACTTAATTTTGTTTATACTCAACAGCTGACAACATGTCTAGCGGAAAATGAACATTCTTTCATTTCAACTCTTTAGCGAAAGCAAACCTTGGTAGTACATGTTTCTTTACAGACGTTTCCACTACACCGAAATACTGACGTTTTGACTACACAGAAATATTTTATCATTTTCTAGAATATGGGCCAAGGAATACAAACACGTTCAATTCATATTCCAGTCCCATTTTATTGTAATAACCTGCTTTGTTCCTATACTGGAATAAAATGAAACCCTGTTTGAAGAATCAACTTCTTATTGAGGCATAATAGTCCAAACGTGTTTATTGTCATTACTAGTAATGGACCACAGCACGTCAAGTGAAATACTGTGTCATCTTAAAGAGTCATAATAAGGTAGATTTTACAATAAAAAATATAGTCAGATGTGCTGGTCACTGTACAATATTTTAGCGAAAGTAGGTAGATAGGCAAGGTAAGTATGTATTATTTAAAATAAACGTATTTTATCTTAGAACATTCGTATAGGACACTCGGCACCATGTGAAATACGAAACCAGCTTTTATTGCGTAGATTATATAGGCAGTAGTTGTTTCACTAACCGATTCTCTTACGGTGAGGGAAAACATCGTGAGGAAACCTGCACATTCCAGCGACTGAATGTGTTGATTCAAAACTGGTCAGATTCCCCTGTTAACAGGGTCACGGAGGTCAGATGGTAGTTGCTCGACTGTAGTTACCTTATCTGCCATATCCTGGATCAAGATCAGCGGACCCTGGGCCCGCGAGCGGGATAGCGCTAGGATGATGATGATAGGCGGTCTCAACGTCAAAGTGGGGTCGTCAACCCTAAAAATGAAACATTT
Organism: Pyrausta nigrata; assembly: GCA_949316185.1. Lineage (NCBI taxonomy): Eukaryota > Metazoa > Arthropoda > Insecta > Lepidoptera > Crambidae > Pyrausta > Pyrausta nigrata. The sequence goes on from OX438952.1 coordinate 13,325,029, forward strand.
TAGTAAAAACTGTCAAAGTCGGTACTCGAAAATTCATTTTGGACTCAAACAGATTTTGACACTGCTCCTTCACGGTGTCTTCGTACATACTAAACTATTTTAATCAGAGACAATGTAAGGTACCTAAATCTACAAACAATTTCCCTGAATGAATGCAACTTCTAACTCCGAAAATTAATAATTTATAACCTAAGTTGGAGCTTCCAGTTTCTTGCTTTACTCATTACCATAATTTAAAATGTCATGTCTCTTAGCAGTACAAGTACAGTCGGCAGCGTATTAGCTAACCCATAATTTCTTAACCAAAGAACAACGTCAAAGTTCTTTAATGCTCAGCCCCAAATGCTGGCATGTTTTAGTCTTTGTTGAAAAGCCTAAAACTGTATAGAGGAAAAAATAGTATAACTGACATTGAACGACATTTTATTTGGTGCATTATGTCGGACTGAAATTTAAACAATGTATGATGCTGTCAACATTGACGTTTAATATAAAATATATACTTCGTTTTACTGACACGTCAAAGTTCACGTCTTTCGTTTTTTTATGCATTCTTGAAGACGTTTAGTTGTTAATAATTTTTACATTTTAAAAATATTATAAATTTTAATTCCCTGCTTTTTAAATTACCATAAAATCTATCAAAAGCCCGCTAATAAAGTGATATCTATATTTCATGTGTCTCACTTAGTACGGTGTCTCTATCTATTGGGTCAATTTATGCCAATCTTCTTTCATCTTTAATGCTAACACCATAAAGTTCACAATACATTGAATAAGCATGATGTTCGATGGAAAGAGTAGATATGCGCCCGTATGTACAAGTGTCAGAAACGAGTTTTATTGTGTCAAAAACTTTTTGTCTCCTTTGTTTAGAGTTTGCACAAAGTTAATCCAATTTAAATTAAATAGCAATAATGCCGCACTTACATTTACTTTCTGAATACTTTTTATCTTTTTCGAGCACAATGTACCCGAATTCATTTTAGAGAAAATTGCTTTGTGGAAAATACATAGGTACTTTATATTAAGTTCTTTAACCTGCCTCCGAGTTGGGTTTAAAAACTGATTTTAAGATGATCTTTTCTCTTCTACTGCAAACAAAATAGTATGTGATAGATAGATACCCCCGATTTTTTTTTGTATAAGTACATGAATATGTCAAGAATATATTATTGCACTTGAAAAAATGACCGCCAGAGGCGGGAATCGAACCTGCGTTCCTTGCATGCCAGGCGATTGCCTAACCTAACAATACTTTATGTCAAGAATGTTTATCGCTTTCATAATTTATGCATTTTTTTACGAGCTTTTACGAAATAGATTTCGCTTACAAAAAAATCATAAACCGTTTTCTTGTGGGACTTGAACCCACGACCACTGGCTATCTGGGCAACTGCTTTCCCATCTGAGCTACAGAGGACGTATAATTATTTTAATAACTTAAGCAATTTGTAACTTTTTATAAAATTGAAATAAATTCCACTTACAAAAATTGATGATTGACTATGTCATCCGATGGGACACGAACCCATGACCCTTCGCTATCCGGGCGAATACTCTTACCATCATTTTTTATTTAAAGTGGGCTTGCTCTTGACTCTATGTAGACTAAGCCTGTACTAAATTCCTTATCCCCGAAATTCTCTTAATGGGGATGAACATTGGTACTTGTAACCCAATATAATATTTTCACAAACAAAGTCACATATACACACACAATATATCATAATATAACCTATGTTAAGAAGTAACGCAAAAACATGTGGCTCTACTTAGATATGGACGCGGCCAACCTAATTGTTTTTATGTTCGTTAGTACATTTTCCTTGTGTGTTTCAATTATCCCTAGTCCTACGACACGCCACAAAGCTTTGATACAAGTAGGTGGGTGCTCATTAAATCTTATATGCTTTTCGTTCTAGAAAAATAAGTAACAAAATCTTACATCATGGTTTTGCCATTAATATTCTGAATACATATTACCCGTGCCTCGGAAAGCACGTTAAGACGTTGGTCCTGCGCCTGATCTACGGTCATGTCGGATTTTTGTCTTATCGAACGATGAGAGTGATCGAACAGAGTGCACTTGTGAACCTATTGTCCTCACACTTGTGCACTATAATAACTCCCGCACAGTCGGCTAATTTCTGTTGAGATTGGCCGCTGTTAGTCGAAATACTACTAGAAGGACATTATTATTATGATTACAAATTGATAACGGCGAATCTACAAAGAACTTTCCAAATCGAGTTTTGAAACCAAACAATGCCGTATAGTAAATATTCACACCTGTGTCATAAAATAGCATACACACTAATTTGATATAAATTATCAAAGATAAAAAAAATAAAAAAAGTACAGATTTGCCTTATGGCCTCGAATTTTTGTAAAAATACTTTATTACAGTTTGCCAATTTAAATCCCAAGGGTTAATAAATGATCTAAAACATTTTCTCCCAATGATAACACGAGTTGTTATGAAAATCACCGCCTTTTGTTGAGTTTGGAATCGGATTATTCAAACTCTAACCAAAATTTGTTTTTAAGTCTACGGGTTAGTAAGTAACGGGTTAGTTATTAGTTATTAGTAAGTAAGTAGTAGGATACGGCGATGGCGAAAATAATATTTTACTAAGCTCATGTTTGTAACAAAATGATTAATTGATAAATGAACTTTTCAACATATTCTTGTCATGATGAGTCTAGTCAGTGAATGTTTTTCTTGTGATACTTAAGTATATCCTGGCATTGTCTACCAAACAAAAAGTTTTCCTTGTTTTTGTTACTTATCTTTTAGAGTACATAGCCGTGGCGTGAAGCGATATATCTTAAATTTTTCCACTAATAACGAAGTGTTTGCTCGGCGAACACTGAGTGATGGTCTGACATTTATTTCGTAAATACATCGTAGCCATTGTTGGCTTCCTTTATGAAGAAAGATAAAATATTTCCTGGAGCGAGACGGGCCTTGTGGGGAAATGTCGCGGGAGGGGCTGAAGGTTCGCCACAAGAGCTGGCGCAAGTCACAGAGATTAAATCTGAAAAAAAAACTTTCGGACGCGGCTAACGAAATAGGTTTCCCTAGCCGAATTTAAACTACTAGCCAATCTCAGCAGAGATTAGCTGACTACGGGGGAAATATTATAGTGCACAAGTGTGTGTGCAATACACAGGTGCACTCGCTATACCTTCACAGTCCGACATGACCGTAGAGGGATCAGGCGCAGAACCAACGGCTTAATGTGCTTTCCGAGGTATGGGTGTTAACACCACCAATTTCCTGACTCCGGTCTGTGTCTGAGTTATTTAAAGACAGAAAAACCCAACACTTTATGGCGCGATCCAGGATTCGAACCCGGGACCTCGTGGATAGTACCCAGCATGCTGGCCACTAGACCAGCGACTCAGTCAGCGGAACGGAACAGAACAAACGGACGTAATAGGTATCTAGATAATGAATGAACACTGAGCTGTGCATATTATAGCGTCGGTGGCGCAGTGGCTAGAGGGTTGCCTCTCATGTGGCCGGATTCGATCCCACGTGCCGCCATGTACCAATGACTTTTTCAGAGTTATGTACATTAGTGGTTTCTCTAACCGATGCTCATACGGTGAGGGAAATATCGTGAGGAAACCCACACATTCAGGCGACTGAATGTGAAACCGTGAACCAAAACTGGTCAGGTTTCCCTGTTAACAGGGTCACGGAGGTCAATGCAGAGTTGGGCTTAGTCACTAATATTATAAATCGGACTAACGGATTAAACTAAAAGTTAAGTGATTGAATTAGTTTAATCGAAATCATTTTCACTTTTAATTTTGCTTCATATAATATTTTTTTTAGAACTTTTAGTCCAAACTTAAAACTGAAGCTTATTCAATCAACTAATTTTAACAAACTAAATTAGTTGATTGAATTAGTTTTAGTTTTTAATTTGGACTAAAAGTTCTCATTAAAATACGATTACAACTTACTCAATCGTCAATCGTTTTTTTTTAAATAATTGTGTAACTTTCAGTTTTAGTCATCAATCAAACTGATATTTATATTGATTAATATTTATGACTAAAAACCTTCTAAGGTTTTACCTTGGACCAACCTTAAGTTACTATTCGGAGGCCTCACAAAGGCGCATACCATCCTCACTGAATTGACGGATATTTACAACGTAAATTTTACTACACATGTACCTGTCGAATATTATAATACATAACTTGTCAGTCAATGAACTTCGGAACCGCACGAATTTATCTTTGTTGGTTCCGTATTGAAAAACGTAACGTTGTTATTGGTGATCAGTGCTATTTGCAATACACAAACTAAACCATCAAATTTTGGTGTTGTAACATAGATTTATTATATTCGTGTAAGGCCTAAATGTTCCATTGCTTCGTCACTGCACAGATTACGCACTGCGCTGTTTTGGCAATTTCAAGACATGAATGAAAATTTAAAAAAAAACTAAGATAAAACCTATAATGGGAAAACATTTTTTCCCATAGTTTTTGTCTTCGTTTGCTAAGGAACAGAATAAACCCGTGTCCTTGAGGCAAGGAGGCTAGGATGCTGGCTGCGTTACCGCGTTGGATAGCTATACTTATCCTTTGAGCGAGGAACGAGCCAGCTTTACTATTTGACAAAACAGAATTTAATTTAGGTGCAATTTTTCCAAAAAGTAATTTAGCGGATGGTAATTGTGTACTGTGTGTACCCACACACCTACCCAGGTAATTAAATTATCGCCAAACTCTTACATGCAGTTTGCCATCAAAAGATGCACTCTCATATCTCTTAATGGTAACATTTAACCACGTTTATCGAAATTGGTGAAACCGAGGCTTAACAACTGAGCAGGTAATGTAGTTGATAAACTGTATAAAAGTACAGGTGGAGTTTGGCAATGTTCGTTAACAACTCATGATCACGCCCGGGGCCATAGATTAAACATTACGAATTTCGGAAAGTTTCGACAAATCAAAACGTGTAGGTAGCAAAACTCGAGTTTTCAAAGCATGTATTGGGGAAATAGTTTGACAGAGTTTGAAATGGGTCTTGTTGGGGTGTTAAATGTGTAGTTTTCATTAATTTTCTTGTAGTTTTAAGATCATTATTTGGTTGTTTATTCATCAAACTACGACTAAGCCTGGAGTTCACTAACACATGTTTAATTTTTGATCAGCTGGTCTGATTACTGATTCTCGACATCGATTTGATTGTGATCGAAAACTCGAACTCTTCAAGAGTAAGCCGGCAGTTTTCCATTTAAAAATCAAATGGCATATTTTGACGGAGACGGATCGCATTTGGATCGGACGCAGTGCGAAACCACTCTAACACTGTTTTTTCAGACTATACTAGAGGTAAATAAATTAGTATGTTAGCAAAGTCGTTAGGTAGTTAAAAATTGAATTAAAAGCAACCAAAAAGTCTTTGTTTCGCAAAATTCTAATGAAACAAAGAAAGTTTTTCCAGATTCATACGAATATTTCAGACAATCTTACTGAGAAAATTACCCGGCTCCTTTCTTTTCCCGCCAAAAGATAGCGAATAAAACTTAATGCGGATCATTTTCCGGGGCTATCAAAAATTTTCCACAGCGAAAAAACATCCATGTTTTGAACAAGAAAAAGCAGGCATCATTTTAATATCTCCTCAGAGAGCGAACCACTCTGGCACTCACTTAAAACTCCCAAAGATTGGACCTAATCTTTTCGCAGCGGCATCGAAAGGAAACTTTTCAATCGGATTTAACTCAGTTCCTTATCTAATCGTAAAGTTACGTCAAAATTTCAAACGGTTCCCAACTCGATCGAAGTTGGGGCTATCGAGGTGTTGAGGAAAAAATATTCGTATTGGCTCATGCCATAGACTGGATGGTACTTAGAGAGTGTACAATTCACCTGTCGACATGGTCGGCTGGCGGCAATTAGCCACTAGATAGGTACCGTAATTAAAAAACATCGTAACCCTTGTCTTGACCATAGGTATCAAAAGATGCTTTACCTACCTACTTACGTGTATACTCGTAAATCCATGCTAATATTATAAATGCGAAAGTGTGTCTGTCTGTTACCTCTTGACGCTTAAACCACTGAACCGATTTAGATAAAATTTGGTATAAATACAGTTCGAGACCCTGGAAAGGACATAGGCTAAATTTTGTCGCGATATAAAACATTAAGGGGGTGAAATGAGGGATGAAAGTTTATATGGAAAATCCAACTCTTGCGGGCGAAGTCGCGGGGAACCACTAGTATAGTAATCAATAAATATTGGACAACATCACATACATTGTTTAGATCACAAAGTATATAAAGCACTAGTGTTATGGAAATCGTAAACGACGGTGGTACCAAAACACCTAGACCCGAGACAATATAGAAAACATAAATTTCTATTTTGACCCGACCAGAGATCGAACCCGGGACCTCAGAGATGTTGACACCTTGTCAACCGGTGTGCTAACCACTCAGCTACGGAGTTCATCAAATTTGTACTTACTTTGGGCTCTGAGCAATGTATGATGTGATCTAGTAAAAAAACACCGAATTTTAAATTTTACGACAGATAGGTGGCATGGCGTAATGAAGTCATGCATTCCAAATAATAAGGCGTCTTAAGTCAGATAAGGTTTAAGGCTTGTTTTTTTGGTAGATAGAGATGGTAATTAAATAAGAGATGGAAGATTTACTTATCGCTGCATTTACGATGAGATGAGGTAATCGACGATCGATTGTGTGCGAACTTACTTAAGGTTATGAAAAAATATGATTATCACATTATTTAACAGTGTGATAATGCCATAGCCATCACAACAGACTACCAATTTTCACTACCAAAGCGCCCCTATTTCAACGTCCATACGGCTCAGAACTACAATCCTCTAACCTGTCAAACCGCATAAGACCCGCGGGCGGGTGATAACAAATAATTTTCTATTGTGTCTGAAAACATGATACATGAAGGTTTAAAGTAGGTACTTGTTCATTGCTTCCTAGGTGATAAAGGACCTTACTAAGATCTGTAGATGAACAAATCGGTGGGGTCTATCACTATACGACTCTATGGTTCACTCTGACAAGTGTTAGCGACACGCGATAACGGTATTTTCGACGACAAAAGTTTTCAACGAGTTTATTTTACTTTTGACTGTGCGTAGGATTGGGTGATATGCCTATTTAGTATCCAATCAAAATTAAATATGGTTATATTTGTGATTTTTAAAACGAACTAGACGCTTTCTTTTAGACACGAGTTCACCAATTTAAACAGCCGATTGACCTCAAATCAGGGTTAATTTTTCAAAAGCAAAATATGTCACATAATGCTAAGCCGGCTGTTTAAAAATTAAACATGTGTTGGTGAACTCGAACAATATAACTAAAGTCATGCAATTTCGGTCATATAATACTGCTAAGCAATCATTGAATATTCAGAATAATGACGAAAAAATTTACGAGATAGGTGGTTGACCTGGTTGACTCCTAGACAGTAGACAGTAATCCAAGGTAATCGTAATGTTCCTAAATGTTCGTCTCCATAATGTCATGTCACATCATGCCATTAATTTTACATGAGTCGTCTTATATTGAGACAAGGTTATTAACTCATTAATTTCTAATACAGTTTTACAAATAAAATTATGACCGTATTTTTTTTAAAGTTATAAATAGACAGTTAATGGGGTGTCAAACCAGCATTTTCTTTTTAAATAATGATAGGTAATCTTTATTTGAAAAGAAAGTGCTGAAACGGTCAAGTATCGTGTATTAATATCAGTAATATGGTTTGACATCCCATCAACCGTCTAAATAACTGTTTTAAAAAATACGGTCATTAAAGAAAAGCTTGTAATTACTAACCTACTTTATCCTGTATAAAGTAGGTTAGTAATTACAAGCTTTTCTTCTGTGTCTGCTGTCCCGTAAATTAGCGTCAAGCGAGAGTGACGTCATTCTATTGCTCAAATACAACAACTTTTTCTATGGGATTAACATCGAAATCTCAAAAAAAATTTTGGTTTCCCCATACTAAAGTGCCGATCGGCTGAGAGCAGTTTGTATGAAGAAGTCCAAAATTTATATACGACGCTAGCATACAAAATACACAAATCGAATTGAAATTGAAAATTATTTATTTCGCACAAAGTTGTTATAAAATATCTATTTATAGATTAAGAACATACAAGACAAAATTATGAGCATAAATATAAATACAACTTATCAATACAAAAATAAAGATAAATTATTTAATACGATAGAAAAACATAAAATATAAAAAGGGTCCTTGTGATAAGGTTCCCAGAATGCTGGCAGCATAACCGCGCTGGATAGCGATGCTTACACCCTGAGCAAGGTAGCTGCCAGCTCTTGGGTCAACACTGTTGTCACCAGCCTCTTGGAAATTTCTTTGAAAAAAGAGATAGCGGGGCCCCGCGGAACCAGTGTTCAAAACATAAATTATATTACAATATCGAATCATGCAATTAAATGAGTCGTTGCATAAACAGCTTGAGTATTATTAAACGTTCTATCGGTCAACAACCTCATATTTAAAAACACAACCCCTTCACAATTGCCGGTCGGGTGAGCGACAGACGTGCCGCGGAATAATTCAGCTCTTCAATCAAGAGTTTGTTGAGGCGAATTCTAAGACGAAGCAGACGGTCCGCAGCAAAATGGTTTTAAGTCCTTTATTTAATAACTTTATGTTATTTATAATTATGTATTAATTATGAAATAAAACTATTGTTGATTATTATAATAAATGATGACTATGGGCAAAATTATACCGTATAAAAAACCGGCCAAGTGCGAGTCGGACTCGCGCGCGAAGGGTTCCGTACCAAAAAAAGTATATATTTTTATTTTATTTATAATTTCAAAAGTATTTATCACAGAATAGCCGAAACCATTTTAAATAAGAGTTTCCGTGGCTTTTTCTTTACGTGAGTGATTTGAAGTTTATGAGTCCAAGACTTTAGAAATTACAGGGGGAGGGGGGGGACACCGTGTAAACGACTTTGGTGGGCTATAGTCCTTTTCAACGATACCCCACACAAGGGGGTGCACTCAAAAAATAATTTATATCCCTCCCCCCCCCTTTACATGTATGGAGAGGTACCTTTAACAAGGGGTAATTTAGTTAAGTTACATGCAAATCAGTCCATAAACGTAGAAGATATTCTGCTGTGACAGACTAGGACGGACGGACTGAACGATCTTATAAGGGTTCCTTGTCGGACTACGGTCCCCGTGGTAAGGTTCCCAGGATGCTGGCAGCATTACCCCGCTGGATAGCGATGCTTATACGCTGTGCAAGGCCAGCTCTCGGGTCACCACTGATGTCAATCAGCCTCTTAAAAATCTCTTTAAGGAGATAGCGTTATTAAGTTAAACATAATGTACTTCGATAGTTCTTAATTTGTAACCCCCGACACATAAAGAGAGGTGTTATATAACTTAGATATAAGTTTGACCGCTATGTGAGTCTGTCTGTGACACCATATCTTTTAAACTGGTGAACCGATTCGAATGCAGTTTTTAGGGTTCAGTAGTTCGACAAGAAACCCTTATAAGATCGTTCAGTCCGTCCGTCCGTCCTAGTCTGTCACAGCAGAATATCTTCTACGTTTATGGCCTGATTTGTATGTAACTTGGTTCGAGGATACTTCACATATAGATCTCATTTTTAAAAATACAAAAAAAATTAATTACCCCTTTTTAAGGGGTCCCTCCCCATACAAGTAAATGGGGGGAGTGAATAATTTTTTTTATTTGCACCCCCTTATGTAGGATATCGTTAAAAAGACTATGAAAATAAGGTAGGGTTTCCATACAACACTTTTTTATCAGCTTTACCTTTTGCGAGATATAGCCTGCCAAAGACGTTTACACGGTGTCCTCCCCCCTGTAATTTCTAAAGTCTTAGACCTATAAACTTCAAATTACTCACGTCAAGAAACAGGCGCGAAAACTCTTATTTAAAATTGTTTTGGGTATCCTGTGATGAATACTTTTGAAATTAAAAATAAAATAAAAATACTCGTATATACTTTTTTCCAAAAGAACAGTATAAACTATTATGATTAAGGTAATTTAGAACTAATTTCTTTCCCCTGTAAACAGGCAAAACAGCGCGGTGTCAAAAATGACTACGGAACCCTACTTTATGCGTGGTCCGACACGCACTTGGCCGGTTTTTTTATTATTTGAAAGGCTAATTTTAAATTGTTTTTTTTTTTAATTCAAATATTTTTATTTCTGTTACTTAGCATTACAAATATTAGATGTGGGAATTTCCCTAAAGGCAAAACATCATCTGTAGTGGAAAGAACCGCTCTTTTTTATAGTCAGTTATTCCGTTTTTTTGTCAACCATTTCAAGGACGTCAGCTTTTGACTACGTATAAAAATTGAAATGTAAAAAAGTGAACATTCAATAAGTCAATAATTATAATGATACCAATGATACTTAACACGTTTTCTGCTGACTCTACTTTGTATTTCAATGTTTGGCATTTTGTTTATCATTGCCCTCATTAAAACACAATTTTACGGATTACTTCGCGATTTATTTACATTTTATTTTAAACCAGACGTTTCGAACACTTTACAGTGATCGTGGTCACAGGGAGACGAAGGTATTATTTGTCATTACAAAGTTTTGAAAAATTTTAACTACCGTCACTCAATAATATTAATTTACGTTCCTATTTACGCAGAAAGAGCTAACCGTGTCTTGAGATCTTGCAGTGCTAGGTGTTGCTTTGGTTTTTGCTAGAACAGGATCCCATGCCGGTGGAACTTTCCAACCATCTTCTCTATTGAAATTTGGATGTTTTCTAATTTCAATTTGAATTGTGTTTTAATGAGTTCAACATTTCGCGTAAACGTAAGAAACAAATATATCATTGCCCTGTTGATATTTTTATTTGATTTTGTGCTACAATTACCTACTTTTTTTATTTTTTATTTATAACTACAACTCATTCATTTGACAGTGCATACCAATGAGCGTTAACTCACGTAGTTAAGAAACTTAAAGAGTTTTTATTTATTAAGGTTCCGTCTTTAAATTGGAATTCAGATAGAAATTTATAATTTTAAAGGAAAAGTATACAATTTCCTTCTTTTGTAACACAATGTGATATATTTCAAATAAATATCGTTATTTTTAGTAAAGCCACCTTTAATGACGATGTTAACAAAATAAAAAGCAATTAAAATAACTCAATAGACAGACAAAGAACCCTTTTAAACAAAATAAGTTGAACAGTGCGAGAGAAAAGTCAACATAAAAGTTATTTACAGCTCTAAACGCTCGTGCTGCCCCGTAAATTTTCACAACCTTGTATTTCCGGTTTTATTGCTGACGAGCTATTCCCAAGAACGAATTTGCTCGCAACTCAAAACATAAATATTTAAAGTAAAGGCATAGTTCTCAGCAAATTCAATGCATTACCTTATAACAAAACTAGCAGTTCTCCGTGGCTTCACTTGCGCCAAAAGTCAGATTTTCCATAGAAAACTTTCATCCCCCATTTCACCCTCTTGACTTTTTTTATATCGCAACTAAAAGTAGCCTATGTCCTTCCTAGGGTCTACAAACTAACTCGGTACTAAAGTTCATTTGAATAGACTGATTTACTTCCGCATTTATAATAATGTCCTCCTAGCCGAATTTCGACTACAGTAACCAATCTCAACAGAGATTAGCCGACTGCGCGGGAGATATTATAGTCCACAAGTGTGTACGCAATACTTAGGTGCACTTTCTATTTCTTCACTCTCATAATATTCGGTGAGACGGCAGTCCGAAATGACCGTAGAGAGATCAGGCGCAGGACCAACGGCTTAACGTGCTTTCCGAGGCACGGAGGTGTTAACACCACCAACTTCATGACTCCAGAGCTGTGTCTGAGTTATTTCAAGACAGAAAAACCCAACACTTTATGGCCTGACCCGGGATTCGAACCCGGGACCTCGTGGATAGTACCCAGCGTGCTGACACTAGACCAACGAGGCAGTTAAATAATATTTATAATATTAGCTAGGATTAAAAACTGTAATGATACCGAATTGTTGAGGAAGAGTCCTCATGACCAAGAGACCAAGACTAAGTGCTTTAAATGCGACTAAAAACTGATCTGTACTGAAATAACAGAGTATCAAATTTTAAAGTAAGGTTTCAAAAGATTTAACGCAATCATAATCCTTATAAATGAGCCTTGGCTGTTTACCACCACAATAAATCAACCCGAAAGAAAAATGGTTGTATGAAAAAAGTTTCGGTGCTTAAACTGAATGGAAAAGTTCAGTCAAATCGCTTATTTACGTGCAAATTAGTGATGCCGCAATAGTAACGTTGCGATCTTGTCGATAAAAGTTTTTCGAAAACGTACATTCGAATTAAAAAAAAAAAACTTGTAGTCAGCTAAACATAAAGTGAGTTCTTCCAGGCACGGAAACATTGTGGATCACCTTTTTCTAAAACAATCATTAAAATCAGTATAAAGGTTAAAACAAAAATAGCTTTGGATAATATGTGTATGTATTCGTAAATTTTAAGCAATATTTACTTAATATACGAATAACAGTAAAGTTAACAGTTTGTATGGAAAAATAGATATGGTTATATTCAGTTCCGATTCAGTTCCATGTAGATTTGTTAAGAAGGGTGGTTTTCATAGGCATAGGTACACATAAATCTACAGCTATATTAATATTTTAATGCGTTTATTAATTGAAACACACGCTTTAAAACTACCTCTATATATAGAGTGATATTTTTGTGTATTTGTAACGAAAAAACTCAAAAACCAAAAAAGAAATGACAAAAGGAAAAAAGGACCCGATTTGAAAAAAATATATCACTTTTATGATAAAGTTGCGTTATTTCCAAGAAGGCTATTTCAAATTTAAATTGCATCCATACGAAGCCGGGGCGGGACTCTAGCCTTACAAAATAGTGAAGACTGACGTCTTAATCATCGATGACAACAACCGAACGTCACTAGTATAAATACGAAACAAATTTTACGAGACTCCCGAGCCGGACGAAATTACAACCTAGTTCGATTCCCGGGGGTATAAGGAGAGCTATTTCAATCTGTTTTACGACTTGCCCGGGATCTTCGCAATATCAATGAAGTGGAATTTTATGAATAAAGTATAACGTTTTAACTCAAAAAGAGGATAGTCTGTAATAGGATCATGGAGGGTGTAAACAATTTTGGAACGTTTTTAGAGTTCCGTAGCTTAAATGCAAAAATGAACCCTTTACAGTATGACTTCATTGTCCTGTAAAACTGTTAGACTCCGTAGAATACCTATTTTGATTTCGGAACATAATAAAGTGTCAAATAAAATTTTCCTAATATGCGGGACTAGGTGATAATGATGGGATGGTAAAATTAGGATGATGCAACTTATAGCCTTGTCATACGTAATCAAATTGTTATTTATGTCAAATAATAGCTATGTAATACTAAGCTGTAATGCCTTGCAGCTGTAAAAAAATATTTGAATAATTTTAACTATTTTTCATTTTAACGAAAAGATAAAACTATTTTTTTACTCTTATTTAATGATAATCTTAATAACTTATTAAAAAAACTTTACTAAATGATAATGCAGTATTCTACTGATGAAATTTTTATTTAAAATCAGTTCAGTAGTTTTAGCTTCCGACAAATAAACTCATCTTACAAACTTTGAAAAAAAAAGTGTATAGAAAGTCTTCTTGGGATAGAGACGAAGACAAGACTTGATTTCTCACTCGCAAGGCAATCTTTGTTTGATTAGAATCATGAGGTTTGGCTAAATGCAAGTAAAGTGCAGACCTTTGGGGTCTTGTAGGTCAACCAGCCAGTTTTTAAGTTGTTTCATCACAAAAAAATATTTAACTGAACCCTCGTTGCGATGGTCCAACTCGCTCTTGGTCGGTGTTTTTCCCTTTCGTATTGGATCTGTTCGTGTCACAAGTAAATACTCAAGAAAGGGTAAATAATATTCTATGATAACCTAAATCCAATCCATGGCTACAAATTACTGACCATGATAAATATATAAGATTATAAACGAGGCTAGGAAGCATAAAAAATATAATTTTGCAATTACAAAATTAATTTTTATGATACGAACTTCACTGATTTTATCAAATATAATTGCACTTTATATACTACAGGCCCATGTCCAAAATGAATGGGTCATATGAACGGTGGTTCAGTGCCGTAAAAAAAATAGTGCGCCACAAACTTGGTATTTCTTTTGATTTTCTGACAATTTCCAGGGTAAATTTGGTCATTTCATTCTGTATGGCATCAGTTTCATACGGTTTTAATACAGCTTTTAATCCATCCAGTATTTATATACGTGGTCAGAAAAACAAAAAAAAAAACCGACTTTGAGGCCCACCATTTTTTACGGCACAGCGCGCTTTCTTATTATTTTTCATGGATCTATCGATGGTAAAAATGCCGTGCAAAAATATATGACCAAAATGCACTCACTCTACCTGCACTTTTGAATTCTCACCAGCACTCGGACAACTTACAAGTGACGGCATAGTGCTGGATCTTATTATTATATGATCTTATATCGTCCTAATACGTCACCTGGTGATTCATACCATTATAATGTGTATGACGTCGGCCTGACAACTCCATGAGGCCCGAATCTCGCTCGGCGACGAAACATTTTTCACTTTTGTGTTATTTTTTGTACAATAATAACTTTTAAAATAAGATTCACGAATTATAAAGCTTTTTATTTCTTTATTTTTTTTATTAAATAGTAGTAACCGGCAAAGCTCGGTCGTCCAGGTACTCTGTAGTTAAATAAATATACCTTATTTACTGCACTGCACATCCTGTGTAACTGGAGGTGCTTGTGGCGAAGTGGCGGCAGCGCTTTGGTAGTGATACCAAAAGTTAAGCAACCCACGGCGCGGTCGTGACTGGATGACCATTCCGATCATTAAAGTGACGACCATGACAAGCATCTCCGTGCTTCGGAAGGTACGTTAAGTTGGTCCCGGCTAATATCTGTTGGTATTAGTCGTTAGGCAAAGTCAGAGGCCCTAGGGCGACTTGATAACATCTGACAGTAAGGTTTGTCACTTGCCTTACAGACACCCCTCCACCGATCCGCACTGAGCCCGCGTGGTGGAGTATGGCTCGTTCCTCTTCATAGTTGAGGTGAGGCCTTTTCCCAGCAGTGGGGTGTAATAGGCTGACTTTACACACTGTATAACTGCACAATCACAACGTGCATCCAAATTTTATCTCGTCTGTGTAACCAAAAGCATTATTTCCAACTAGCCTAACTTCCTCTTTTGGGAACAACGAAATAGGAATTATGTCGCCACAAAAACTGTTGCAGTGATAATTTCTCGAGTTGCACCTAAAGAGAAAATTGGGGCCAAATTAATTTTGTCCGTGGCTGCGGCGGTATGCTGCGGCCGGTAATAATGTACCTAAGTTATTAAGGGATAGCCACACTAAGGAATTTTTGCGTCAGAAACTATTGAAATAGGAGAAAAATCAAATATTCAGGGGCCTATTTCATTAACGTGATAATTGTATATTATATTATGTGTATGTATTGCTAATGCATTGACCACCTATGGGTGTGTTTTTACCTGACTGCGGAAGGAGGGTTATGTTTTTCGAGAGTATGTATATTGTATGTTTGTTACAAAGTTATCTAACACCAAAATTCAAGTATATTGTATATTTATGTGTATGCACATTGTTTAGCACGCCCTATAGCCCAAACTACTTGTTAGTTTTTACTTAAGAGGTGTCGTTGAATTCGATAAAAGCCAGTGAATAGACCAGTTCAAAAAATTGAGTGAGGTCCCCTTGATTTGGACATCATAGACACAAAGGCACTGTCTGGCTAGCGTTGACCGTTACTGATTCGTTTGTGTGGTTTTTATTTAATTTTGTATTTTCGTAATTTTGTACGATGTTTGTTTGTGATGTCCCAAATTAATCACTTTACTGGTGAACTTTTCTACCGTCCTTATACTATTTAAAAAAAGTTTCCGAATTCAAATTAGCAGGTGTGGTGGTCGAGCCCTAACGTAAGGCATTATGGCCGCTACGATACTGTTGCCGGAGATATTTTCATTTGCTGAGGAATGCTGTCTCTATGAGGGTTAATAAAGACACTACATAGAACTACTACGCCAATGATATTATTATGTTTTGCATGGGAACGAAGAAGTTACAAGTTCGTATTTTTTCTTAAAGTAATTTATTGATCGATTGTATTTGTATTACTCGTAAAAGTAAACTGCTATGGCTAATAATATTTCTAAAATAATTAGTACTTTTCGACACGAAACGTAAAATCTGTTTTATTATTTAGTATGATATAATCCCCTTTCTCTTTGAGTCGTTTCCTCGTTTCTAAGGGTTGCGACCATGCATGATTTTCTCCTGCACAAGGATCTGATGACGTCTTACCCATGTTGTATTTTTTTTATTTTGATTTTTGACCCATACAAGATTAAAGTTGTGTTGGAGCACTAGAATCACCCCCTTAAAGCACGTACGTTGATACTATTAATTTATTTTTGGACTTCACCATTAGAACCACCCTATATATTCTACAAGCGGAATTTCTTTCCACACACAACCGCAACCTACATGATATCCTAGATCATTTATTAATTAGGTTTTGCCATGGAGTGATGATTATATTAAAAATGTCTCGTTACTTTGCCAACATCACTGTGATGTTGATTTTTAAGCATTTAACCACTTGTATGCTGAGTACTTCCGCTCAGGCGGATGCGTTTATCCGTTTCCGTTTTGATCATATCACCAATAACCTACAGGTAAAGGCTTATTCATAATAGCCTAGACTCATAGATGAAAATTATGAAAACAAAACCGTTAGAACCAATGACAGTGTATTAAAAACGAGGGTAGACATTTTATTGCCTACCGAATTTTAATCCCCGAGCATACGTTCGTTTATGTGTCAAATACCATATGTATACGAAATTTGAATGCAAAATTAAGTAAATTGCTCAATTTGAGGCAAGCAATTTCTGCGCGCTAATGACACATCCACTTCTTTTTAAAATGCACTATCATTGTTGAGTAAAAGCGATTTGAATCTGCGTTCCTCTTCCGTATGGCTAGAGATTAGAATTCGTTGCCGGCTAAAGTAATAATAATAAATAAATTGTTTCAACAAACACACCAACTAACTAGCTCCAAACTAAGCGTGAGCTTGTGCTATGGCGACTAGGACTATTTGGTTCCTTAACACTATGATCTGGATACCTTTAAGAACACAGTACACTGTAATAGTTACATCAGTCGCGGCCGCATCGTCGCTTACTATCAAGTGTGATGTGGCCAAATGTCTACCTAATAATTTAAAAAATGCTCAAAAGTATAGTAAACTATAACCCCGTTATTACAAAAACTTAGTACCTACCAGGTTTAAACTAGGACTAAGCTATAAGCTAGCCAATTAGAAAAGCGTTTCTTTATTAGGTTATGTAACGAATGTGTGATTCATTCCTCATTTGTCGGCTAATATTTTGACTAAATTTAAACCTAGTATAATATTTTTGTAACAACACTGTAAGGGTTCCCTGAGGACTAACGAAACCTTAAACATTGAACATACAAGATCAGCCTTGTTGACTTACTTGACTTATGGTCCTATGACCCCGAGGTAGGGCAGAGGGCGTCCACAGTATTCTTCCATCGCGTTCGGTCTTGAGCTTCGCGCTTTATTTCACTCCACGTCTTGCCGATTCAGCTCAGCCTTGAGATCAGCCTTGCAGTGTTACAAAATTTGACTAATCTTTAACAAACAGTTTTTTTTTAAGAAAAAGTTCGAATACTTGTAATCGTACAAGGATCTAAGGCATTATGTCCTTACACGTAAATCACGTGTGACTCCCGCTTTAGATATCGGGCTCATGTTTCGTGCGTTGAATTAATTAGCAAGCATTGACTGCGATTTAACGCGGATATACCTAGGCGTAATATGTTGAGAAACAAAGTTGTGGACTGCCTTTTAGGTAGGTCGCTCTTAGAATGTGCCATGGTTATGTAACATGAACCTTAACTTTGATCGCCGATTAAATATGTTTTCTTTCCTTCTTTCCTTTCTTTTGGAACTCACTACCCGCTTCATTGTTTCCAACGGATTTAAACCCATAAACCTTTAGAGTAAAAGTTAAGAGGCTTCTTCTTGGTGAGCTCGCTCCACCGTCGACTCTGTCTACGCCACGTCTGGCTTAGTCAAGAGTCAAGAGCAAACCCATTTCGAATAAAATATATATATAAAAAAACAAAGTTTAATATAAAGAAAAGCGCAGGACTAATGTCTGCAGTCGTAAGGCCTAACTGGAAAGCTATAGCTATTACGATTACAATCCCAAAGCAAGCAATAACATAATATATGAACATTTCACTTATGTCATTTCTTGCTTTATTATATATATATATTCTTACTATATCATTGTTTTCCCGACTTAATTAAATCAAATTTCGGTCACAAAAATTAATCGACTGTGTCATCTGGTGGGACTCGAACCCACGTCCCTTCGCTATCCGGGCGAGTGCTCTTACCAACTGAGCTACGGAGGACGTTAGTCAGTCGACGAATTTTTGTTTAGTTTTCCCGACTTAAGTTTGAAAGTTATTACTAATGCAATTCAATAGCTTTAAAGTGAACCCAAGTCCGTCAAAATTTGGTCCGGTAGTTGTGGAACTATTTGTATGACATTTTACGCACTACTTCAGTCTTTTGCGGTCCGGTTTTCCATATTTAAAATCAAATGACGTACTTTTGAAGGATTCGGATCGGACGTAATGCAAAACCGATCTACGATCTAGTCTTGAACCCGAGTTCACCAACTTTTAAACAGCCGGTGAACGTAAGTTAACGGTGAAATTCGGACACAATTCCGCTACAAACTATGTCTATGTGTAATGTAATATCATTTTAACCATTGTTTAAATATAAACATGATGGCACGAGTTCGACACAATAATTACTTCTCAGACCGATTCCCAGTTACCAGCGGTGTGAAACAGGGCTGTGTCTTGGCGCCAACATTACTCTCGCTCTATTTCGCCTCCGTGATGCGTGATGCGGCAAAAGCTTGTGAAACACCACCTATGCAGTTCAAGTCCAGGACGGATAAAAGTATTTATGACCTCTCCCGCTTCAGAGTAAGGCGACAAGTCTCCAGATTATCCCATCTTAGACGTTTTGTACGCCGGTGACGTCTGTCATATGGCTAACTCAGTGGATCATCTCAAAAACCAAAAACTATGTAGACGCTACATGACGCATGCCGCAGATTTGGTCTGATCATAAGCACAAGCAAGACCCAAGTACCACAAGTACTTAAACAACCCTCTAGAGGCTGTGATCGAGATCATTCTAGCATCAGATTAAATGGGTCTGATCTAGAGGAACTTCCTCGAATCAGGAATGATAATACCCTAGCATCGAAAATTTCCGCCCGGATAAGAGGAGCTGCTGCAGCTTTTGGCAGGCTCAGGACGCGTGTTTGGAATTCACACGACCTCAAGCTGCAAACTAAAATCCAAGGCTACAAAGCAATTGTCTTGCCTACTTCCTTATATGGTGCAGAAACTTGGTATTGCTATAGAGCTGATCTGAGGCAGTTGGATGCATTTCACGTCAAATGCCTCAGATCGATGTTGCAAACAAAATGGCAGGACCGTATTCCAAACACAGAAATCCTGCGCCACGCTGGGGTGTCTGGTATCGAGGCGTTTATCATGCGAAATCAACTGAGGTGGTGTGGCCATGTCGTGCGTATGAACGACAAAAGACTGCCAAAGGCAGTGTTCTATTCAGAACTTTCTTGTGGCAAGCGGAAGCAGGGCGGCCAATATCTGCGCTACAGGGATGGCCTGAAACGCAACCTAGTAGCATGCAATATACCAGTTGATAGTTGAGAGGAACGCGCTTATCTCAGACCAGAATAGCGACGCACTGTCTTAAAAAGTGTTGAGAGCTTCGAAAAAATGCGTCTTGAAGACCTTGATGCAAACCGCCAAGTACGGAAGACACGGCCAAATCCCACATATAACTACACCTACAGCTCCGCAGGGCAGCTTTACGGTTCACCATGTGACCGACTTTTTAAAACGAAGTTCGGTTTTGCTAGCCACATCAGAGCGTACCACCAATCTAGAAACCAAATCTAGAGTGGAGAAGTCGCCGTTGCCAGATACGGTATGGACGACATGATGATGAAATATAAACATGTGTTTGTAAACTATCCTGGAGTTTACCAACACATTATTATGTGACTGCCTCGTTGGTCTAGTGGTCAGCACGCTGGGTACTATCCACGAGGTCCCGGGATTAAATCCCGAGTCGGGCCGAGAGTGTTGGGTTTTTCTATCTTGAAAAAACTCAGACACAGCTCCGGAGTCAGGAAGTTGGTGGTGTTAACACCCCCGTGCCACGGAAAGCTCGTTAAGCCGTTGGTCCTGCGCCTGATCTCTCTCCGGTCATGTCGGACTGCCGTCTCACCGAATTATGAATGTAAAGGAATAGAGACTGCACCTGTGTATTGCGCACACACTTGTGCACTATAATATGTCCCGCGCAGTTGGCTAATGTCTGTTGAGATAGGCCGCCGTAGTAGAAATTCGGCTAGGAGGACATTATTATTATTTATTATTATTATTATTTGACATACGAGTATTTTGTCTAGGAAATTCTTTCAAATTCTGATTCATTTCTGATTGCCGTCTTACCGGACTATTAGGATGAAAGAAAATAGAGTTTACCTTAACGTCAGTATAGAACCTTACTACGTTACTAAATTGCGCACACAAAATTTTATCCACCGTCCTCAGTTGGGAGACAAGTTGTGAACACCCATAGTGTTCGGTATTTTGACTTATTTGAAAAAGTTAACGATGTTTTACAAATTTCTTAACTGTCAAATTCGACTAACCTTTTAATAAATTGACGGCGCACTTTGTAAGTGCTGATCAATTTTCCACATAACCGACTCAATCAAAATGTTGTATCAAAGTGTTACACAATTAACGTTCCGTTGTAAATGCAAAGCAGCCTCTCAGTGTTTTGTATACAGAATGAATTTCGTCTTCTCTGACAAAGCGGATTAATAAATAGGGATGTTATGTTAATTTACAATCTTCAAGTCTATGAAAATAAACCATGCGAAACGACTAAAATCGATACTCTGTTGAGACCTAATATGGTCCACCCCGATATTGAGATGTTACGACCATCCAGTATGATATCGATACGTGATATTGTGTAATTCCCGTGAACGAATAGGTTGCGTTACCTATTAGAAAAAGCCAGGCAAGTGCGAGTGGTACTCGCGCACTGAGGGTTCCATTCCAAGTTATGTAATACTAGCAGTTCCCCGCGACTTCGCCCGCGCCAAAAGTCGGATTTCCCATAAA
Organism: Pyrausta nigrata; assembly: GCA_949316185.1. Taxonomy (NCBI): domain Eukaryota; kingdom Metazoa; phylum Arthropoda; class Insecta; order Lepidoptera; family Crambidae; genus Pyrausta; species Pyrausta nigrata. Next base: position 13,346,498 of record OX438952.1, read on the forward strand.
AATTTTCATCCTCCATTTCACCCCCCTTATGATTTTATAACGCGACAAAAAGTCTATGTCCTTCCCAGTGTCTCAAACTATCTCTGTGCCAAATTTCATTTGATTCGGTCCAGTAGTTTCGGAGCCTATTCGATGCAAATAAACAAACAAACAAACAAATCTTTCCTCTTTATATTATAATATTAGTATAGATGTGATTTTTTTCCTATAAGACCTTAGTTCTCGTCAAATTTCTCGATCTTTTGTCAACATGTTGTATTTTAAAGGTTTTGATTTCCTTGAAAATATAATAAATAAACGGTTTAACTAAATAAACTCCAAGTTCAGTTCCCAGAGGTTCCAGACCTGCCTATTGGGTATCAACTTCTATTCGGTACCTTATTATTATTATTTATTATTCCCTCCTTACATACCTAAAAAGTGGGTTGGCCCTCCGACATTCAGACAGACGGTCGGAAAACAAAGTGGTCCCTGACGTTTTGCCTTTTTAACCCTAAAAATGGATGTAGAAAAATCACAAGTTATAAGATTTTATAAGTAAGTTGATAAATCTTGTGACAATGAAGGCAAATGATCTTTATGTCATTTTTTGGTATCCTGCTTTTTAAAAAATAATTATAATTATGCTTTGTTAAAAATGATTCAATTTCAGTGTTTACTACACTATTTCGATTTGTTTGTGTACCCTATTGATACTACGCCGCGCACACTCACACGCATACCTGCCTTATTTTTATTTGTTTAAAACGTACCGTGAGAACCCCGTAGATCGAGTCGACATCGAGACGTTCCCTATGACACATGTACTAGACTGACCAGAGCGCTTTTGCTGCGTGTGTATCCTGTGAAGCTCCTTACAGACATTTCGAGTGATTGTGGCCTGTGAAGTGATACCTGAACCCAGAAAGCTGATGTGGCAAGTACCTAGCTATAAGTGCTCAGACCTGACTGATTTTCCACCTATTATTGTCGCCCTCCACGTGTAATCCACTGCCTAAACTCTCAAACATTCAGTTTTATTACCATTATGGTCGTTTAACTTCTCATGATTTCAGAATATTATTGGTAATATTGGTAGAATATAATTGGTATTATAATGGTAAAACCATTTTACCATTAAGTATTTTTAATGATTTATTCCAAATTAATTTCTAGATTTTAGATTAGCATGTAAGATTCGTCCTTATTAAAAAACAAAAATAATTTCAGGACATCAAAGGAAGTAAATTTCATGTTCGTTATTCCTTCCACGTATGCCAAGGTGATGGGAATGAATGCCTTATTTGAAGCGTAAGTGGGCATATATTTTTAAAAAAACACCCACTTGTTTTGTTCCGCATTTACTTTTCTGATTTTAAGGCCAATGCCCTCTTGCCTTTTTTGTATTGTCAGTTTCCAGCAATATTCACAATTACTTTACGAGCTATTTAATGCTTATATTTGAAGAATGTTTTGCTGCCACAGCGTTATAATTTGTTTAAGTTGAAATAGACAGGAAATAAGTAATAAAAGGGAAATATTAAGCTCGATTGCGTAGAATAAAACAAATAAGTAATTTTGATTATATACAGGGTGTTAGTCTGAACAGTATTATCCTGTATGGAGGTGAATATGGCCATTAGTACCTACAACTTTTACTATGAAGTCAACACTGAAATCGTGAAAAATTAATTTAGCTTTCCATACATATCCGAGATAGCAGAATTATTTGCATGGAGCATCAGTTTTTTTAAGATTTCGACCATGTTCCTATAGTAAAAGTTGTAGGTATTGATGGTCATATTCACCCCCTTAAAGGATGAGACTGCTTACACTAGCACCCTGTAGGTATACGGTACGAGGTACGCAGTACGTAAATGTCCTACAACTACGCCGGTCACGTGAACGGACTCAGATAGATGGGCTCTATTTTTTAATTACTCGCGTGTAGATTTCTACTGATTTTCGTTCGTCATCTAAAAACACGTACTCGTATTTTTAAATCGCTTAAACTGTAATTTTTTGTGTATGTCAATATAAAATAAGGATGCGACTTGGAGGACGAGTAAATTAAGTCGTATTCGCCAACAAAATGTCATACCAGTGATTCAAAAATAGAGTTTCAGAAATTCAACTAAAGCATAATAAAACTCATGACCTTATTTAGTGAGAGACTAAGTGGACTGTTGCCGACCTAGAACTGTGAACTGACCTAAACAAATAACCAAGAAAGTCGCGAAAGTGTACTAATAACACTGACCTCTATAATACAAGTACGCTGGACTAAACATCCTCTAAGAAATGACAGAATTTTTTTGGAGCCGAATCAAAGCGCCCCCACCGAGTAAACAGGGAACTAAAATAGAGTAACTTGCATATATTTATGTCAATTCTCATTAGTTCCGAGGACGGTCACCATACGCTCACTGCAGCCGTCAGCGCCAAAATGGCGATAAACAAATGGCTTTATTTTTAGGTTGACAGTATGCAGTCCAGCGTACTTGTTTTATAGAGGTCAGTGATTAAGATTGAACAAATGCACGCGAAACAGAACTTCCCCTAAACACAATTAAGGAAAAAAAGTCCGCTTAAAATAGTCCTTGAGGCGAACTAAAATCGGCGACCAATCAGCGTCAAAGGTAAAGAACAAAAGAACGGATCAATTTCGTGTAATTGCATCACTTTTCACTGGTCCGCCATTAACGTAACCTTTTTTAATCCAGTTTTTTTCCGGCATAGTCCGGATATGGTAGAGAGTAACGGGCCACTTACCCGAATCTATTGAATGGGCCTCTTGGACACTAACTACTACTTTTCGAGTTTCTAACCCGTTTAACGGGTTTTAATAGATTGGGAAAGCGATATATAGCGCCATTTATTTAGTCTTTTCCTCTTCTTACCGAAATGAACCGTACAATGGAAGCTGGCACGGATTTCTGACGTGATTCTTTTGCGAATCGGTGTATGGGCTCAATACTTACTCTTTCGCGAATGTGTTGCCATTTGGTGAAATCTAATAATGTGCACCTATTTAGAATGTTGCGTTATCGGTTCCTAAACTTATTTTAACCTGAAGGGGTTCCATTTATTTATTTAAAGAAAGCCTACATTCTTCTTTTTGGTGTGAATTATTTACACGTATAATCATTGTGTTACTTTATAAGCTACCATAGGCGTCTGCTATATTACATAAGCCTACATTGAAGGAAACCTAGTTACTAGCAACGTTTTATCTGCTTACCCTTTTTTAATTGTAAACTCGTATAAGTACTGATCATTTCCGAAAAACGGTGACTTGAAGTAATAATAACTGATGAAGATTTAATATTTCAATATTTCATATCTACAAAGCCAGTGCATAATATTTTCTTAAGGGTCAAAACTGATCCAGCTACCTGCCGGCATAAACACCTGAGCTGTTATTTTAATCTATCAGGAATACCAGCCAGTTGAGTTCCTATTGAAAATCAATGTTCAAGAAGTAAGCACTTGGCTTATCTCCTTAATTTCAAAGTCAAATTCTTAATCCTCCGAGTATTCGGCTCTTAGCAGGGTTGCCAGTAGCACCGACCGTTTTATACCCCTAGACTTCCAAAATAATATAAAATCAGACCTCATTGTACATCATTATCAGACGCAGGTCATCCATTGCTAAACATAGGCCTACATCGATTTCCAAAGTGACCGGTTACAAGCGGCCTGTTTCCAGTGCGATCCTCAGACCTTTCTGTCTATCTTGACGCCCTACGTAACGCTTTTGATCAAATGATCTCTTATCGACCTTTCTGTTCCAACAGCCAGAAGTTTATTATATCAATATCAAAAATATTATGAAAACCTATAACTAAAGAGACTATTATTGAATGTTCGACGTGAACTGTTAACAAAGGAAATGCTTGTGTGTTATAGGCTTGCAATGAGTTTACTCGTTTAACAGCACATAAAATCAAATATTTGTTTATTCCACATACATTTTTTATGCTTGCATCTAATAATAAAAGGCCATCTATGATACAAACAAGGTACAAAAGATGACCATTAAAACAAAAGGAATAAACAAAACCTCCACGCTCCGCGAAAGGAGCGCGGCTTACAAAGAAGAAAAAAAGAAATCAAAGTCATTCTTTATACCTTTGTTTTCTTTTATTGTGCAATAAAGAATATATATCTATTTATGCTTACTAATTTGGGAAAATAATACGTACTGAAACTCCGAAACAAACTAAAAACATACGAAATAATTAACAAACTATCAAAGTCAGCTGGTAGTCATATCCGACAATAACACACAATTTGTGTCACACACACAATACACGTTTCGTGTCCAGTTATACAATCTGGCAGCCCTGGCTTTCAGTGGGGCTAGCCTGTTTTGTGTTGCAAATTCTCTTGTTGCCGCAGGGTTACGGTTTGTTTATTATAAAATTATAGTTAAATGTCTGTTGAGAAGAGCGACCCACTAGTAAAACTAGGATCGAAATAACCCGCCAGATTTATTGCGTAGGTTTTTTAAGTTTACCAGATAAACACTGCATTTCTGGAAAGCAGATTGAGATGGCGGCTTAACGATCCTAACAGCGGTAATAGGCGCCCTTAAGGGGAAAGACTAGACGCCATTTCTCCATACAAACGTAGTCCCCTGTTTGCTCCCTGGATAATGGTTAAAGGCAAAACTTTTTTTACCATTAAATCTACATTTACCTATACCTATGCTCCTGTTTTTTTCTCATATTCGAATTAACAAAGGAATTTTGAGCCAAATTAAATCAAATTTCACTTACAAAAATTAATCGACTGTGTCATCCGGTGGGACTCGAACCCACGTCCCTTCGCTATCCGGGCGAGTGCTCTTACCAACTAAGCTACGGAGGACGTTAGTCAGTCGACGAATTTTTGCAAGTGCTTGCTACGCCAGTGAGCCGGCGTTCGATTTCATCAATACTTGGGGAATGTACCCGCATGTATTCAATGGAAATATTTTTACAAATATTTAACCATCAGTTAAGATGAAATCAGCTTAACCTTTTATATTTTTATAACTTAAGCAATTATTTTGCAAGTTTTTACTAAATTAAATCAAATTTCACTTACAAAAAATAATCGACTGTGTCATCCGGTGGGACTCGAACCCACGTTCCTTCGCTATCCGGGCGAGTGCTCTTACCAACTAAGCTACGGAGGACGTTAGTCAGTCGACGAATTTTTGCAAGTGCTTGCTACGCCAGTGAGCCGGCGTTCGATTTCATCAATACTTGGGGAATGTACCCGCATGTATCCAAAGTAAAAATATTTTTTACAAAAATATTTTTACATTGGATACATGCGGGTAAATATTTTTACATGTAAATGTAAAAATATTTTTGTAAAAAATATTTTTACATTGGATACATGCGGGTACATTCCCCAAGTATTGATGAAATCGAACGCCGGCTCACTGGCGTAGCTTAGTTGGTAAGAGCACTCGCCCGGATAGCGAAGGGACGTGGGTTCGAGTCCCACCGGATGACACAGTCGATTAATTTTTGTAAGTGAAATTTGATTTAATTTGGTAAAAACTTGCAAAATAATTGCTTAAGTTATAAAAATATAAAAGGTTAAGCTGATTTAATCTTAACTGATGGGTTAATATTTGTAAAAATATTTCTATTGGATACATGCGGGTACATTTTCCAAGTATTGATGAAATCGAACGCCGGCTCACTGGCGTAGCAAGCACTTGCAAAAATTTGTCGACTGACTAACGTCCTCCGTAGCTTAGTTGGTAAGAGCACTCGCCCGGATAGCGAAGGGACGTGGGTTCGAGTCCCACCGGATGACACAGTCGATTAATTTTTGTAAGTGAAATTTGATTTAATTTAGTAAAAACTTGCAAAATAATTGCTTAAGTTATAAAAATATAAAAGAATTTTGAGCCTTCTAAAACTAAGAAAATTCCCAATTCAACCTCAACTTTCAAACGTTTGCCTAAAAAATCTTCGCAAATTAACGGTAAAACTAAAACATAGGAGCATAGTCATAGTCCTAACCTTTCATTAATTATTTCCGAAAAAAATATTATCATTTGTTAAATTTTGGACAATGAAATAGGCGACTTCGAAATGATGTTTTGGTCAATTGAAAGAAGCGATTTATCAAGTGAGTTCATTTGTCTCGTTCTTGGCTAGGCGGCCGCCAGAGATTGCATCGAGACAGCAACATTTTATTCAAATACCTATTCTTCAAATGCCACGTGACCGTGATTCCTCTTAAGTGCCGCCTGGTAGCTCCCACCGGAACCCGGCGCCAAGCACCTTGCTGTGTTTCGTCGGTGAGTGAGTGCCAGAACCTTCTGGGTGGGCTCGCTCCACCGTAGACTCTGTCTACATAACGTCTCTAACGGTTTAGTCTAGAGTCAGGAGCAAACCCATTCTAAATGGAAAAATAATAATAAAAAAAAGTGACCCGACCGGGTCTGTGTTTTTCAGAGATGCAGTGTGGTTCAGTGTTCCACTTAATATCAGTTCACTATCCCTCTCCCTAAATACTGAAAGGAAAAACCAGATTTGTTTTCCATTTCTTCTTACGATGTTTAATTGTTTTTATTGGTCCCGTGCAGTTTTTATTTTATTTTGGCACCAAATTTGGCCCATAAGAGCTTGTGGTCTTTTATAAATAAGATATTTAATGCCATAATAAGGAACGAATACAAAAGCTCTGTCAAAATAGTACATACATATATTTAGTATTTATGCTACGTACCTATATACTAAGATTTCTATCTCAATCCGAAAAGTGTACCTATATACGAGGGTCAAACTGAAAGTTCTTAGAACTGGCCACTTATAAACAATATAATAAAAAAAATATTCTAAAATTTGAAAATAGAACTCTTTGCCAATATTACTGAGTATATATTTCATTCATTTGTCATTTGTTTTACGACTTGGCGGCAAATTGAAAATTGTCTGTGTCACGTCAAAATGAATTTAACACGAGAAAATTTTCGTGCAATGATTTTTTATGACTTTCGATGTCATTTAAGTCAACAAGAAAGTTATGATAGACTACGATTGGCCTTTCACGATGAAGCCCCATCTCGTGCGACTGTTTACAACTGGTTTAATGAGTTTAAACGTGGTCGCACTAATCTCACTGATGATGTACGTGAGGGACGGCCTTCTACGGCGACGACTGAAAATAACATCTGTGTTGTGCGGCGTATGATAGAGACTGACAAAAGAGTGACCTATCAGCAGATTCGGACAAGCTTAGGCATCGGTATGAGTCAAGTGCACAAAATCCTCCACGAACATTTAGCGGTCAGGAAGCTTTGCGCCCGGTGGATACCTCATAATTTGACTAAGGCTCAAAAACTCCATCGTGTGGATTGGTGCCGTAAAATGATTGAAAGATTTAACGGAGGTGACTCAAATGTTGTGTTCGACATACTAACAGGTGACGAAAGCTGGATTTACTGTTATGATCCTGAAACCAAAAGACAATCTGCTCAGTGGGTGTTTCCTTTCGAGGAGTTGCCAACTAAAGTGAAGAGAGATCGAAGTGCGGGAAAAAAAATGGTGGCCTCGTTCTTTGGAAGGATAGGTCATTTCGCAACAATTGTGTTAGAGGATCAAAAAACAGTTTCTGCAGAATGGTACACTACCAATTGTTTGCCACTTGTCTTGGAAAAAGTTCGAGAGAAACGACCTCGCAGTAGGATCCTCCTTCACCACGACAACGCCTCGTCGCACACCGCCAAGCGAACGATCGACTATTTGGCGACATCAAACGTTGAATTACTGGGTCACCCGCCGTATAGCCCCGACCTCGCGCCTTGTGATTTTTATTTATTTCCAAAAATTAAAGAAAAACTTAAAGGAAAGCGGTTTATGAATGCTGAAGAAGCGGTGGCTGCGTATCACGATGCCATTGAAGAGACCCCTAAGGACGAGTGGGCAAAGTGCTTTTCCCAGTGGTTCCATCGCATGCAGCGGTGTATTGACGTCAATGGACAATATTTTGAAAAGATATAATAAAACTAATAACTGGCTAATGTAATCAGTTTTTGATTTTCTAAGAACTTTCAGTTTGACCCTCGTACTTGTGTTCAGTGGGCCCCGCATCAACTTATGTCCGACTGTTCAGTTTAACTGATGGTGAGTGCCCACCTTTAGACTACCCCATTTTGAACCTAAGACCGCCTCTATTCCTTACGTGATAAAAACTGTTTTCGTGTTTCAAATGGATAACATGATGTACTGCCGTACTCAGGTATTCTGTGGTTTTGCCGAACTATTGTACCTATTAGCTATAACAAATAAATATTTGGCTTTTGTACATCACATACATTGCTCTGATACTCTGATCCCTGCAAACAATTGTGGTTTGGAAATCAGAAACAACGGCGATATCACATCACCCAGATTCGAAACAATATAAAAAAAAATTTTTTTATACTCACCTTACCAGGAATCGAACCCGGGACCTCAGAAATAGCGACACCTTGAAAATCGGTGTGTGCAAACCACTCGGCCACGGAGGTCGACTCTAATAATAATAATAATCGAACCTCAAAATGGTTTCATTCATAGGGTTAGTTAGAGTTATACTCATATTATAATACTAGCAGTTCCCTGCGTCTTTGTCCGCGCCTAAAATCAGATTTTCCATATAAACTTTCCACACTCGTTTCACCCCCTTAATGTTTTTAAATCGCGACAAAAAGTAGCTCATGTCCATTCTTGAACCAGAATGTTTGAGAGTTTAGGCAGTGGATTACACGTGGAGGGCGACAATGTCTGGTCTGAACGCTTATAGCTAGCTACTTGCCACATCACCCTTCCAGGCTTAGGTATCACTTCGCAGGCCACAATCACTCGAAATATCTGTAAGGAGCTTCACAGGATACACACGCGGCGAAAGCGCTCTGGTCGGTCTAGTACATGTGTCATAGGTAACGTCTCGATGTCGACTGGGTCTCCGGGGTTCTCACGGTATGTTTTAAACAAATAAAAATAAGGCAGGTATGCGTGTGAGTGTGCGCGGCGTAGTATCAATAGGGTACACAAACAAAACAAAATATTGTAGTAAACATATCGCCCGCCCTAAACACGTCAAGTGTTTACGAGAAGGTTAGGAAGCTAAGGAAAGGAAGTTCACTGGACAGGAAGACGAACTAATTTCGTCAAAGATCTCTTTAGGCTACCGGTAGGAGTTTTAACATCTACCACACGAACAACTTGGTCTTGGCCAGGGTATAAATTAATAATGCGTCCACGACGCCACTGCAAAGGGGGAAGGTTGTCACCCATTCCCAGGGTCTCAAACTATCTTTGTATTAAATTTGCTCTAAGTATGTTCAGCGGTTTAGCGTCAAGAGGTAACGGACAGACACACTTTCACATTTATAATATTAAGTATGGATAGCCCAACGGAGATTTTATTTCCAGCTGGAATAAATACCAAAGCTATTTAACCGGAAGTCTTTGTTACAGTATCCCAACGGACCTATTTGACTTGTATTCGTACGAGCCTCAATACGATTTGCAAGTCGAAACAACCGCGGCATAGCTTTGAATTTTGTATCGGCGATTTGACTTTAAAATACGATGCAAGGCTTATCTTGCTCTCAGGACTGACTGACTGTTAAGTATTTGGTAACATGTACCTTGAAATATAGTGTGAAAAGCTGAGTTAATATTTCTCGATATAGTAAAAATTAAAGTTAGCCTATATAGGGCCCACTGCTGGGCTAAGGCCTCACCTCAACTATGAGGAGGTACGAGCCATACTCCACCACGCGGGCTCAGTGCGGATTGGTGGAGGGGTGTCTGTTAAGCAAGTGACCACCTTACTGTCCGATGTTATCAAGCCGCCCTAGGGCCTCTGACTAGGCTTAATGACTAATATCAACAGATATTAGCCGGGACCAACTGCTTAACGTGCCTTCCGAAGCACGGAGGTCCGATCGCAACCGCGCCGTGTGTTGCTTAACTTTCGTATCACTTCCAAAGCGCTGCCATTACTGCGTCACAAGCACCTCTTCTTGATACATTAATGAATAATTGTATTAACAGACACACAATTACCTAGCCACAAACACAGCGTAAGCTTGTGCTATGGCGACTAGGATAATGGATAGACATACTTATATACGTTTATAAACATAAATAACTTAGATGCAAATGCTCGTGCTCATCACACAAACACTTGCCTCTTGTGGGATTTAAGCCCACAACCCCTGGATTTGTAGTCCGGATCATGAACCACCTCTAATATTAGTGTTGTAAAAGAACTGAGTCTTTTAGTCCTAATATTGAGACTAGAGTCCTTTTTTAAGACTCGAAGTCAAAAAAGAATAAGTAAAAGCTCAAGTCTCTCTGAGCTTTTAGTTTTTTAAAAAAAGACTCCAGTCTTGCCAAAGAGAACTCGAGACAGAGTCTTTTAAAAGAGCTCACTCTTTATAAAAAGAACTCAAGACTAAGTCCTTTAACTAAAAACTTAGCTTTTCTAAAAAGAACTCGCGACTGAGTCCTTTTAAAAAAGAACCCGCGACTGAGTCTTAAATAGATCAATGGTTAAAAGTGGTTGAAGAAGCTTAGTGCTTCTTCAAGTCTGCCCACCACTTCGGGGATAAAGGGCGTGATTGTATGTATGTATGGTATCAATGAAATGAACGTCCACTTCCAATTGTTTTTTCAAACTGTAAGTGATGTGATCATTTGATTAATTAAGACTATAGTCCTCTGCTTCAAAAATGCAAAAACTTCATAATATGATAATTTTTTTGATTGAGCTCCTTAGTCCTCTACTTTAAAGTTTACGACTCAAAGAACTTATAGGCTTCATGACCTAAGTCCTTTTGATTGGACTGCAGACCTGCTGTATAAGTCATGACTCATAGGACTTGAAAGAACTCAAAGGACTCAAAGAGCTCAAAAGACTGAAAAAATCCGTAAGGACTTAGAATAAATCTTAAGACTAAAAAAAAATTAGGACTGAAAGAACTAAAAAGACTCAAAAGAACTCAAGACTCAGGACTCGGGAGACTAATTAGTCTTGAGTTCTGCAAAAAGAACTTATAACCACAAAATGAGGACTAAAAGACTCAGTTCTTTTACAACACTATCTAATATTTACTTGCTACATCAAATAATAATCACAACACTATTGAAAATAAAGGTCACTATCGACAGGGCAAAAAGTTGTCGCAACAATCAGAGCCGGTACCACAGAATAAATATTAGTGCCGATACTATGGATAGTGATTTTACAATATTGAGCTGCAATACTATCCAAAGTATTGCTGTGTGTCGATAGTATTGACTCTTATGGAGCTTTCGATAGATAGCCTATCGAGATTGATCATTTCCGAGGTCAACTAACGACAGTGAAAAGATCGATAGTGCGATAACACTAATCACAAGATCACTGAAGAGTTAGCTGCGCGCGCGTCGATGTTTCCGTGAGCGAGTGAGCAGTCGACGTATATCGCCCCGTCTCGGTCGCGCATAGTCATGGCTTTTTGTCAATATTTATTACGATAATTGCATTTTGTTTTAGCTCCGAAATAGTTTATTGTAAGGAAGCTGTTTTTGGAAATACTATAGAATACGTCATTGCATCTTTGACTACACAAACTAACAAACTGTTTAAAAGCTAAAGATTTTTACAGATTTTGTTGTGTGATGTCCACTTGTGTCTTTGTGGTTTGTGTTTAGTGACTTTGTTGTATAAGAAACAATATTATTTCTTACCCGAATGCAACAGAGAGAGGGTAATGTTTTCATACAAATTACAACTAATACTCGTTATGCCCCCTCAAAATAAAACTCTGTCATAATTTTGATAAAGTTTATCTGTAGAAATTGTTAAAATTAAAGCCCAATCTGTAATTAATGTCAACGTTCATTTCTAGATATATCTTTTTGTAAGTTATTATAAGATTCAAAAAATACAACACGGATCGTACAGTTGTGTGCATATAATAAAAAAAGTTTCATAACTGTTTCGCACTTAGAACTATAAATGCTGAAATTGGAAGTACCTATTGTTTGCCTACGTAAAATATAATAAATGCAATTTAATAGATAATACACATAATTGCAGAAGAAAACTAAAATGTAGGTATGTGTTGTTTGCTGATAATAAAGTTGTTCAGACTAATATTAGTCAGAATTTCAGTACACGCCAAACAAATAATTAAGAATGGTACAAAGTTTTAAATAGATAGATAGATAGATACTCTTTGTTGCACACCACACACACATTACATAAATGTTCATAGAGAATGGTACAATTTAGGTGGTCTTATTGCTGAAAGCAATTTCTTCCAGACAACCTTCGGGTAGAGGATAGTCCAAAATTAAATTAAATTGGGTCGGCGGTGAAAACTAACAGAATAAAGGGAAATGGGTAAATAATTATTAAGAACAAATTAGCCAACTGTACTCTCAATTTCAGCAGTCAAAGTTCTTAGTGCGGAATAATTCAGAAGCGTTCTTAATTATATATGCACACGACTATTTATTTATTCATTTATTCTTTATTGCTCAAAAAAGAAGAACCTACAAATGGCGGACTTAATGCCTTAAAGCGTTCTCTACCAGTCAACCACTGGGCGAGGCAGAAATAGTCGTGGCGGCGTAAAACGAATATGAGATAAATGGATCAAAACTTAAGTTACTTGAAAACTTATTATTACTACTTATTCTTTCTTATTCTCTCTAACATTATGATGTCTTCGTCATCATAATGTTACTCGGAAATTTTCATTTCACAGATAAAGGGATGAATATTTTTGCATCCATCCGAGTCCAAATACAAATACCTAGACGAATCCCAAATAGTTCCACATTCATTTCCATTACGGTTATTCCATGTATTGAAACCGGAGTCACTCAGCTTATGACCTTTAAACAAAATAAATATTTTAAAAATGCGATTTATACTTATTTATAAATAAAAATTTCTTACCCCTTAGACCCTCTTGCGCAAGTCCGTATTAGCCCATCCGGATTTGTTTAAGGCGTATTATCTGAGTTAAAAGCCATCTAGCGCAAGTCTGGATTAACTAATACGGAAGGTACATGGGCCCATGCCCGAATTAGCTAATCTGGACGAGCGGTAGTCCTATGATCTGAACTGAAAGCCCATTTGTGTAAGTGCGGATTAGCTGGAGAATCTGGACTAACGCAAGTGGGCCTTAAAAGAATTATTGCTGGGACTGAAGCTATCTTTTGTCTTCTCCCTAGACTCAAACTAGCTCTATAAAAAAAACATTGAAATCTGTCCAATAACAAACTATCTGTTTGTGTATGAGAGAAACGATTTCGCATATGAATATGGAGTAGTGTAGATATGTCACATCTAAAGAGTGAAATTATATTAAATTTCGCTTACAAAAATTGATCGATCGTGTCATCCGGTGGAACTCGAACCTTCGACTCTTCGCTATCCAAGCGAATGCTTTTACCAACTGAGCTAACGGACGACGTAAGAACTTGCTACGCCAGTGAGCCGGTGTTCGATTTTATCAATACTTGGGTAATGTACCCACATGTAAGTAGCTCAGATGGTAATAGCATTCGCCCGGATAACGAAGAGTCGTGGGTTCGAGTCACACCGGATGACACGGTCGATACATTTTTGTGAGCGACATTTAATTTAATTTCGTAAACACTTGCAAAAAATTGTTTAAATTATAAAAAAATATATATATCTAAAGAGTAGTTACTATCAAACCGCCTCAGCGCCACACGGCGGTGTAGATACCATAAGATATACCTACTTTTATTTTTCAAGAAGATATCAAAATATTACATACCCTTGATAGTGAAGTAGTCTTGATTAAACAGTTTCTTAAAGCCGATGAAGTAGTATTTGTCGTAAGGTTTAACTTTTTTATGACGTCTGCTTCAAACTCACTTTCCACCACTAGCAAGACTCCACCCTCCATCAAACAAGTTTCCATTGCTTTAGACCATGGCATTGCTCTGTTATTCAATTTGTAGCACTTTCTTGTTTCAGCGAAGTAGTGGTACCCTGTGACAATGAAAAAGATTACAGTGTTTTAAAGAAAGAAATGGGTTACAGTTTCTTTAGAAAGGTAACGGTAATTATTTCAAAAGAAGCAAAAAAGTACCCAATTGTTGTAAAATAATAAAAAACCAGCAGCATTTAAAGTAAACGGATAAGAACCTATACCTCTTTTTCGAAAGGTACAAAAGAGTCAGTATTATTTATTATAGTTTCCCATTGCACGATCCCACTGCTATGCACAGACCTCGCCTCAACAACTATGAGATAGATATGCACAGTGCGGACCTTACTGTCAAATGTTATCAAGCTGCCCTAGGGCCTCTTACTAGGCTTAACGACTGATCTCCACCAATATTAGATGGAAACAACTAGCGTGCTTTTTGAAGCACGGAGATGCTTACTTAAAAAAAAAATTAAATATCAACATTCTTCTCATGACCGTAATCCGCTTCTGCAACTCTCTTCAGCTCTTCATCCCATAGCACACTTCGGGCTTCATGTCCAATTCCTTCACTTTCACAGCCATCCGGCTCTGGAACGGTCTCTCCAAAAAGATATTCGGAAATGTACCTCTAAACTTTCCCATAAGAGGGCTTTGCGGAATTATTATAACAATGAAATTTCGGTCCTGCCTCATTGGCATGAGATTTGTGTACGATTATTATTATGTATGTTTATGTACGTATAAATATGTAAGTATATATTATATCGATATTATTTAAGTAAGTAGTATGTATGTTTACACATTATTTTGTCTTTACGTTCTGCATGCTCTCACTTGATATCTTCTTTTGCACCGCCTGTATCTTCTTTGTGTTTGACCTATGGTTGACTGGTAGAGAATGCTTTTGGCATTAAGTCCGCTATTTGTACATTGTTTTTAATTTGTGCAGAAGAGTGTAAATAAATAAATAAATAAATGCTTGATACTAAAGTTATGCAACCCACGGCGCAGTCGTGGTTGCAGCTTATTAATTAGTTTAATTATTATTTCTTGCCTTAAAGTCACCACACCAATATACCTCGCAATAAATAAATCTGAATCTGAATGTGTAAAAAGCCACCATCTGTATAAACAGCAAGGATTGGTCAGAAGTCAATTTCACCAGTATCAACCACAATTGTCTCTTCTGCCAAGAGCCAACCTTACAAAAGAAGGAGCCTGGTACGTGGTTAAGTTGAAAGTACACAAATTTACACAAAAATGGATCAACACTGACTCGAGTCGTAGGTATTATTTTTTTTGTAACTCCCTACGGCAACGTACACTAATCGGAATAGTAACGAAATCGCCTCGCCTCTGGATAGCTCGCGGTCGTCGAGCCGTAAGCGCGCTAGCCGTAGCTCTTCGACGTAGTCACATATTACGTAATAGTTATGTCGTAGCGGACCTATAAACCCACATTGGTAACTTGTGCTTACGTTAGGTTGACGCCAATGGGGGATTTTCTAACAACTCAAAATTTTAGTTTAATTGTAGGGTAAAGTTGATTGTACCAGTTGACAAACTTTGAAGGAATATATTACTAGAAATAAAAAGGTTGTTATATTAGCGATCATTTTTTATTGAAAGAAAATGAGGTATTTAAAAAATAAATATGAAAACTAAAGTTTTTAAAAAAGTCTGAAAAAGTACAATTTAGGAAACCGGTTTCCTAAATTGTACCATAGGTATCCTAAATTGTACTTCATATTCTAAATGGGATCAAGTGCTTGTTATTAACTAAAAGTACAAACATCTTTATGAAAAATATTATTCAAATAGGTTTGAATATTGTTTTGTTTGTTTTTTAAAATTCTTTATCAAACATAGTAACCTTAAATAACATCAATATAACTTACGTAAAAATCGCATCATTATATGCGTGAAATAAAATTTAACATTTACTTTAGGCTGCTAATACCTTTAAAAGCATAAAACAACGAATACTTAAAAACTATTTAAAACATATTATTAAGAGCACACCAAAGATGATGATGGCAAGAGACCAGACGGGATGTCACTTGTTCCTTGGCGGATGGGTCGGGCTCTTGTGTGGGACGCTACCTGTGTCGACACACTTGCAGCCTCTCATCTGCCCGGGACAAGCCGTAATGCTGGTTTGGCTGCGAGAGGTGCCGAAAACTTTAAAAAGAACAAGTACAGGCAGATCGACTCCCGGTACCACTTTGTACCGTTTGGAGTCGAAACACTGGGTTTGTGGGGTCCCAATGATAAGAGCTGGCAGCTACCTTGCTCAGCGTATAAGCATCGCTATTCAGCGCGGTAATGCTGCCAGCATCCTAGGAACCTTACCACAAGGACCCTTTTTATAATTTTTGTTTTTGTGTTGTATTAAGTAATTTATCTTAATATTATATTACATTAAGCTTAAAATTACATTCTTAGCTTTTTATGATTAAATTTTCTTTCAGAGCACACCACAGTTTGATATAATATTATCTTATTATATACATTTATTGATTAAATGCATTTATTGCCAATGGGGAATCAAAGCCCGTTAAACTTGATAGTATACTGACGTTTCCTCGCCCGATATAATCAAACTAACCAATGATAACAAAAATGAGCATCAAATGAACATAGAATACGAATACGCATTATTTATTACGCATACTAGGTAGGTAGTTTACTATTCAATGCAACGCAGTAGCTAGCTAAGCCATTCACCGCTACCTTCGTTTTATTTAATAAAGTACGGGCATCTCAGCTCGTGAGGGTGGACGGTGTCGAGAAACCGGCCGACTCGCTGCCGGTGACGCGCACTGTGACGTCGTCCATAAACAGAGAGTAGTGATGTGGTAGTCTGTAAGTGCCATACTTGTCGATATATGGTAATTTATCTATACTGGTCTGGCCAATGGTGGATATTAATTTGTTAAAATGATGTTTATTTTTACGATAAATTTTACGTGATAGTTTTATGATGAAATTCTTAAGTTTTGGTAATTTAATATATACATGAAGTTTAGTTAAATTTGTATAAAAGGGGGTATTAAAAGCAATTTTAAGAGCCCGATTTTGAATAACTTGAAGCAAATCATAATTTGAGTTACGCGTACTGCTCCAAACGGGGCATGCATATGTCTAATTAAGGTGGTGTAGATCCGTAGCTTGCTTACTGGACTAAGGTTGGATCGGCGATTAAAGATAGGACTTAAGGCACCCATTACTTTGGCCCCTTTCTACTAGAACTACACCCAAGTAACGGACGCTATTGTTCCAGGGTATTTCGAAACCATTAATTTTGAGTAATCTAGTAGGGAGCTTTCTGTGTCTAGTAAACATGATTGATTCAGTTTTCGACGCGTTGAGTTTAAGTTTCCATTCAGAGAAAAACTGGACTAATGAGTCAAGAGACAATTGCAAGCGATCTATTATGAGCTCATAGTCGCCTGCTGATGTATAAGAGGCGGTATCATCTGCGAAGCATGCCAAGTTGGTTCGAGTTTGTATAGGCATATCATTAATGTATATCAAGAATACCAGTATTATCCTATGCCAGCAGTAAGAACCAGCTGGCATAGGATACGGCAGTGATTTATTATCATCTATGTGAACTTGGAATGAGCGTTTAGAAAGATAAGATTGTATAATCTTCACCAAACTTATAGGTATGTGAGTTAAGAGCTTGTGTAAAAGACCATCGTGCCACACGGTATCAAAAGCCTTTTCGACGTCGTGTAAAAACATGCCGGTCAAGAGGTTTAGGTTGAGATTATGGGTAACATGTTCGGCAACCCTTGCCAACTGATGGACAGTAGAGTGTGACTCACGGGACCCAAACTATTCTCTTTTTATAATTTGACTAGAATGAGTCACCAGACGGTTGTATATAACTTTTTCAAATAGTTTACCAAGAGCCGGAAGCAAGCTAATCGGCCTATAGTTTACTGGTAGCGTATCATCCTTGCCAGGTTTTTTAAGAGCGATAACTTTAGCAAGCTTCCATGCTTTGGGAAAGTAAGACAAACCCAAACAGGCATTAAATATTTTTGTAAGGAATACTACTGCTTTCTGCGATAAATTTTTTAGCAACTGATTAGTCAACCCATCCTCCCTGGGAGACTTACGTGATTTAAGGCCACAGATAATTTTCTAGATTTCCTTAGGATAAGTAACCCTGACAATATCACCATTATTTCTATAGATGTTAAGTTTATCAACTGATTGTTGCACCACATGATCTAAGTTGCTGGTCCAGTTAGTTGTTAGACACATATTGGAAAAAAAAATGATCCGCCTTTGTTTCCGTAGTACGATCGGCAGGAAGTTTAAAAGGTGGAATCGTTCTAGTATTTGGTTTAATATCGTTAATTACTCGCCATATATCATTAGAAGGGTTATCAATTTTTGCTAATTTGCTATTCCAGTTCTTGTCATTGCATTTTTGAAGACTCAACTTGATTTGTTTTTGAAGGAGACCTATTTGAGAACGGATATATCTCTTATCTTTAGGATCAGAGAGGTTTTGGTCTATGCGGCGAAAATGGTTCTTTAATTTAATTAGCTTTTTTATACGCTTTGGTAGTTTTGGGCCGTTCGTTGATACCTTAGTTGTTGGGACATGTTGGTTTCGTGCACCAGTAATTGTTTTAGTGATATGATTTACAGCATTATCTATTTCGGTTTCAATTTTAAATATACGAGATGAAAGATGCATATGCTCATCAATTTTAGAGCGATATCCTACCCAATTTGTGTCTTGGTACCTAAAGTAGTTCTTATTTGGTTTGATTAGCAGTGTACCTCCCACACAGACAGATGATTGGAGGACAGTGCGGATATGGTCTTGACAGTACTTATATTAGATACATTCCGGCTAAGGACTAGGTCAGGATTAGTTGAGTTTAGTTCTGCTCTATAGTTAAGCTGGGACGGAGTCTCGGAAGCATGTATCGTGAAGTCATTTTGGAGTATATGCCGTAAAAGACTTCTGCCACGAGTGTTGCTGTATGAGCTGTACCAGCACTCGTGATTGGCATTAAAATCTCCCATTATAAGGATGTTGTTCCCTACTCCCAGTAACAAATTCAGATCTGAGTGTAACAAGGGTAAGTTTGGTGATTGATAAACGGACAGTATAAAAAGCTCCCTACCAGACACAGCTAGTTTGACGCCATTGCTTGACAGTGGCAGCCAAGCCTCTTTTGTAGCAAGTGCCTTAGTATCAAAATTGAACTTAGCACCGTTTTTGCATTCTTCCAATATTATTGGAATAGGTAATAGGCCTACAAAAATAAATAAAATTATTAACTTGTCTATTTCCTCATCAATACATGAGAATATAAAATATAGTGTCAATTGTTTTGTAGTTGATTCAATTACATCACCTTTGCCGCAGCACCATTTTGATATTTCAAAATTAAATATCCCCGAGGATATCCAGCTGTCTAATGTTGAATTTAATATTCCTTCAGAAATCTCAATTTTATTGGGTGCTGATATTTACTTTGACTCTTTGCTTGGTGGCTGCCTTAAACTCTTGGATGGCCCCGTCTTACAAAACACAGTTTTCGGATATGTTGTTGCGGGAAAGGCTGGTTTAAATAAAAGATCAAATATTATTTCCTCAAATTTGGTTTCAAATCTAGTGATCTGTGATCAGAGAAAATTAGAGAATATTATGGAAAATTTCTGGCTGACTGAGAAAGTGCCCGACCAGGCTGTAAAAAGATTCCATTAGAGTTTGAAAAGGCAGTGTTATGTATGTAAACATTGGGTAGAACAATACTAATTTTTATTATACCAATGTGGGGTAGATTTATGTTTCTAAAAATAAACTCAGTTTTGCTTCGAACCTCAATCGTGTTATATATTTTATTGGCGACTTTGGAAAATAACTGTAATTGGCTGGATAATGGCGTCAAATATAACAAATATCGTGTTTCCCGGACCATTTAACCCAAAAACTGATAAGTGGCGCGACTACAAAGAACAATTGTTGTGTGCATTAGATGCGGCAGGTTATGATGAAAAAAAATGGGACAAAGCTCGTTCGTTGTTCTTATCTCAGTGCGGAAAAGACACATATGCGTTAATTGCATCATTATTAGTGCCGAACCGACCAACTGAAGTGCCGTTTGCGACTATTGTAGCTGTTCTAGACCAATTCTATGAACCGGAAGTTAACGAAATTTTGCAATCGGGAAAATTCCACAAACGCCTACAATTACAGGGTGAAAGCGTGCAAGAATATGTCGCGGCGATAAGTCTACTTGCCGCCCAATGTAATTTTGTTGACCTAAAACGTCAATTGAGGGACAGATTAGTGCTCGGTATACGTGATGATCGCTTGAGAAGCGACTTGTTAAAGACAAAGCCACTTACCTACGAGATGGCTTTACAGATGTGTCTTAATTATCAGGCGACATTTCCTGATTTATACCCGGATAGTACTGAATTGAAGCAAACTCCGTCCAATGTTTCGGAACCGATGGATATTGGTAGAATCAAATCAAATGAGTGTGTGCATTGTGCTCGTGTGCACAAGGCGGGTGAACGATGCCCCTTTACTAAAGCAAGATGTTTTTATTGCAAGCGTTTCGGACACATATCGCCGGCATGCGATAAGAAAGCGAAGAAGGTGCATCAAGTTAAGGAGGATTGTATCAGCGACAAAAGTCAAGATCCACCGGAAAATATGAATGGTGTTTACAATTGCTTTGAATACTACCAGCCACAAATAACAGCAGAATTGACCATCGACGGTGCGCAAATAAATATGGAAATAGATTCTGGTGCCTCGAGAAAGATCATATCTGAACAAACCTATAATCAGCTATGGTCTACTCCTCCGCCGCTGAATTCTACCAAGGTGAAACTAGTAACATGGACTCGGGAACCTCTGAAAGTGATTGGAGTGGCAAATGTACGTGCTAAATTAGGCAACAAATGATGGTGGTGTCTGGACATGGACCCAGTTTGTTAGGAAGAAATTGGTTTGAGCCCTTGGGGGTGTATGTTGGAGGAATATGTTGGTCGAGGGAACAGATAGAACCTTTTAGGGAAGAGTTTCCCGAACTATTCAAGGAGGGTTTAGGACAATATAATGGCCCCGAAGTTTCATTAAAACTACGCCCTGATGCTGTGCCTAAATTTTTAAGAGCGCGACCGGTGCCCTTCCCACTTGATGATGTTGATCCTTCCGACCGATTTCGGCCATGGCGACCACTTCGACTCCTAGTCGGTACGGCGCTCGTGCGCCCGAAAATGGCTAATGTAGCCAATTTTCGCAGTGAACTTACGTGCGCACTTAGGGCACGTGAGTACACCTTGTTCATAATGGTATTGAATGGCAGCAGGTTGGCGGGACTTCAGCTCATCGCGTTTAATGTCGAGGTCAACGAAGCGATTTCGAGGAGCAACGTAAGCTCCTCGAAATCGCTGACTTGCTTCTGTACCAGCCTGCGCCATTCGGGACGTTGTGCTGCCAAACCCTCCCACTCTGAGGGCTCGATATTGCATCTCTTCATATGCCGTTTCTGAACATCCTTAAATCTGAGGAGCTGGCCGCACATGCTTCCGCTTGCCATCCTCCAGTTCAGAATAAAAGATGCGCTTCGCTACTCTCTCCTCCGCCATACGCGATACGTGACCGCACCACCGAAGCTGGCGACGCATTAAATAAGCCTCAATCCCACCAACTTTGGCTCGTCGCAAAACTTCGGTATTTCGAACACGATCAAACCATTTGATGTTTAATATCTTACGTAGGCATTTAAGGTGGAAACGGTCTAAAGTATGAATGTGGTGACGGTACACGCACCACGTCTCGGAAGAGTAAAGAAGATTTGGCAGCACAATCGCCATGTATACAGAAACCTTGGTAGCCAACTTAAGGTCGTGCGAGCAGAAGACCTTGGAACACAGCTTCCCAAATGCTGCAGCTGCAGCACTGATCCTGCTGTTGATCTCAGCCTCAAGGTCGCAATTGGATGTTAAAGTGCTCCCCAGGTAGCGAAACTTGTCGACCTGCTTCAGCACGTCTTCACCAAGCTGTACGGCCAGTGTCTCGTGACCATGTGAGTCTAAAGACATCACCTCCGTCTTTTTGACATTGATTTTCAAGCCGAACTTGCAGCAGGCTTGGTGAAATACTGACATTAGCTGTTGCAGGCCGCCTTGGGATTCCGCTAAGAAACATAAGTCATCAGCATACATGATATCTGTTATCAGTGCATGTGATACCTTAGTGCGCGCCTTAAGTCTGGCCAAATTGAAGAGACCGCCATCTGTGCGGAAGCGGATGCGGACTCCCTCAGAAACTGTCTGTAAGACTTCTAAGACCACCACCGCAAAGTATAAGGTGAATAGTGTAGGTGCTAAGACGCATCCTTGTTTAACCCCACAGGTAACGGGAAAGAAATCTGACTGTTCGCCGTCTACGGCGACGCAGCACTGCATGTCATCGTGTAGGAATCTTAGAAGTCTCACAAACTTCTCCGTGCATCCCAGCTTACCTAGCACTAACCATAAGGCTTCACGAGGAACACTATCAAACGCCTTTTCCAGGTCGACAAAGCAGAGATATAAATGACGACCTTGTTCTCTGCTTTTTTCTTGCAATTGACGCACAGAAAATATAGCTTCACAGGTTCCTCGGTCAGGTCGGAAACCGAATTGGGACTCAGGCAAGATATTTTCAGACAAACCCGTTAAGCGGTTTAGCAGTATCCTAGCAAAAACCTTCCCAGGTGCTGACAAGAGCGAAATACCACGGTAAGAGCTACAGTCATAACGGTCACCCTTGTTCTTGTAAAGAGCTTGGATGCGAGACACTTTAAAATCATCCGGGACTCGCTCTTCCTCCCACATGCGAACAAAGAGGTTCCATATATAATCATGCAACTCGTTACCGCCATATTTTAGCAGCTCTCCGGGTATAAGATCAATGCCAACTGCCCGCTGGTTTTTCTGCTGTCTGATGGCCGTAACAACCTCATCACGTGACAGGGGCTCATCCAGCTCATTAGCAAGAGGGAGTTGGGGCAATAAACTGACGTGTTGTAGATCAGCTGAACGATCTACGTTGAGCAAAGTGTTAAAATGTTCTGCCCAACGTGACAGTAGGTCTTCTTTGCTCGTCAGCAGCCTTCCGCCATCTGTTGATCGCAGAGGCACCTTCGCTCGACTACACGTACCTGTCAGATTACGCACCTCACAGTAGAACTCCCCGAGCTGGTTAGTGTCAGCGAGCCACTGCATGCGACAAGCCTTATCGCGCCACCACTTATCTTTAATTTGGCGGGACAACCTGCGCATTTCAAGGTCACTCGCTTTGACTACGTCATCACGTCCACCTCGTCGCCTGTATTGCCTCAAGAGGGTTCGATGTTTATCGAATGCTGCCCCGAGTACCCCGTCATTCTCATCAAACCAATCTTCGTTACGTCGACTCTTTACGCCCAAGGCAATCAAAGCGGTTTCCAAAATGCGAGTAGACGAAGCCTTCCAGGCCTCACCGACATCTTCCCCGTCGTTAGATGGCGGCAGATTGTCGGACAAGACTTCAGCATACTCCTTCCTAACCTCGCGATCTTTCAGCCTTTCCACGTTAAGAGACGCAGGCTTTTTTATTTTAGATCTACGTGGTCGTCGGAGGCGGAGTCGCAGCTTCGCAACGATAAGCCGGCGGTCAGTCCAACAGTGTGCTCCACGCATTACTCGCGTGATTTGCACCTGACTGAAGTCTCTTTGCCGTACGATAGCGTAGTCAATCAGATGCCAGTGTTTGGACCTTGGGTGCATCCACGTAGTTTTGTGCTTAGCGGCAAGCCTGAACATTGTCGCGTCAGTCGCGTCGCTGTCCTCTGCGATAACGCTTGTCCGTTTCGGCTATTCTCGTTCGTCGCGCAGCTGCTTAGCCAGAGGTTCCCAACCACAATACTACAAACGGTTGTAGCCGCATTAATAGTTTTATTCTTTTTTGTGACACTTCGAATAAACCTATCGATATATACGCTTTACCAAGTAGTTCTTGACGGCAAATCCTACACCTGAACGCCGAGGTTCGGAGGCTGTGGTACCTTTCCAGAAGAAAGTGTAGCCGCCACCATCTTCCACAAGCTCTCCTTCGTCGGCAAGGTGTGTTTCACTGAGCGCTGCTACATCCACGTCATACCAATGGAGTTCTCGAGCTACTATAGCGGTCTTGCGTTCAGGGCAGGCGTTGCCGTCTCGATCAATAAGCGTTCTCACGTTCCACGCACCAAAAGTCATGATAGATGTTTTCATGGGATTCTTTTTCATGCTACGTCGACCACGAATTAAAGTGATGCGATGGCAGCCGTTGCTACTACCACCTTCCAGGTAGGGACGAGCATTTTCTTGGGGCACCTTTTCTAGCCCCCTCCCCGGCTGAGCGGGGAAAGCAGTGCCTCCCTGAAAAGGGCTGCTTTGTCATCCCGGGTGCTGCCGAATTCGAACTGTCGTCCCAAGTTTGCAGTACAAAAGCGACCACGGCGTGTACTCACACCCCCGGAACCGCCCATGTGCAGGAATCAGACAAAGCCCAGTGTGCATCGCACCAGACCTCTCTACCTCTTCCCATCGCCACAGGTCTTTGTGTAGATCGGAGTCCATTATTCGGAAGCGGTCAAATGCGCAGGATATATTTAAGTGCATAAGTGTACGCGCAAACACAGATGCACTCTCTCGTCCTCACTCTTCTTGATCCGCCTTCCTTGAAAACCGCTACGACTGGAGAAGAGATGGATGCAGTGTCTGGCTGACGATTGCTCTTGACCTCTATCGTCACCCTCGGCCTTCCACAATGCCTTGCTGTCTCGCCGCATCCGCCAAGGCCCGTTGCTAATCAGCGTGGGTTGCCTTCTGCACCGAGACAGACTCCGTGCAACTAGTGCGGGAGGCATCCGCATCAGACCTTTCTGCCGAAGCAAGAAAGGCCCCCCTCGACCAGGTTTAGCCCGCGAGCCGACGCGGTTTACCGGGATGTGGCCGCTGCAAGCACTGCAGCTACTTGGAGCCACTGGCGAGAGTGGCAGGCCGCCTGTACCTGGCCTGTACCTTCCCACTTAAGCAACAGGTTATTGATGAACTGAACCGAATGGTAGGTGAGGGAGTTTTAACACCTGTCAAGTATTCCAAATGGGCCACTCCGTTACGGATTGTTAAAAAAGACAACGGATCACTTCGCATTTGTGGTGATTACCATTCTACAGTGAATGCAGCTATAGATACTGACAGTTATCCACTACCGAAATCATCGGAAGCTTTTGTGAAATTAAGTGGTGGCAAAATATTTAGCAAACTGGACCTGAAACAAGCGTACACCCAATTGAAAGTGGATGACGACACGGCGGAGATGTTAACTTTGAATACACCCATTGGACTTATGAAAATGAACCGCCTCGCGTTCGGTGTTAGTGCTGCACCTGGGATATTTCAGCGCGTGATGTCATCCGCCCTTGCCGGCATGGAGGGTGTCGCTTGTCTATTGGACGATGTTGCCCTGACGGGATCGACGATAGAACAGCATGATAATCGACTTCGGGATGTACTAGGAGTTTTGAATAAAATGGGCTTTCGGCTCAATCTCGAAAAATGTGTTTTCGCTGCAGACAGTATTAGTTTTCTGGGCCACAAGATCGACGCCGAAGGTTTACACCCGTGTCCTGATAAAGTCAAGGAGATCAAAGAGAAACCAGCTCCTACTAACAAAGAGTCACTCCGTGCATTCCTCGGACTGTACAATTTTTATGAGAAATTTCTGCCAGATAAAGCCACAATCTTAGAACCTCTTTATCGCTTGTTGGAACCCAAAAGACCATGGTCGTGGGGAATAGAAGAGAACACGGCATTTGAAAAAGCGAAAGCCCTCATCGCCTCAAATCTCACATTAGTTGGATATGATTTAACTCGAGACTTATTGCTAATTTGTGATTCGTCAGATTATGGATTAGGAGCAATAATAGCACACGTAATGGACGACGGGACTGAGCGACCGATTATGATGGCATCACGAACATTGCAGCCACATGAGCGACGTTATGGCCAAATCGATAAGGAGGCTTTGGCTATTATGTTTGGACTGACAAAATTCCACGAGTACTTGGCTGGGCGGAAATTTTGCATAATTACGGATCATAAACCCTTAGTGGGGCTATTTAATCCAAATAAACTGATTCCCGACCAAATATCACCACGAATGTTGAGATGGTCTTTGAACCTCGGCTGTTACGACTCTACGATCAAATATCGGCCTGGGAAAGCGATTGGTAATGCTGACGCTCTCAGCCGTTGGAATGCGACAAGTACGTCCGCTGTAAAAGAAGAATGCGTCAAAGATGTTCTATTATTAGAAGAGCGGCCCAGTGGTTGGGATATGGACGCAAAAAGAATCGCCAGGGAGACTAAAGCAGACCCATTACTGCAAAAAGTTATATTTTGTGTGCTCCACGGTTGGCCACGTGCAAATACAGATCCAAACATACAACCGTTTTGGACTCGTAGAGAGGCTCTTTCACTCAATAAAGATTGTTTATTGTGGGGTAACAGGGTCGTTATTCCGAAGACACTGCAACGAGAAGTCTTGGAATTGTTACATACCCCACATGCGGGTATTGTGCAAACAAAAGCATTTGCGCGTGGTTATGTATGGTGGGTAGACCTGGACAAGGAAATTGAGAGAGTAGTGGCAGAATGTGAGCAATGTCAAGCCGTGAGAAACAATCCCCCTAGAGACCCGCAGGCATGGATCCCCACAGAAAAGCCGTGGAGTAGAGTGCACGTGGATTTTGCAAGCCCTTTTCAGGGGAAAACGTTTCTGGTCTTGATTGATAGTTGTAGTAAATGGCTGGAGGCTGAGATTGTTCCGTCTATGAGTAGTGGTACTGTTATTACGATTCTGAGAAAAATATTTTCATCACAAGGGTTGCCTGATACACTAGTGTCGGATAATGGGCGAGCATTTAGTTCAGAAGAATTTAACACGTTTTTGAAAAACAATTCCATAAAACATTTGTATTCGCCCCCATACCACCCTGCAACTAATGGCCAGATCGAAAGAGCCATTCAAACCCTTAAGAACAAGTTAAGAAAAATGGCTAATACAGACATGCCGTGGTCAGAGAAACTACCTAAGGCCTTGTATTACCTCCGGACGGTGCCTAACAGTACTACAAACAAAACTCCAGCAGAAATGTTAAACAGTCGGAGATACAAAACAGCTGTGTTGGTGCTACACCCTGATAATTGTGAAAGTCGTGCTGATCAACGGCTGGAAGCGGCTGCACTCAGCCCACCTAATAGATCATTCAAAGTTAACCAACCTGTATTATTGCGAGCCTATGGCCCGGAAGAAAAGTGGCTCAAGGGTATAATAGATACTGTAGAAGGTCCTAGTTCATACAGGCTGATAACGGAAGATGGTGAATTACACAGAAGACATGCTGACCAGATTTTGGCAAGAACAGTTAGCCAAGAGCAGTCAATGGAATCCAGACCATCATGGGACCGACCAGACATGGAATCTGACTCTGGGCAAATTTCCCCGGAGCCTATAGTGCTTCCTAATTCTGATTTGTGGCCAGACATAATTGGTGTTCCTAATTGATCAAACTGTGATTCATTTGTTGCTTAATCATTCTTTGGTAATCTGACATTCTATTTGAATTATTATAATTTTCAGTTATAAAGGAAAGGTATGTTATGTATGTAAACATTGGGTAGAACAATACTAATTTTTATTATATCAATGTGGGGTAGATTTATGTTTCTAAAAATAAACTCAGTTTTGCTTCGAACCTCAATCGTGTTATATATTTTAGGCAGAAAAGATTTTTGATCAATCCCTAAAAATTGTGGATAAAAAGTTTCATGTAGATATGCCGCTTATTTGTCAAAAGAGTGAACTACAACTGGGGGACTCATTCTCGGTCGCTCTTCAGAGGTTTTTGTCTTTGGAAAGAAAATTAATTCAAAATCCAATATTATTGGAAGAATATTGTAAATTCATTGACCAATATGTTGCGTTGGGGCATGCCAAAGAAGTTGACATAAATTCGTATGATGTTTATAATGGTTCTGTTTACTTTTTATCACACCATGCAGTCTTCAATCAGCAAAGCAAAACTACTAAGTTACGAGTGGTTTTTGATGGAAGCATGAAGTCAAAAAATAAAATGTCACTCAATGATGTTATGCTGAATGGGCCGGTGGTACAGGGTGAGCTGTTCGATATCCTTCTTTTATTTCGAACTATTTTATACATTTTAATATGTGACATCGAGAAAATGTTTCGCTGTGTTTTCATAAATGAACATCACCGAAGTCTCCAAGATATTCTTTGGAGGGATGACCCGAGTAAGCCCATACGCTGCCTGCAGTTACAGACCGTCACATACGGGTTAAAATCCTCTACCTTTTTGGCCACACGAAGCCTGGCAGAGCTTGCCCATAGGCATGCAGAAAAGTTTCCCCTAGCAGCAAAGGCCATATTAGAAAACACTTATGTCGATGACATACTAGTAGATTCTGACAATTTAAAAGATCTAATCTCTCTCAAAGATCAACTTATAGAGTTACTTAAGTTAGGTAACTTCTCATTACATAAGTGGTGTTCAAACGAACCTTCAATCTTGGAGGAAATTCCTGCACATCAAAGATATTTTGAGGAAATTTATCTAAATACTGAAAACATTATCAAAACCTTAGGTCTTAAATATGATGTTGTTTCTGATGAATTTTATTTCCAAACCCCCCCACAGTGTGATGAGGATTTAAAAACAAAACGAAAAATTCTTAGCTACATTAGCAAAATTTTTGACCCTTTGGGTATTATAGGTCCTATCGTGGTTGTGGCCAAGTTGATCATGCAAGAGTTATGGTCTTTAAAAATAGAGTGGGACGATGTCCTTCCTTTACAGTCCCTCCAAGCATGGCAAAAGTTTTTAAATAATTTAAAATCAATGGACAAAATTTTAGTCCCCAGATTTATGCAATGTTATGACTGTTCGTATATTACATTAGTCGGTTTTTCTTGCCTGGATACAGTCGGATTCAGTCAAGTGCAATACTTAGAGTTCAGCAAATCGCAAATCTTACTGACAAATCTACATGGTCGTATGTACGGTCTTGTAACAATCCCGCAGATCTTATCTCGCGTGGTGTAGAAGCCAAAAAGTTACAGGGAAAAAATATTTGGTGGCATGGTCCACAATTTTTATTGAACTCGGAGATGAAAGATATTTCTTCTGGTCCGTTTGATTTAAATCAATTTTATACTCCGGACTCTACTTCCGAGGAAATATCATGTTTTACCCAATCCATAGACAACACTTTATTTGAAAATTTTTCAGATTTAAATAAATTACAAAATGTTGTGGCATACATTTACAGGTTTTTTTAACAATTCTTCTAAAAAAGAGATAATTAAAGATGCAACTTTAACTCCTAAGGAGTTAGAGGCTGCTTTGTTAGTTGTCGCTCAGTGCAAAGAGAACATTTCTCTCATGAAATATCCTCTATTGTTAAGGGCAACAAAGTGAAGTCTGGCCTTGCTAGTCTCCACCCCTTTATAGATGCACAAGGTATCCTTCGCGTGGGCGGTAGGTTGCAAAATGCCGGCCTTCCCCAAGATAAAATGCACCCTGTTATACTCCCAAAAAATTCTAACATTACAAATTTAATGATCGAAAGAGAGCACCTTCGTTTGTTACATGCTGGTCCAAGACTGGTACTCAGTTCACTATCCCAGAAGTTCTGGATTATTAGTGGCATTCGTGAGGTAAAAAAGGTTCTACACAAGTGATACTGATACTGATACTGCCAGGCAGCTTATGGGTTCCTTACCTGCGGAACGTATCACCGCTAGTCGGCCATTTTAGCACGTAGGCATAGATTTCTGCGGCCCATTCAGTATGAAAGTGGCAAGGATTCGAAAACCACTCGTGACCAAAGGTTATGTAGCGCTGTTTGTCTGCTTCTGCACGAAAGCTATACACGCGGAAGTTGTGTCAGATCTTACAACCGCAACTTTTTTGGCATGCTTCGATCGCTTTATATCGAGGCGAGGTATGCCCACCAAGGTCTTTTGCGATAACGCGAAAACATTTAAGGGTGCTGAGAATCAATTAAAAGAATTGTATGATTTACACTCGTCAAGGGCTCATAGAGACTCTGTATTAAATTATTGTAATAAAAAATACATAAGGTTTATGTATATACCCAGCTATTCCCCTGAGTTTGGAGGCTTGTGGGAAGCAGGGGTCAAGAGCGTCAAGCATCACCTCAAGCGTACCGTTGGTACTCTCTGTTTGACCTACGAAGAGTTTAACACTGTCATCGTGCAGATTGAAGGGGTCTTGAACTCTAGGCCGCTGCTTGCCAACCCCAGCGACGGCGGATATCTTACCCCAGGCCATTTTCTAATTGGAACGGCTTTGTCAAGTTACCCTGAGGTGGACTAATTGGAAATTCCAATAAACCACTTGAAATTGGTCCCGCGATTATCTTACCCAACTTCAAAGCCGTCCCAAGTGGAAAGACACCTGTCCTAATTTAAAGGAGGGTGATATAGTACTTGTGAAAAATATGAACACTCCACCTTTGAAATGGCCAATGGCCAGAATTGTAAAAGTTTTTCCGGGAACTGATAATAATGTAAGAGTAGCTGAAGTCAAGTTCAACGATAAAATATATTTAAGATCTGTAACAAAGTTGTGTCCACTTCCAGTTAACTAAACCCTTATTTATTAACCTATATTTACAAAAAATATGTAAAAAATGTTTAAAGTTAGTAGTTTACTAGACTTGTAAAACTTTTATTTTATATTAACTTTTATAAGATTGCTTATGTAATTGCTTAGGGCGTCTTTGTTTTGTTTGTCATCCGCCCGCCCAACTATGTTCAATACATGAACATAAATTGTTTATATTTTTAGTTTTTTATCAGTCTTAAACTGGTATCACTTTTTAATTTTTTTACTGTTGGCATCACTGCCACTTCTTCTTCTTGATCTACATTTGTAACTGTGAACATTGTTCCGTTTTATAATTTTATTCAATATAGAAATTCGCTATATTTTCAAATTCAGCTTGTTTTATTCCAACAACCCCTGATACAAATGAGGCAACACTAAGTTTTATTTTAATGTGAGCCAGCTTTATAACCTCGAAATGCTAAACATTAAACTATAGTTTCAAAAAAGGTCACTAATATGCTAACTTTCCAAAAACATATATAAAAGATGCAGTGTATTCACCGTTGCCACAAGAAATCCTTAGGTAAACGCCCGAAAAATAATACTAGAACGCCGCAAAAAATATATTTGTTCACTATAATTGATGATTAAACGAACTTACCTTAAGTGAAGTTCTATCATAATTATACGAGGGCTTTGTCCGAAGAGATTAGCAAGGCATTACTTGTAGTAGACACGACGGTGTCGCCATCTGCACTGTACTTGAGAGTTTTTTTTTTTATACTCTTTGTCTTTGGTTTAAAAACTTGTCTACTGCAACATCACCGCTTGTCATTCATTTAGTTCAGAGAAATCACATACCCGCTTTTGTTGATATTTTTCTCTTACTGGGAAAAGGATAGTTTCTTTAGGGGGGGGGGGGGGGGGGGTTGCTAATCTCTTCGAACAAAGCCCTCGTATAATGGGGAAGATTACGCAAAACTTTTTGGTAGGGGGCGCTGTGTGTTTGTTACATGTCAAATATTGTTACTCTAAATCCTTTTTTGCTTTTGTGGATTTGTGAACTTATTTTGACTCTAGACCCTTTTTTTGTGGACTTACCACAATGTATTCCTTCTGGCATGTGGATAGGCTAAAGAAAGAGTTGAGAAAACGTGCAGCTTCGTTAAAAGGGAAAAAGCTGACCTAGTCGACAGGTAAGATAACATAGTGTTTTTTTAT
The DNA here is from genome assembly GCA_949316185.1 of Pyrausta nigrata. Classification (NCBI taxonomy): domain Eukaryota; kingdom Metazoa; phylum Arthropoda; class Insecta; order Lepidoptera; family Crambidae; genus Pyrausta; species Pyrausta nigrata. The sequence goes on from OX438952.1 coordinate 13,378,382, forward strand.
ACTTTTACACGTTTTCATAGCAAATCTAGGATTACATTTGATCAAATAAAGTCCAAACTAAAGGCTTCTTGTAAAAAAATACCAGTATATCATTTCTAAAGGACAAAAATTGAAAGCTCGACATAACCTCTAAAAGCATAAATATAAGCTTAGCTTATTGTAATTATTATAATAGTATGTATCTTTAGCTTTCATTGTTTACCTACCTGTGGTCTTAGAAGTAGTCTCAAAAACAGTTTCTTTAAAATGTTTGCACATAACCTAGAAAAGCCACTTAATTTAAAGTTTCCTCTTCTCAATGCCGTTTCCCATTTTTTCCTTTGCTGTGGATTACTGGGGAATTTGTAGGAACCTATTTCTCCACACCCAATAGTTGCACAGCGCCCCATTTAAAAAAAAACTAACAAATAACAACAAAACAACAAATATTTGTACGGGTTTTGACAGTTCCTAAGTAACAAACATTTGGCGCCCTCTATAAGGAACTAATGTGACAGTTTGCTTCTCCATTATGATAGAACTTCACTTAAGGTAAGTTCGTTTAATCATCAATTATACTCATGCTTTGTCCTCGAGATTAGCAAGGCATTACTTGTAGATGTTGAGAGAAAATATCAACAATATGTGCAATCAGTTTATTACTTCTTTGCATAATTGAGTAGTATTTATTAGGTACATTGATAGTAATTATTATTAGTACATTATACGTATGTATTATACAATTTATTTTTAGATGAGTCAATCAAAATACTCTTAGCAAAAGAATTAACATTATAATCTTGGATAATTCTATTATAGAATTTGCCAAACGTTTGCGCTCTACCACTCCAACCCGCAGTTTGCCTGATTAAATTTAAGTTTATGCCGAGTTGATGTGTGGAAGTTGTGGCATGTCTAGTACTGTGTGCGGTAAAGATTGAAGTATCTATTCCGCAACTACCTAAAGTCAATTTTATCCATCTACTTAAGGTCTGAGAAGTGATGGGTGTATGCGGTTTTATGGTACTAATAAAGAGATTGTTAGAAGTACATAAAGATTGAGTTTTGATTAAATAACTGCGTAATATAATAACAGGACATATTTGGGGCTTTTCCTTAAATACGGGCAAATCGAGTACTGGCTGCAATGCACCAGGACGAGATGTTTTTAGTAAGTCTGGGATCATAATGTTAACCTGATCAATTAGGAATTTAATATTAAGAATATTTATTTTTGAAATAGTTTGTACCCTATGAGCTGTTGTGAGGGCGAGTAGTGTAGCAAGTTTTTTGGACAGTTCTTCAAGGCTTAAGTTTTCGTTTGGGTACCAGTTTGCGAGAGAGTTTAAGACAACAGATGTATCCCAAGTTGTATGGTATTTAGGTAATGGCGGACGAAGTCTGAACACTCCTTTATAGAAGCGTTTTATACGGTCATCGCTAGTTAGAGTCTGTCCAAGAATCAGGGATAGGGCTGATTTACAACTGTTTAAGGTTCCGTATTGGGCGCTTGAATCGTACAATTTAGTAAAAAAATTAAGCAAATCTTGAACTGTAGGATTGTACAACTCGATATTATTATCGTAGCAGAATGAGAACCATTTTTTGAAACAAGTGTCATACTGTTTTAGGGAGCTGTCTGAAAGTGATGCGATTATGATTGGTATCGAAGCGGAAGGCGTATCTCTTCTCAGGAGTGCCGTCCTGATAATAGTACGGCAACCATGGTGGACGTCTCCATTGCTGCAATGTGAAACGATCAACGTCTTAGAAGGATTGAAATACAAAGGTTCTGTTACAATCAGACTTCTAAACGGGGGGTACCACGCTTGTGTAGGCCATAACGGGACTACCATGATTCCATGGGCGCCGTCATCAATTATTTTTCGTAAAACTTTTAATATGACGGCGAAAGGGGGGAAACAATAAAAGAAGAAGTTACTCCAACATAGTGTGAAAGCATCGATCCCTAAGGCGTCTGGATCCCTGTGCCAGGATATGTACTTAGAGCATTTTTTGTTAATTCTGCTGGCAAATAAGTCAATTTCAAGTGTTCCAAATCGTCTTACGATCTTTTGAAATGCGAAATGGGCCAATTCCCATTCGATATCGGGGTGAATGCGTCGTGACTCTGCGTCAGCAACAACGTTGTCGACTGAGGGAATATAAGATGCAAAAACCGTTAAATTTCGCTTTTCACACCATTGCCATAATTCACGTGTCACTTTTGTAAGGTGCGGGAATTGTATACCGCCCATTCGGTTGATGTAAGACACAGCCGTGGTATTATCTATACGTAGGAGAATATCAGAATCTCGAAATTTTTTGGCAAAGACTTTAAGCCCAAAGAAGGCTGCTAAAATTTCCAAATAATTTATATGCCGAGTCCGTTCCTCCGTCATCCATATGCCACTTGCGCGCTCACTACCACAAGCAGCACCCCATCCCGTAGTTGAGGCATCGCTAAAAATCTCCAAACTAAATTATTTTTGTTTGATTTTGTTACCGGAGCAAGTAATTGAACGATACCACCACTGAAGGTCTGGTAAAAGTGACGAAGGAATATTCATATAGTTATTGTAATTTTCTTCGTCTTTTAGGTTTAGGTATTTACAGCGCTCCAGTTCCTTTGTGTATAACCAGCCGTATTTTACGACGGGACAGGCGGAGGTAAGCAATCCTACCAGGCTAGCAAATTCTCTGATTCTACATCGTTTCATAGCAAAAAATTTAGAAATTGTATTTTTGATTTTTGAAACCTTTTCCTGAGGTAAAGTGACTTGTAAATTATTGGAATCTATAATAAAACCCAAGAATTTGCAACTGGTGGAGGGCGATAGATTACTTTTTTCTGTATTTATGATGAACCCAAGAGCTTCTAATAATTTAGTAGTGTCAGAGATGTTTTCTATGCACGAATCTAGATTTCGAGATATTAATAAGTAGTCATCCAAATAAATTGTGGATAAATGACCACATGACCGTAATAAACTAACGACAGGTTTCATTAATTTCGTAAAGACATAAGGGGCCATGTTGAGGCCAAAGGGCATGACGTTAAATTCGTAAAGTTTTTCACAAAATTGAAAGCGGAGATATTTTTTATAATCATCGTGAATTCGTACAAGGAAGTAAGCGTCTTTTAAATCTACTGTACTCATATGACTGTCATTTGATACTAATTTAAGAGCTGTCCGTAAATCTTCGAGTTTGAAGTGTGTAGTATCAATAAACTTATTAAGAGCTTTTAAGTTCAAGATAAATCTTGACTTCCCGTTAGGTTTAGGTACTAGGAAGATGGGAGACAAAAATTGACCCGGACAAGGTAAGCATTCAGAAATGGCCCCTATACTATGAATCAGTTCATCAATTTAATTTTGATATTGAATTTTATCAAGACTTGAGTAATGTTTAGATTGTGGAACAGAGATTTGGGTTACTGGTCAAGAGAAGGGTATTTGGTACCCTTCGATCCACGACAGTATTGCATGGTCGCTAGTTAAAAGAGACCACTGCTTTTAAAAGTAAGACAGCCTACCGGCATATCTTACCGTTTCTAACGGTAGTTGCGACTGCGACTCTTCGCTGGACGTGATGATCGCTTCGAGGAGCTCGCGGGGCGGTCTTTGTGTGGAAAAGGCTTCTTCCTCTGGGTCCCCTTCGGCCTTTGACTCTGGGGAGGAGCACGCCAGTTTAAATTGTGCGGTGGTTTTTTAGCCGCGGGTTGTCTTACAGGAGCCAGCTTCATGTCTGACCCCGACCTTGATATGGCTTTTGCGGCTTTTAAAGTGTCGACTAATTGTTCACCGAAGAGCATCTTATCAATTTTGGTGGCCTGAAGTTGATCTTTGAGATCTTTCTTGAGGCCATTAAGTATAAAACTTCTCCGTATGTTGGAATCTGTAGCTTGGTTGTCGCTAATAAGTTTGACAGCGTCCATCAGCAATTTGATGAGGCCTGTATTTTTTGTATTCGAAGCCATGAGTTGCGTTAGGGCCTCGCCTAAACATGACAGGGCAGAGGCTTGCTGTTTTTGACGAGACACGAGACCCTTGTCTCTTTTTTGGATAGCGTCTGTGATTGCGTACGCTATCTACGGATTTAGGGTAGGTGCATCTATCAGAGCACAGTTTGCCGGAGGCAGGTATCTGTCAAGGAGTTCCTTCCGGGCCTCCTTACTCAGTCCGTTAGTTGCTATGTGCTGCATTCTAATGGCGAGATCCTGCTGGATATCTTTGCCATAAAGCTTGGCCTGGGAAGGGTCTTCTCCTAATATTTCGAGAATCTCTATATCGAGTTCTGGAACTACATCTTCAGATTCGACTTGCGGTTGGTCTGGTGCTGCGCTAGTAGATGGTTGGGGCGAAGTTCGACCCGCGTGTGTGGTCGGCAACGCAGCTGCACTATCGCATGTTTCAGGTACTAGGTTGGCGGGCGCAGCGCTTGTCGAAGGCACCGGCTCGTTGATTACAACGCTGGGTGATTGATGCGTTGTCGAAGTCCCGGGCGCGCTGTTTGTCGCGTTTATCGGCTCACCTAACAATAAAATTGACTATGGTTAATATTTACTGGATAAGTGACAACCCTTGTGGCTGCCCGCATGTCCAGTTTTGAAGGCAAATATTTAACTAAAGTGTTAGTCCAAATGACTAACCGCATTAGAAATTTATTGCCTAAACCATGAAATAGTCATGAGATACAGCAAAGTGACATTCCCACAGAATGACCGCATTGCCAGTGTAAAGTGTTAACCCCGTAGGTTAACCGCATTACATAACTATAGCGCCTAGCAGTCCATCAGTGTGAAGTGATAACCCCTCAGGTTACCCGCAGTACAACAAAGTGAACTTGGCGGTAGGTATAGAAGCATCTTTTACTAACCTTCTTTAATTGGTGGCGCAAGTAACGACAGTACGTCGTGCCGGGGTTCGGATTGTGAGCGCGAATTTGAGGAAGATGAGCGTGAAGATGATGACTCCGATGACGTGTCTGATGATGATGATAATTTTCGCCGATCTCGATCTTTCCGTCGTGCGCGCCTTAATTGTTGTTCTAATTTCCTAACTTTATGAGCAATGAACTCATAACTATCGTTTCCGGGGTTACGAGTACGTTTTCCCATTTTTTAAAAAGCAAGGTGGGTAGGAACAACGATAACGCGCGCAGCAGAGTTGACAGGTGCGGAGTGGCGAAGCACTGAATGTGTAATAATAAATAAATAAATTGTTCCAACAAACACACCAATTACCTAGCCTCATACTAAGCGTGAGCTTGTGCTATGGTGACTAGGATAACGGATAGACATACTTATATACATTTATAAATAAACATCCATGACTTAGGTACAAATGCTCGTGCTCATCACACAAACATTTGCCCCTTGCGGGATTCGAACCCGCTACCGCCTGGTTTAGAAGTCCGTGTCGCGAACCACTACACCAAGACGATGTATTGTAATGAATGACAAGCGGTGATGTTGCAGTAGACAAGTTTTTAAACCAAAGACAAAGAGTATTAAAAAAAAACTCTCAAGTACAGTGCAGATGGCGACACCGTCGTGTCTACTACAAGTAATGCCTTGCTAATCTCGAGGACAAAGCATGAGTATAATTTACTCTGTTGTGTTATCGAGTCCAAAATGGCAGCGGTTGCGTCATGTTGGTAGTACTGCTTTTTAGTGTTGCCCATTCAAAACTAAACATAACAGTTTGGTAGATTTTAAGGTGGTACAAATTACGAGCCGGTCTAATTTATGCAACTCGACCCTATGTTGATAGATGGCGCTATTCATCTAAGTTATGCATAAAATTATGCTTCGAAATCATTGAGCATAAAACAATAACAAATTATTGTAATATTATGTGTACAGGCATGTAGTAGAAGAACTTAAGTATGTTAAAACATAGCGAGGGTAAATAATATGCAGTTAAAAATAAAATTTATAGTACAATAGAAAAAAAAAACGTCTTAATGATTAACATACGAGTACGATCATTGTTTAAAATTAATTTAAAAATTACCTGTTAGCACGCGTGAATCTAAAATTTGTCCAATATAAACATTATAACATAATAAATGCTAAAACCAGCCTTTTTCTTAAATAAAAATCTACCTGACTTAGGCTGTTCAGCGCCATCTACCGGATTTTTAAGTACTGATTTTTGTCATTAGGAAAATCCCTCATTGGTCACTGCCACTGCCAAGGCATAGAGTCCGGTACGATACGGTGGTATGTTCCATCTCCGAAGTGATATGTGCTATGAACCTTTACAAAACCTATTTACAAAATCTGACCTACTCCGATACGGAAAATCTTGTTATTCCCCTTAGGTAATTACACACGCACACACACACACACACACACGCACACACTCACACACGCACACACTCACACACACACAACACACATACAGACACATTTTAGATTTTTGTTTATATTATTAGTCTATCTCTCTTTTGCTTTTTTGTATCACGTACCACGTGACTAGTTTTAATATTATGGAATTATCTGTACTCTGAGTAGCACCGAGAGAGGAGAGTGCTGGTGCTCTGTAATACACGTTAACCGCCTAGTTCAGACGCCAGTCTTTCCCAATTCTACGTTATTTGTAAACATATTATTGTAATTAACCAAAAGCTTTTGTCATTTAGATTGTGGAGAGAAAATAAAGATTTTTATTATTATTATTATTAACATTAATATGACAATCGGTCGTACCTTTGTCAATAGTTGGACAAGACACATCCTCGACTTTCTTGCAAACGAAAGGCCTAGGGCTTTCCAGATCTGTATTGCATTCGTTCAATGCCATCAAGCCTGTTTCTATATCCAGAGTAACACATCTTTCCTCTTCGAGAAAAAGAGATGCTTCCAAGTTTGCTATCGGAGCGGACGTTGGATACCCTATAATAAGTTTGACTTTGATTAACTATGAAAATTAAGAAATCGAAGAAATCTTTTCTAGAACATTTTGTTTTGTAATTTAACTAATTCTCTTGCACGTTTATACGAAAGTAAATATTGCAATAAAAATCATCTAGGATTTGAATCCTCAATCCATTGCTATACGGGCAAATGAGTCCCATCTAAAACGGTCGATTGATTCTTAGTGCAATGTTTACTCCTTGACCACAAAAATGTTGGATTAGAATGCTTACCGTCAATTGTAATTAACTCACCAACACCAAATTTGTCATGTATACCGACGAATATATCGGATACATTAGGCGCAGATGGCATAGCTTTCACTAACTTCTTTACCACGGTCCATTCGTCACGAATCTGCAAAAAAATAATTTTAAGCTTGTCTTAACCTTAAAATAAAAAAGCAAATGCAAGTGCAAGTCTGTGCAGGTAAAATCTACGGTATTTCTTTCATACATAAAATAATAATGTTCTCCAAGCTTTTTGACAACGGCGGTCAATCTTAACAGAGGTCAGCCAACTGCGCGCGTAATATTACAGTGCACAAGTTCCTGCACAATGTGTAAGTGCACTCTCTGTTCCTTTACTCTCTTATTACAGTGAGAGAGACGGCAATTCGGTAAGACCGAAGAGAGACCAACAACACTAAGCACGAGAGTGTAAACACGACCAACTAACGGACTCCGAGCTGTTTCTAAGTTATTTAAAAACAGAAAACCCCAAAAAAATTTTTGGACCAACTGGGGATTTGAACCCAGGACCGTGGACAGTAACCAGCGTTCTGAGCACTAGAGCAACGAGACATTTCTTTTTTATTATTATTTACTAGCTTTTGCCCGCGACTTCGCCCGCGTAAACTACTATTTCTGAATCCTACAGGAACTGTGCTTTTTTCCGGGATAAAAAGTAGCCTATATGTTATTCCAGACTATAATCTATCTCTGTGCCAAATTTCATCCATATCCGTTCAGTAGTTTTTGCGTGAAGAAGTAACAAACATACACACTAAGACACTCACAAACTTTTGCATTTATAATATTAGTGGGATTGTTACCCGTCAACTCTGTCAAACTGCTTCACAGTTTGTCGGCAGCGGTTCTCGTCCTTACTAATAATTAGTAGGTATATATGTACATTGTCATGGGCTCATGGTTAGTGTTTATCAGTAATTTATCACAAAAATATTATTGTTCATATATTACCACAATACAATAAAACTCATGAGAATAAATATAAGTTACCTTCGGGTAGAACAATTCAGCGCCCTCAGCGTCGCAAGACAGAAAGGCAGAACTCCAGGTGTGTCCATTGTGATCCCAGTGGACCTTATAGTGCGCGTCAAACTCATCCGCATATGTGTAGTCTTTACGGTAGAAATTCACGTGACGGGATGTCACGGACGACAATCCAGCAGCTGGTAAAAAAAATTAGATATCTACAATAATAAGGCTTATTCCATAAAAAAAAAAAAAATACTTTCCGAAATGGCTCTATTTCGCTGATATTTGGTATGTGGGGGTTATCGGGGTTGAAAAATCGATCTGTATTAGTCTTATGTTTGGGAAAACGCGTGTTTATGAGTTTTCATGCATGCAAAATATGGTCGCCAATTTCGCACCAGTAAGCATGAGTGTCGTGGTTGAGTGTATAAGACGTAGGACTCACAGTTCTATGTTGCTAGGGTTCAAATCTGATCTCTGAATCTGATGACGATACATTCTTTGCTTTTTTTTATATATTCAAGTTGATAGCTTTTTTATTTTTTGAATAAAGGCTTGCGAATTATAAAGCTTTTTTTTAATTAAATAGTAGTAATGGAGCAAGGCTCGGCAAACACCTACCTACAGGTGTAATGTTGGTAATTTAACGTAAAATTGGCAAGTAGATGTTCAAAATCTCTTGCTTCTATCTTTGTATTGTGATGGACTCTGCTCCTTGTTACATTTGTAGTTTCTATATTTTTTATTAAAAAAATAGTCACTAAATAGTTAAAAACTACCTGTTATATAAGTCAGCCTATTAGATCCCACTGCTGGGAAAAGGCCTCACCTCAACTATGAGGAGGAACGAGCCATACTTCACCACGCGGGCTCAGTGCGGATTGGTGGAGGGGTGTGTATGTAAGGCAAGTGACAAACCTTACTGTCAGAAGTTATCAAGCCGCCCTAGGGCCTCTGACTAGGCTTAACGACTAATACCACAGATATTAGCCGGGACCAACTGCTTAACGTGCCTTCCGAAGCACGGAGATGCTTGTCATGGACGTCACTTAAATGGTCGGAATGATCACCCATCCAATCACGACCGCGCCGTGGGTTGCTTAACTTTTGGTATCACTACCAAAGCGCTGCCGCCACTGCGCCACAAGCACCTCGTATTGATAATTTAGACATAAAACCTCATCACCTCTCCTTATCACCAAACACTAGTACCTAGTTTTGTTTAGAAGAAATTAAAGACAAATAAATCAAATAAAAGAAAGATCATAACTTACCGATAAATAGTATCAGAAGCAAAGACATGATGACCAAGAATGATGTCAGTACACAAATGCGCCCAATGCTACAAAGGCAAAGGTATTATACCAGTTGACTCCCGACACTGTTATCCTGTGTTGATTCTAAATAACTTGTTGTGTCTGTCTGTGTGTTGTAAATGATTAATAATGTTGGTATTTTCATCAAACTTAGATAAAAAAAAACTCAGGGTGGTTCTGCACTAATTGTTAAGTGAATAAACCAGAATAAACAGTAAAGTACCTTTTAATGGTTTTAGTATGTAAAATGTTTAATTTTTGATATGCTGTATAGGATGGTTAGTATTTAATAAAAATGAAAAATGCACAATTTCTCTCCCTCCGCGTTAAAGTTTGAAAAGCCTTAAAGGTAATAAATGAGCGCCTCGGTTTGTGGTCTTTTGAAGGACGTGCTTGGCATTTGTGAGGAATATGCTGACGGACACCGGTTAGTGTGCTTAAAAAGTGAATTCATGGTCTTTCAAGCTATTGGAAAACGTTCGAAGCATACGCCCAATGTAAAACTTTATAATTGTCCTCTAAATAGAGTCCAAAAATTTTAATACCTCGGACTTGCAAGACCATGAAGACATAGAGAGCGTCGGGCACTGTCTGTTTATTAGCCCACAGATTCAAGTCAAAGTCAAAATAACACTCTTCAGGGCTTTTTGTACATCGTTTTACACGAGCCATCTGTGGATGAGTTACTCGCGCAAACAGTACAGTGCACTACGTGTGCAATACAATAATGCTTTCTGGGTGCTTTTGGGGCTGCCTCGCTAATGCAGCGCTTAGGGGATGCTCGCCGAGGCGCGAGTGGATTACTTCTATGCAACCATGCGCAAGCGGTGCGTATCCCTGGTGCGCAGGGTAAGGGCTAGCGGCAACAGCATCCTGAAAGCCTTCGCGGAGCGGTTTGACTGTCAGTACCTGAACCATTGTAATATGGTTCATGTACTGGCTGGAATTAAAATACTTTTTTAACTAACATAGTTCCTAAGTACCTTTTGTTATTAATATCAATATAAATTATTAAACAATGTTTCAAATCAGTTGATCTATGTAATCTGTCAATAAATAAATTATTATTATTATTTAATTGTATACAAATATTCTAATACTTGTTCGTTGACTAGTTTTTAAATAACTGAATTACAGGATTCTAAAGTTGGCATGTTTTCTGAAGTGCAGATTTTTTTTATACATAGGTATCTTCATAAATATCTGTCTTAGTAACATTTTTTTTAATTATAGGAAATTTAATTCAGTACAACATTGTGAATAACTCTTTTCTGTTGTGTATTCTTGTAGGCAAAGCCATAGGAAATGGCTTATTTGCGATAAATAAATTATGATATTGTCTATGGATGGGTAAGAACTATATCTGTGACTAGAACTTTTATGTTACTTAAAGAATGATTCGACTTCTTGCGTTACGTTAGCAACTTATGAATTGACACTTTTTTTAAGTGCGGGCTAAAGAAGATTATATTCCAAAGGAGTATTTGTAAATTGCAACTTTTTATCTAAAATAGGCTTGTATGTACCTTACATTTTAGTATCGTCATGAACGAATCTGAACGAATCGTCACACATAGTCTCAACTTTACTACTCGTAGAAGTTGTTTGACTTTCAGTATAGTCTAATTTGTGGCTCTTGACTTGACATGTCTGCGATTAAGTTTTTTTTAATAATGTCAGTTTTAAATTTTAATACTGCAAATTCTCACACGGTTATCTGTTTTAGACCAAAAAATTTAACGTATTTTTTTTAATCGAACAGGTATTCGTATCATATTATTAATTGCAAAATATTTGATTGGTTTGGTTATTAGTAGATATTTCCCTTAGCTTGCCTCTTCCTCGATGGTCTAGTGGTCAGCACGCTGAGTACTATCCACGAGGTCCCGGGTTCGAATCCCGGGTTGGGCCGAGAGTGTTGGGTTTTTCTGTCTTGCAAAAACTCAGACACAGCTCCGGAGTCAGGAAGTTGGTGGTGTTAACACCCCCGTGCCTCGGAAAGCACGTTAAGCCGTTGGTCCTGCGCCTGATCTCTCTAGGGTCATATCGGACTGCCGTCTCACCGAATTATGAGAGTGAAGGAACAGAGAGTGCACCTGTGTATTGCGCACACACTTGTGCACTATAATATGTCCCGCGCAGTTGGCAAATCTCTGTTGAGATAGGCCGCCGTAGTCGAAATTCGGCTAGAAGGACATTAATGAATAAAAGCAAATATTTTTAAACAGCCTGTGTTTTTTTATTATCAGTAAGAGACCATAGGTCGTAGCTGTGGAGATAAGAAAGTGCAAATGAATAAACGCGCTTTGTTTGTTTATATCCGTTACATGAGTATATCAATGAAATAATGTCAGAAAAATTAGGTAAATATTCACTTCGTTCATCTGATAATGGAGACGGATAATGGCTAATTTGTAATCATAAAACAATCGATAAACAAATTTATTGTTTTATCGCTTAAACCAATTACCTAGCCACAAACTAAGTGTGATATTGTGCTATGGTGAATAAGGTAACGGACATACATACTTACATATTATTTTCTATACATCCACAACTTTGTACAAATTCTCGTGCTCATCACACAAATCCAAGATTAATTTTTGATAATGCAAAACCTCTTACGAGCTGATAATTAGCTCAAGTGCAACTTTCATTATGGGACCATCATTAAAAAGCAAACTCCTCCCCATACAAGAGCCGATAAGCTGACATTTGTATGGAGAAGTCAATTTTTTCTTTGCGATTTCGATGTTGGTCCCATTGTAAGAGTTAGTGTATTTGAGCACCGGAATCAGCCCCTAAGAGGTTTGGTATTAATAAAAAATAAACTTGTATGTGCCCGGAAATTGAAGTTTTTGTTGCAAAATGAATTTTTTTTTTCTTTCTTTCAAACGCTGGCGTTAAAGTCCGGAGCGGACTCAAAGGCCTTACCCCGGTTGTCGATGTCCGTATTTCCGAATGTAGCCGTCCCTTTCAATTACAACAGAATGACAACCTGAACGAGCATGATGGCAAGACTCGAAAATACGGACACCGTGGACAGGGGTAGGGCCTCAGGCACAGAATAAGTACTAGTACTCCGTACAGAAGTGTGACTTAGCAATGTAATTCAAATAAATATCTACTCAATGTTGTCAACAATAATATTGTATATGCCATATTGTGGTGTAATTCAGTTTGTCTCAGACTCAAGCACATTTTCGTGTAGACACCCACAGAAATACATTGCAAGATAATTTCATTCTTATAACTCTGTAATATGATTCATAATACAATATTAAAATAAATTAAATAAATTGTTTCTACAAATTGTTTCAACAAACACACCAATTACCTAGTCCCAAACTAAGCGTGAACTTGTGCTATGGTGACTAGGATAACGGATAGACATACACATCCATGATTTAGGTACAAATGCTCGTGCTCATCACACAAACATTTGCCCCTTGCGGGATTCGAACCCGCAACCGCCTGGTTTAGAAGTCCGGGGTGCGCACCACTACACCAAGACGGTCGTCCAACCCATTAGTAAACCCATTCAGTGACGTACTATCACGCAACGCGATAGCGATAAAGTCCTAGAAAGATGCGCTAGGTGGCGTAAGTAGCTTTTCGCGGCAGTCAGGACTGCCGCGAAAAGCTACTTACGCCACCTAGCGCATCTTTCTAGGACTTTATTCATGCTCGTCCAGCCAGCAACCTAGTGCCGCGCACCGCAGGTGAATAAAATGGTGGATCCACACAGCCCGGCAGAACTGCCGGCGGCTTACCACAAGCAAAGCCGCTAAAAAAGCCGCCGGCAAGCGCCGCCGGCAGACGCCGGCAAGCGCGGCTGTAAATCAATATTAACTGTTGACTGTTCCCGCGATGCCGGCGGCCGCGCGCGGTATAGGTAATGGCCGCCGGCTTTGTTGCGACTGCCGCGCACAAAGCCGGCGGCTAGGCCGGCTATGCCGCCGGCCCATGTCGCCGGGCTGTGTGGATCCACCAAAACGCGCGAGCGTGTCGCTGCCGGCTAGCGACACCCAACTTGTTTAGCCCCTTACCAAGGGGTCGCCGCGCGTAAGTACGTTTTTGCTACCTACGGGGAGTTACACAGGCCTGCCTCAGGTCAGATAGATCTGAAGGGGCAGACAAGAACTCCAAGATGGTCTGAAATTGAGCTCATTTGACTTTTCTTAGCATGGACTTTGACCCTAAGTAATTTTGAGCGCGCATAAAAAGGTGATAAGTTCAAAATAATATTACACATAATAAAATCTAAATCCCTAACAGGCAAGTTATACAATACTTTATTACAGTAAGACAACATTTTTGAGCTGTTGACCAATCTGAAACTGATTTGGTTTTGGTACGATACGATATTTTTAGTTACCTCCTCAACCACTTGCTTGTTGTGCTTTTGGCACAGTGGCGGCAGCGCTTTGGTTGTGATACCAAAAGTTAAGCAACCTACGGCGCGGTCGTGATTGGATGGGTGACCATTCCGACCATTTAAGTGACGTCCATGACAAGCATCTCCGTGCTTCGGAAGGCAGTTGGTCACGGCTAATATCAATTAATATTAGTCGTTAAGCCTAGTCAGAGGTCCTAGGGCGGCTTGATAACATCTATCCGTAAGGTTTGTCACTTGCCTTACAGACACCCCTCCACCAATCCGCACTGAGCCCGCGTGGTGGAGTATGACTCGTACCTCCTCATAGTTAAGGTGAGGCCTTTTCCCAGCAGTGGGATATAATATATAGGCTGACTTTACAACCACTTGAGTCCTCGCCTGCGGGGTATACAGGGGTGCGGGGGAAGACGAGAACGGGGACAATGAGTGGTGCCAGCAAGCGCTTTTGACTTGAATTTTAAAAAGAATGCGAAATCAAATTTCAGAATTGGCGGAATACGAGTATAGCATTGTGGATACGAATGTATTTCAATCGCTTAGCTTCTTCTTCTTCCGTGCCTTCCCATTATTTGGGGTCGGCCCTCCTCGTTTTCATGCGCCAGGTCGGTCGATCCTGGGTTGTCTTTTTATTCAACTGGGCCTCTTTCAAGTCCTTGGATATTGTGGACCACCATGTAGCAAGCGGGCGACCTCTGTCTCTCTTTCTGTCCGGTTGTGCGAGGGCTATCTTCACGACATGGTCTTCGTCGCGTCTCATGACATGCCCGTACCATCACTTAGCATTTCAATCACTTAGCTTAATTTCATAAAAAATAGGGTAACGATGCTATTAGCCATAAGCGTGAACAAAAGCAGATCGTAAATTTCACAAAATAAAAAATCTCTGTGTCTTTATTACCAGTATTGTAGGAGTGGATGAAAAAATCAAATCATTTAACATCTGCTGCCGGGTGCTACCCTTAAACGAATAAGGTAATTTAGGAAGGGACCACTCCAGGACTGTTATAAAAATGTCTGGAAAAGGTGTAGGTCTCATTAATTAAAATACCTTCAATCCAATATGTAAAGCTGTTTTTTTATCTTCCGATAAGAACTTGTTTGTCGATTAAAAATTTTATCTATATATATAATAAAACTGTATTAGGTCAAATTCTGTATATATTAATAAAAAAATAGTGGTTGCCCGCGACTTCGTCTGCGTGGAGTCCATGATGCAAATTGACTCATACTCCTATCACTGCCCAATGATCGTGGTCTCTAATTGTATTTACACTGTCGTATGGTAAAGGGAGGTTACCCTGAATCACTAAATGTATATACCATATATTTTATGTATATATGCATGGGTCTTGAACGTTATAGACTCAGAATCTGCTGAACTAATATTGATGTACCTACACAGTGTAAATATTTTATTCGTGTTGGTAATCTAGGGTAAGTTTCATATCGATAGTAGTAGTACATCCAGAGATACAGGTTGACCCCTCTGCTCCATACTTCATGGGAATTACACCATATACTAGGCATTTTTAAAAGATAAAAGTTACTTATTATATTAGCATTTATTAATCAAAGAGCAACGTTTATTTCACAAATAAAAGGTCGACTGAAAGTGCAGTCGTCTGTAGCGAGATATATATACGAAGATGTAGATGTAGTCCAAATTGACCAGCAATCTTCCTTTTTATAATCGTCTATAATATTATAGAACCCATCAGTACTTGGCTCGTGTCCTAGAATGAAAATACATCTATACTAGTTAAAGCTAATCCCCGTTATTCCAAAAACTTAGTACCGGGTTTAAGACAGGACTAAGCTATTAGCTAGCCAATTAGAAAATCGCTTATCTATTAGGTTATGTCACGAATGTGTCATTCATTCCTCTGTTGTCGGCTAATATTTAGCCCCATTTTAAACCTCGTCTATTATTTTTTTGTAATAAGTCCAAAAGAGTTTATAATTCTTTTTATCTAAGCAACTCTTTCGAAGTTTTTTCTGAGATGACTTCGGGTTTTAAATTTTATGAAAATACGCTTCTCGCAGGATCGTTATTAACATTATAGATTTATTTTATGGCATGAATTACCAGATTTGTTGTAACGTTCATGTTGTCTTAAATAAAAGGTACCAAATTTTTTTCTTAATACTTCCTGGTCCTTTGTATGTGATTGTTTCAATCTTCTTTTGTACTCACCGGTAATGGTTAAATAAGTTCCATTTTCACTTGTTCTCTTAGTACCAACGAAAAAAGACGTATAATTTAGTGGGATTGTTGTTTTGATGATGCTTGCTTCGGTCGCACTTTCTACCACTAGCAACTGGCCGCCTTCATTCAAGCAGGTTTCCATAGCATTGCACCAGTCCTTTTCGATAAGATGTACTTTGTAGCACTTTCCAGTCTCGTTAGAATATTGATAACCTGTTAAATAAATTATATGCTTTTTAACTGTTCAGAAAATACAATTATGACCACAAATTATAATGACGAAAATTAAGTAAGTACCTATAGCATATAAACTACAAGCACTCATTAACAAGTTTTTTTTTTTAAATCGTAATTGCCATTAAATTTAAGTGATAACTTGTTGTGATAACATATAGAAAATCATCTGTTAAATCCAAAAAATACATAGGCAAGGCAGAGGTCGGCAGATAGGCTATACTATGGGTAATTTAGTATAAGTATTTGAAAAAAGGAAGTAAGCTAACTTTAGTGGCATAAATAAAAGCAACACAATACAATACAAATATTTGAAAAAAATTGGAGGTAGAATCCAAATTCCAATGAACACATTTACAAGCTAAAATCTATACTACAGCGAAGTTCATTATCGATAGTACGAAATGTCAAAAATATGTATGCAAAAGTCAGTGATGTTTCGACGGATTATGTCTGTGTCATACATTTTGTTAGCCACAGCTATGCTGTAGAATAGAAATAGGATCTTGTACCTGGTTGATTCTAATACATACCACTGGTTGGGCAGATAGAGTCTTCATTGGCCACATGTCTGTTTTTCTTGCAAAGGAAAGGAATCTTGGTGTCAGTTTTAGTAACGCAATAATCGGAGTATAAAAAGCCATTGTAAATATCCAGAACAACGCAATTGTCATTCCCCATTGTTTCAAAGCTCAATCTTAAAGCAGATTTGGAATGAACTGAAATATAAATAAAGGTTTTAGGTAATCTGTTACAAATTCTGGACTGCTAAGGAAAATCAGTCTGATAAAGGATTGAACCATACAAATGTATTTGGAAAACTGTAATGTTATCATCTGGTTTGAGGATAGACACATGACTTACTCTTCTTCTTGTCCATAGATCTATCAGGACCAAGATCAGACCTTGTACATGGGAGCTCTCTATGCGTTTAGAACCCTATCGTTGTTTGATTACCGTTTATAAATATTTTAAATACAGAACTGCTACATTCCGTTATGTTTACCATTAATGTCCGTGACATCTCCCTATTTACAAGGTTCTTTTCATAGGATCAAGGATATCCTAGTACGGTATAGAATTTCTATTTTATCTCTTATCTTATTTCATTATCAGAGGTCGGAATTAGGTACAGTTATTTATGTACTTGCATCGAAATGTTGATATTAATGTGGACCTTCCCGGGATTCCCAATGGACAATCCCGTGTGGCCAACAATATTACAAATAAATAAAAATAAAACCCTCAGAGATAGACAAATAAAATAAAGATAATTAACATAAAATTTTTATTAGTTTACATTGATTCACAATACAAATTATTGATTCCCTACGGATATCCGATGTCATTGATGTAAGTTTGGCAACGTCGCGCGTGCAGTAGTTTAAATTGTGTAAAAGAAAATATTTTTTTATTTAAAAAATCACGGGACTTTTCTGCTCTTTAAAATAAATCACTGATTTTAGGCATATCCACTTTATTCTTTCGCTGTATGAAATCAGTGTGTAAGTACATGAATAACTCTACCTAATTTCGACCTCTGCTCATTATTTAGTTTCGGGATCCAAAACAATGTTGCTTTCTCCTAAGAATACCTAGTCTTTGCTGGTAGGGATTTTTTATTGCAGCTTTAAATCATGGCTAAGGAGTTGCAGTAGTAGAGAAGTTCTGACTTACCATTCATGACACTAAATTCACAATTGTCAAATTTTTTCTTAGTCCCGACGAAGATGTTTGTGAGACTCGTAACATCAGATGAGTAAATATATTTATCTTTTACTTCCCTGGCCACAGTCCACTCGTCAAGAGTCTATAAAAATAAAGATTAATTTACTTACACAATGTACTTTAAAAATAAAATTTATTAGTATAGCCAAACCGCGTAACTGAGTCCTCGACGGTAATAATGTCCTCCTAGCAGATTTCGACTACGGCGGCCTATCTCAACAGAGATTAGCCAACTGCGCAGGACATATTATAGTGCACAAGCGTGTGCGCAATACACAGGTGCACTCTCTGTTCCTTCACTCTCATAATTCTGTGAGACGGTAGTCCGACATGACCGTAGAGAAATCAGGCGCAGGACCAACGGCTTAACGTGCTTTCTGAGGCACGGGAGTGTTAACACCACCAACTTCCCGACTCCGGAGCTGTGTCTGAGTAAGACAGAAAAACCCAAACACTCTCGGCCTATATATACGGCACTATAAAGTTGACGAAAACGGAGACCATGAGTGGTGCGGGTGGCGTGCACTTGTGATTTGATTAAGTGATTTGAAATTCGAAATTCCCTGTAGCAGAAGGTGGGTCAGGGAGGCCAAATTGCCGTGTCAGTGGCGCTAGTGTCGAGTGGAGTTTCTGGTTGCGTTGTTAATAAATAAAGTATAATCCCCGGTTGTGACGTAACGGTGCCTGAAGCGAAAGTAACAGCCCATTCTTTAAAAAATTCCCATCACCCAATAAAATCACAAGATCCCGCCGCCGTCCCCGTTCTCGTCTACCCCCGCATCTCTGTACCCCACAGGTAAGGACTCAGTTAGGCAGTCGTACTATAGTCTTACCACTAAAATAATATATTTGAAATTCCATAGAAATTGAAAAAATAATAATAACCTACGTATTACAGCACCTCAAGGTAAACACCGTGGCATCTTATGCAGTTGTGCTTTTATGCAGGAGCTATGTTAACATGAAAATGAGAAGTCTGATGTGCTCGTTATTGTACATTAATCATCATCATCATCCTAGCGTTATCCCGGTTGTGCACTCGCACGCGGGGGCCCAGGGTCCGCTTTGGACCATGATCTAAGATGTGGCAGATCCTGATCTGCCACATCCTAGATCATGGGACTCCATCCCCTAGACCATGGACTCCTAGACCATGGGATCATGGGATGAAAAAAGGAAAAAATGTGTGCTATTACCTGAATAGCACACATTTTTTCCTTTTTTTACATACATTATTTATAAAGAAGTAGACGCTTTTTATAAATCTTGGATAGTTGGACTATGAACAGTTAGAAAAGGGAAATTCGGCGTAGTTTTTGACGTCCATCGGACGTCCGATAGACAAATTCTAGACAGTTACAAAGATAATAATAGATCGATGATGTAGGTTAATAAAGATTTTCCCACCTCCGGATAAAACAACTCGGCGCCCTCCTCCTCACAAGCCTGGTAAGTCAAGTTCAATCCAGCGCTGTTTTCCCGCAAATGAAACTTGTAGAATGCATCAAATTCCTCCACATAGATGTAGTCGTGGCGAAAGAAGCTGTGACGCGACGCCACGGTTGAGACACCAGCAGCTGTAAAAATTTTCTATTAACAAACTTAATTACACCTGTAAATTATAGTGCATTTAAAAAAAGGTAGATGGGTCATTAGCGCGCGAAAATTTATTGCCTCAAATTGAGCAATTCAATTTTTGACTTTTTTTTCCCTTAACCAAAATTTATTATTAATTATTTAATGTATATACACAAACAATTAAATTTAATACACTAGTAAACTTAGCTTAGTTAACTAGTGTATTAAGTTTAATTGTTTAAACTTAATACCCAAGTTAAGTTTAAAATATTAAACAAATGGCTTATTGAAAAACAAAACCGTGTCCATGAGGCAAGGATGCGAGAATGCTGGCTGCCTTACAGCGTTGGATAGCAATGCTTATTAAATATGATATTTGACATGTAAAAGAACGTGTGCTCGGTGCATCAAATTAGAAAAACGAGATAACAGGCCTACCTCTTTGTAAATAAATTCACTGTCACTGACATTAGTACAATACCCATGCCTATTAGAAAATCAAAATCCAAACATGGTACAACTTTTAATGACTCCTAAAATAACTCTTCAAGTAATAATTAGTTATCTATTATAGTTATAAAGATAAATATATCGATTTTTTTTTCAACAAACACCCTTACTGCCTAGCCTCAAACTAAGAGTAAGCTTGTGATATGCTTTGGCGACTAGGATAACGGATATACATACTTATATATATACGTTACATCCACGACTTAGGTACAAATGCTCGTGCTCATCACATAGACATTTATCCCTTGCGGGATTCGAATCCGCAACCTCTAATATGTTCATATTCATTTATTCACTTCACAATATAACAGCAGACAATAATAATAATAATATTGGTAGTAACTTATTACATTGACGTTATGTATACGCACAAAATTTGTTAAAATCCTCCAATGTTGTCAAAAGGGTTGAAGGTGGTTCAGAGTCAAGTTAAGAATTCAAAAAAATATACGATTGATTAAAAAAATGCTTTAGTAAAATTCGTTTTCAAATATTTTGTATGACCAAAGACGGCGTGGAGTCTTACCTAATGATTTTAAATAATTTTTTCATTTTATATGTTTTAATGGTTTGGACATAATCAGAAAAAAGCAAAAAACATTAGTACTTCTTTGTTTGTGCAATACAGAATAAATAAAAAGAGAAACAAAACTCACTTAACCATAGCACCATCTGAAGCGGTGACATGATGAAGGATAAAATAACTGGAAACTAGAACTGTAACAAGCTATTTATATAAAATATTAGCATGATAATAATACGGAAAATAATCAAAAACAGTGCATGTATAATATTTGCCAAGTGCGCAGCTAGTGCGACATTTTATCTTTGACAAGTATAAAGCTGTATCTTTTCGTGTATTTTCGAAAGATTTCTATCTTAAACTATAAACTAAAAAACTATATTTTATTTTAGGAAGTCAAGAAAAATGATTTATTTACAATGAATTGTAGACATAGTTTAGTCTACTAGACAATAAGTATTACTAATAACTTACATGGACATCATCGATTCCGATTTTTTTTTATATTAGCATATCATAGCCTTTTACTTTTATAAATATTTTTTTAAGTTATATTCGATAATGTTTTTTTTTTACGTTTCGAATTTAGCTACATATACTACCGACATTACACCCTATTTTACCCAACTTGGCTTGGAGCACTTTTGTGCCCCAAATATTTGCAATAAGACACAATTCTGTATTATTAATAAAAAGTACCTACCGCTATTGTATACATGGCTATTTTATGCTTATTGTTGTATTTAAGTATAGGTATTTTGCGGTATGAAGTCACCACATAAGGAAATAAAATAAACAAATTGTTTTTAACAAACACACCAATTACCTAGCTCCAAACTAAGAGTGAGCTTGTGCTGTGATGACTAGGATAACGGATAGACATACGTAAATAAATAAACATCCATGACTAAGGTGCAATTGCTCATGCTCATCACACAAACATTTGCCCTTTGCGGGATTTGGACCTGCAATCTCTGGTTTGAAGTCCAGCGCGCGAACCACTACACCAAGACGATGTAGTTAATGCAAGCACATGCTTAAACAACCTATATAAGAGTCAATGGAACTCCCACGTGTGATTTCAGTGATAGTGCATTTTTGTTACTAAGATTGAAGGATTTAGTTAAGAGCGCTAACACAAAACATAAGCTACCCTGACCAACAAAGATAACTCTGTCCTAGTTCTGGTAAATCGGTTTCACGTGCTCGCAACTGTGGGCAAAGGTTAAAGTTAAATTACAAGTCAACCATGTAGATATGTGCAATGCAACAAAGTAATTTTGCAATAGACAATGGGCTCGACTCCAAAGTGGCCTGTCTAAGATTAAATTTAAGTTCAGTCTCTTTTTTTCTGACAAACAAACGAAAAGAGACAGACAATATTAATTTAGAAATGTCAGCCTAAACAACTGTCAGTTGCTAAGAATACTAAAGAATTCATAGACAATTAAGTAGGGATGACATTCGATGACGACTAAAGTTAGACGAAAACACGCAAAAACTTGTAAAAATGCGTAAGAAATCGCATCATTTAATTTGACGTTTAACTAACTTCTTGTAGTCTGTCTCCTTCCGTTTGTTTAGCAGACCAGGAAGGAGACGAAACTTTTTGATTTTAGGCAGGGCACATTGGAATCGAGTCCATTGTTTACGAGCATATTCCGTTTGACCGTATCCGGCTATATCTGACCTTATCCGGCTATATCAAGTTTTGATAAGAACGTTTTCAGGGGAAATCCCTACTTGAACCGACGACACATTTAAATAGGGTTTTCAATAACTTCTCTATAAATAAAATAAACTATGAACGCAGTTTTTTTTAATCTAAAATATACATAATTTAATTATTGATACAATAAAATTGAATGTCTCAAATTGAGCAATTTGCTCCAATTTCGAATACAATTGTCATTTGACACGTTGGTAAAAGATCGAGTGCTCGGCGCAACAATTGCCACTTATAGTCTAAACAATTTCATAGGTTCAATTTGACAGGTGACATATAGGGTCGAGTGTTCACGAATCGGTAGGTAGAATTAACGATTTAAAATAGCGCCCATGACTATTAACATTGCCGGATATGAAAAACGGCAGCTTTACAGGAGAGCGAAGCAAAGTGTAAATTGTATATATTTTTGTACATAATTGAAAGAGGATAGTGAAAATTTCGAGTAATGCTGTGCAATTTATGTGCCTTTAGGACAGTATTATATGTAGCCGGTATTTAATGTGTAAATATGAGAAAAGTCACTTGTAACGGTTTTAAATGAATGCTGATTTGTCAGAAGTACCAGATCCGACATTGTTGCCTGTACGAAATTGATTATGGTTTATCGGAAGTGGTATTTACGCTATTGTTTAATTATTGTTAATCTATGTCGTATGTAAAAATTACTGAAAAAAAAACCAAAAATGTAAAGAAAAAATTTTTTAATTTGTCAACAAAGAAACCTTAGTCGAATAAAAACATTTACCTAAACAAAATACAAAACCTTTCTTAGGATTTTTATAATGAATTATTAGGAACTGAATTTTTCTTAAGCAATAATCATCACAGTTCTTCAGTTTAAGTTTAAGATAAAACTTAGATTAATAAGTAACCAATTTAAAGCAGATAACTTTTGATTGGCCATCCACAAAGAAAATATAAAATTAACTATATAAGTCAGCCTATTAGATCCCACTGCTGGGAAAAGGCCTCACCTCAACTATGAGGAGGAACGAGTCCATACTTCACCACGCGGGCTCAGTGCGGATTGGTGGAGGGGTGTATGTAAGGCAAGTGACAAATCTTACTGTCAGAAGTTATCAAGCCGCCCTAGGGCCTCTGACTAGGCTTAACGACTAATACCACAGATATTAGCCGGGACCAACTGCTTAACGTGCCTTCCGAAGCACGGAGATGCTTGTCATGGACGTCACTTAAATGGTCGGAATGGTCACCCATCCAATCACGACCGCGCCGTGGGTTGCTTTACTTTTGGTATCACTACCAAAGCGCTGCCGCCACTGCGCCACAAGCACCTCAAAATTAACTAAACAAATCTTAAAAATTCTTACTTCTTCTGAAAGCAACGATGATGACGAGGTACCAGCTAACGAAGTGAATGTTCCTGTCGTCGTTGCAACACCGGTACCATTACCACTAACGCCACCTGATAATAATGTAAGCAGCAAAGAAATTTAATTATCCAACAAAGAAAATGAAGATAATATAGAAAATAGTAAATCTCATTCGGGAATTGAAATAGACAATGTAACTGGTGACTCTCAAACTCCAATGCCATCACCATCTTCGATACATGAGCGCAATGCACAAATTTATGCCTGTTTTAAAAACAAGAGCCCTCCAGTTTTGACCAATGACGACCTGTATGGAAATTTGCCTACACCTTCTGTAGCATCTATAACAAGTTTTAACACCCCCACTTCTGTCAAAAGTGTTCAAACTCGTCTACCTACATTTAAAACAGATAGGGAAGAAAAGGCTTAGACATCAAGAAAACTGGGTGGTTAATACGAGAAAATTAGCAAAGAATCAAGAAAAAAGTTTTACTAATGAATGCTAGAGGAAAGGAAGTATCAGCCAAAGGATTAAAAGAACCATGCAACGCAAATAAATATTTATTTGTATTAAAATATAAGTATTTATTTTAATAAGCATAAAATTTAAGTATTTATATGTAGGCATGCAAGTAAAAACTAAATTTTCGAACAAATACGACTTATTTTACAATTTCGCAATGTATGTTAAGGTACTACCGACGTTCAACTCATTCAAAAAACCGCTTAACAAGAGCAGATAAAGCACTACCGACATTAAAGCCATTTAAATAACAGTAAACCACGTCGAATGTGGCACTACCGACATTTCAGCCTTTTCAAAAACTGATTAACAACGTCGGATGTGGCAAACTAATAATAAATACCTGTTTCATTACATACTAAGTTTCTCTTGAGTCATAGTGTTTCGCCGGCATTTAACTCAATTTTACTCTTATTATCATTATTTTCTATACCGCGTCTTGTAGCTAGTTTTAATAAACGTGCTGATCGATTAAACATCGTGAACGGTGTTATAAAGTAAAGGATCACCAATTAACTGGCGTAAAGAACAAGACTAAGTGGCATCGCGACGCCCTACCATCCCGCTAACATAGGCAGAACTGGGAGATCGTGCGCTGTCTCCCACCCCCGCGTCCCGGTAAAACCGTTGGTAGTTAAAACCCGACATTGTTAGCGAGCCATTTAGGTAACATCCTACCTTTTTAACGTAGTTATTTTAAAAACTTAGAATAATATAATATTTTTCTTTTTGTTTGATGATAGATTTGATTATTTAGATGCGTTTTATGAAATAAAATAAAAAATGTCATTTTGCAGTACCGACAATGTTAAGAGTCATGAGCGATAAATTCAAAACATTGTTAATCATTAAAAATGATTTTACGTTTTAATGACCATTTATTTCATAAGTATGTTTTAGAATTACGTTCTATGATCTAAAAATAAAATAAAGTCTTCAAACTGGACTGCAATAGGCTGCTATGAGACTGATTTTCCATACCTTTTAAACTAAATAACTACAACCAACTCAATTAATACATTCTCATTAATCATACATTTAAGTTATCTTAGCTGGTGGGTTAAAATTTTACTTCATAAATTTTTTAGCCATGTGGATACAGATTTGTAGCGATTTTTATCGAAAAAAAAAAGATTTTTTAATCAAAAAATGGCTAAATAATTAAAATGTAAGTATGGTAAATTTCGTAATTTTTCGATTTTCATGTACATGATGTTGTTTTTGAAGATGTTGCAATCGAAGGACTACCATGTTGTCAGCAGAAATCGTTAACCCAGTTTCCTTGACTTAATAGAATAAGAGGTAGCAAGATTGTTCGTAACGATCATAAAAACGGTAAGTTTTGTTTCTATGGTATAAATAACAACCCGTGATCTGGAAAATGTCGATCTGCTGAGACTGAGAGCAGCTCAGTGGTTGCAACTATGAGATATAGCGCTTAGAAGAGGTTTTATCATTGCGGAAAAAAGTCACCAAATTGGTCAGTTTTTGTACAGTCTCATAGAGTGGAGTCTCCATTATACATGACCTTGCTATACCCTCAGCTGAACTCATCTGCTACGCAGGTGATACAGCGATTCTCTTTAGGGGTAGTGATTGGGACAGTACTTTTGCGGCTGCAGAGGGTGGCTTAGCGCGCGTATACGAATGGTTGGATCAAAATCTGCTGACTTTAAATAGCAAAAAAACTAAATACATATGTTTTCATATAACTTCTGCGCCTAGTCCCAACAAAGCATATAGCTTGCGTATCCATTCTTGCCGTGTCCGAGGTGCCGCCCCTACCGCTTGTAACTGTGATACAAAGGACTTATGAGCTAAAATACCTGGGCTTATTACTAGATGAACATCTTACCTTTGCAGGACACATCAATCTTATTGCAAAAAAGTCAGGAAAGTCACAGGCATCATGCGAATACTGGGAAGATGTGCGGACTTGGATGTCATGAAAACTGTGTATAATGCCGTCTGCCACTCAATAATCACATATTGCATGAGAGTATGTGGAGGGGCTGCTAAGACTTTTCTGCTAGAGCTTGAAAGGGCACAACGTGCTATTTTTAAGGTAATGCTGGGAAAACTAATATTGTTAGGCAGTTGTATATCTTAACTGCTTCCCTGGACACACACAAATCTGCTCCTAACCTGGATAATTTTGATATCATCGTACGTCGTCGTGTCTACAGATAACCTGTGCCCGCTATCAGGACTGGTTTTGCTAAGCGATTTTCTAGATACTGCCAGGTTGCAACGTAAAATAACTTGGCATTTATTTGCGATTTAAAAAACTGTTCTGCAACTGAAGTTAGGAAATGGGTGGTACGGTTACTCTGCTCACTTGACTACAAGCAGACTGAAGTGTTAATCTGTAATAGTTAACCTCACTAGATCTCTCTCTCTCACACACACACACACGCATCATGTTGTATTTAATTGATTATGTATTGATGTAATGTAACTCTTGTTATCAATAAAGATATTTTTATTTTTTATTTATTTTTATTTATACTATAAAGAATATGTTATGTACAAACGAAGATTTACACCCAGCATTCCGTCGCGTTCTCACCGCTGAGCAAAATGTTTTTAAATGGCCAACAATATAAAAATTAACGGCATCATAAAGACCGTTTATTTTCTTCGTGAGCATTTCACATTGTGCAAGCTTTGAATGGTTTCACCTCATAACTCTTTAAAACGACAGTGTTAAAGTTCAATTTGCTACGTCCACGTGTAGTAGTGACAACATCTATATTCTTTTTTCGCGAGATAAATTCTATGAAAAGATATTCTTAAGTAATTTCTTGTGTTGTTATGTTGCTGGTTTCCGTCTCTCGGTGCCATTGTGTTGGTTTTTTCTTCTTAAGTACACAAGTAAGACTAGGTAAGATACATTTTTTTAGTAAAAGACTAAGCGAACAGTTTTGAGTCTTATTAGGGTTCCGTAGTCCGACAAGGAACCCTTATAAGATCGTTCAGTCCGTCCGTTCCGTCCGTCCTAGTCTGTCACAGCAGAATATCTTCTACGTTTATGGACTGATTTGCATGTTACTTAGTTCGAGGATACTTCACATATAGATCTCATTTTTAAAAATACGAAATACTAAAATGACTCCTTTTTACGGGTACCTACCCATTCATGTAAAAGAAGGGGTGAGTTTTTTTTTTTGAGTACACCCCCTTGTGTGGGATATCGTTAAAAAGGGCTATGAAAATAAGGTAGAGTTTTCATACAACACTTTTTTATCAGCTTTACCATTTGCGAGATATAGCCCGCCAAAGTCCCCCTTGCAATTTCTAAATTCTTGGATCTATAAACTTCAAATCACTCACGTAAAGAAACAGGCTCGAAAACTCTTATTTAAAATTGTTTCGGGTATCCTGTGATGAACACTTTTGAAATTATAAGTAAAATAAAAATATATACTTTTTTGCCTAAACTGTCTAACGTTATAAGTTAATGGTACGAAACCCTTCGCAAGCGAGTCCGACTCGCACTTGGCGGGTTTTTTTTATCTAGTGACATTTTTTTGGTTTAAAGATAATACAACTTACCTACCTACTTGGCGTAATATTACTGCAAATGTCAACATCATCAAGAATAATCTACTTTTTAAGTACCTACTTATCAAAATTAAATAAGAGTTGCAAAATGTGGGCGGTCTTACTGCTGAAAGAAATTTCGTCTATAAAACCTTCAGGTAAAGGACAGTCTAAAAATTTAAGGTGTATTATTTACGTCAAAATTGTTTAAGGAACGAACGAACGAACGAACGCGTTCTCATACATAAATAATATTACTTAGAATATCTTATTATCTCTTTTCTTCGTGTGGACTTAATTGCCATTGAATGAGTAGGTTGGCAACCGCCTGGTACGCGAGGAATGCGGGTTCGATTTCCGTCTCTGGTGGTCATTTTTTCAAGTGAATTAATATATGATATATGTATAGCTAGGAATGTTTAAAAATAAACTATTACATCAGGACTTCATTATCGTAGTTCATACAAGCACATGCTAATAATAACAATATCCTCCTAGCCGAATTTCGACCACGGCGGCCTATCTCAACAGAGATTAGCACAAGTGTGTGCGCAATACACAGGAGCGCTCTCTGTTCCTTCACTCTCATATTTCGGTGAGACGGCAGTCCGACATGACTGTAGAGAGATCAGGAGCAGGACCAACGGCTTAACGTGCTTTCCGAGGCACGGAGGTGTTAACACCACCAAATTCCTGACTCCGTAGCTGTGTCTGAGTAATTTCAAGACAGAAAAACCCAAACACTCTCGGCCCGACCCGGGATTCGAACCCGGGACCTCGTGGATAGTACCCAGCGTGCTGACCACTAGAACAACGAGGCAGTCACATGCTTATACATCATGTATCAGAATTAATGCTACCCTCATGTGTTATTGTGGAGTTAAATAAAGGTGGCCTTTTTAGGCGCTTACACAGAACTTGAGCTGTTACCTTGTATCTAAAGACAGCCTATATAGATCCCACTGCTAGGAAAAGGCCTCACCTCAACTATGAGGAGGTACGAGCCATACTCCGCCACGCGGGCTCAGTGCGGATTGGTGGAGGGGTGTCTGTAAGGCAAGCGACAAACCTTACTGTCAGATGTTATCAAGTCGCCCCTAGAGCCTCTGACTAGGCTTAACGACTAATACCAAGAGATATTAGCAAGGACCAACTGCTTAACGTGCTGCCGAAGCACGGAGATGCTTGTCATGGACGTCACTTAAATGGTCGGAATGGTCACCCATCCAATCACGACCGCGCCGTGGGTTGCTTACTTTGGTATCACTACGAAAGCGCTGCCGCCCCTGGTCCACAAGCACCTCTTGTATCAATAAAAAGAAAACTATATCCAAGCTACATCTGGTACGAAAGTAATAGAAATAAGGAGCGGCTTAGTGAATTTCTTTTTGGGCGACCCTGTATATATTTTTAGGATTTAACTTTGTATTAAGCAGTTATTTCACTATACCTACGATTTGTAGAAACTAATTAACAAATCGAAACATGTAATCGAAGTAAGAAAACTTGGATCCCATTTAAATAACATTTTTGTACCCTTAGAACTCATTCACA
Organism: Pyrausta nigrata; assembly: GCA_949316185.1. Taxonomy (NCBI): domain Eukaryota; kingdom Metazoa; phylum Arthropoda; class Insecta; order Lepidoptera; family Crambidae; genus Pyrausta; species Pyrausta nigrata. The sequence goes on from OX438952.1 coordinate 13,407,683, forward strand.
CGAGGACGATTCGTGATTTTTGACGATATGTTCTTTTTTTTTTGACGGCGGCAATGCTTTTTGAATGCCCATGTTCACACGGATCACGAATCGCGAAAAATGACGGTACGTCTTAAATCTAGTCGTGTTTTTAAAGTCACTAATCGTCAAAATACACGGATTTTTGACCAAATTCAATTAGGAATTGAATGACGAATCGGGAAAAAACACGATTCCATATGCAATGTGAACGTCCATCCGTCATATGACGTATCCTGTATTTTGACGAATCGTCAATGACGGATCCCGTGTGAACGAGCCTTTAAAACTTTTTCCGAAACTGTCAACGATTTAAAAAGACTTCCTACAAATGTATTATGTAATAACTTCTTTAATTCTGTTAAATAGGTTTCACGTGGTCTCAGGTGGGTAGGGTAACCAGATGTTTTGGATTCTTAAGATATTTTATGTGATCTCCAGGGTAAAAAAAAACAGAAACTGCATCAGTAAAATAGCCTCACAAAATAACAAATTATATAACAACAAAAAACTTGTGGCAAATCAAGAAATACTTAAGTCTTGACTTGTCTTAAATAATTAAGTATTGACTGCCTCGTTGAGCTAGTGGTCAGCATGCTGGTTACTCCACGAGATTCCGCCGAGTTCGTATCACGGTGTGGTCCAAAAAAAATTGTTTCAGTTTTTCTGTCTTAAAATAACTCGTGTTAAAAAAGAAGTTAATGGTGTTAACACCCCGTGCCTCAGAACACACGTCAATCTGTTCGTCCTGCGTTTGATCACTCTCCGGTTATGTTGGATTGTCGTCTCGTGTGCATTGCGCACACATTTGTGCACTATCTCCCGCGATTATCCAACTGGATAATCTCTGTTGAGTTGAGATTGAACGCCGTAGCACAAAAACAAAAAGTCGAAATTCGGCTAGAAGGCCGTTATTATTATAATTAGGAACGAGATTGATTGATCTAAAAAATATATTATTGAATCGGGTTTAGTCAGCTCGTCAAGATTTTTGATTTTGAAACTTTTAATTCTTAGTATTATTTTTTCAGATAATAACCCCAAAATCCAGTTATTAAAAAAAATACCCAGATAATTTACTTTTCTAACTGGCAGCCCTAGCTCTGGGCTTAGGTTAAAGTTACATAAAGGACAAATCAGCCATGTAGGTATATGTACACCTAAGCAATTGCAACAAAGTAGGTAAGTTATTTCGTTATAGTCATATTGCTTGCTTACATTGCATTTGACCCTATCCGGCTATATCAAGTTCGGATATTAGAACGTTTGAAGGGGAAAACCCTACTTAAGTCTGGTTCACACTGTGATGAATAATACTTCGTTGTTAATAATTTTCAGTATATATTTTTTTTCTAAGTCGATAAAAGCTATATCTGTGTCCATGTCAAAATCCAGTCTCCTGTCTATTACCAATCTCAAAGCTAGTATCGCTTCTCTGGTTCCCTTCTCTTGCCGAAACCCATATTGATCCGGTCCCAAAAAGCACTCTGTTAACGGTCTTATTCTGTTCTGAATTATTTTTATTAAAATTTTACTTGCCTGTGAAATAATACTTAGTGTTCTATGTTCTTCGCATTTGAGTGTGTTTGCTTTTTTCGTTAGTGTTACAGTCTTGCTTAAATTAAAATCTTGAGGTATTTTGCCTGTTTTATACATTTCTTGAATTTCCTTTTTCAACTGATTGCAAGCTGCATTTTTAACCATCTCAATATAAATATTATCAACTCCTGCTGTTTTCCCGTTTTGAATACATTTCAAAGCTATTTCGAATTCTTCTTTCAATATCAGAGGTCCCAGTTCTAAAGTATCTACATCTTCTTCTTTTTCCATATAGCTTTTTGACATCCCTTCTCCTGAATAAAGCTCTTCTATATACTCTATCCATCTTTTAACAATTTTTTTAGAGTCCATTAGTATTTTCCCTTCTTTATCTAATATAGCTGTACTTCGTCTCTTATGTTTCTTGTCCATTTGTTTAATTGTATTGTAGGCTTTTTCCATTTTCCCCCGTTTCATCATAAACTCTTTTTTATTGCATTTCTCTTCCGTATGTTTTTCTTTTGCTTCCCTGCACAGTCGTGTTATTTTGTTTGTTAATATTCTGTACTCCTTTGCCTTGACATCATCCGTCTTGTTTCTTAATTTATTCATAGAATGTGCGATACGCAGAATAACGGAATCAAAAAAGGGGGGCGTCAAAATTAATGGGGACGTATTTAAATTCATTCGTTTTGCCGACGATATTGCAGCCATTGCAGAAAACATATTGGAGTTGGAAGAACTGGTTACAGAAATGGACACTATTTTTAAAGAATTTGGTCTCAAAATTAACATAAATAAAACAAAAACACTAATTGCTTCTAAAAAGGAAAAATATAGCCCTATCTCAATAAATAACACAAAAATAGAACAGGTTAAAACCTTCAAATATCTAGGTAGCTTGATAACTAGTGACTCCAGATGTACACCAGATATAAAAGCAAGGATAGCGATGGCGAGACAAGCTTATAATGCAAAAAAGCACCTGCTCAAGGCCAGAATATCAAGCAAAGTTCGCAAAAAACTTGTTAAAGTGTACATTTGGAGTATAGCACTCTATGGATGTGAAGCGTGGACATTGACAAAGAGGGACAGAGAGAGACTGGAAGCCTTTGAGATGTGGTGCTGGAGGAGAATGAAGCGTATAAGTTGGACGGAGAAGAAAACAAATGAAGAAGTTTTGTCTATGGTTAGGGAAAAAAGGAGATTAATGGAAACAATAGAGTGTAGGAGGGGACGAATGTTAGGCCACCTGATTCGACACGACAATTTTATTAAAACTATAATAGAAGGAAGAATAGAGGGAAAAAGGAAGCGAGGAAGACCAAGAATAAGCTACATGCAGCAAATAAAAGAAAAGATAAATGTCGGGTCGTATCAGGAGGTTAAGAGAAGGGCGGAAAGCAGAGATGAATGGAAAAAACTCCACCGACAAGAGCCTAGCTCTTAAATTTGATGATGATGATATTTTTTTTATCTTAAGAGGGTATGCTTTAATTCTGGTATACCAGTATTTATCGTGTACATACGACCGACGATAATCTAACTAGATTGTCGTGCGTTGACTATACGGTGGGTAACCTAACGTACTGCCGCCTTTATAGTAGCCATCACATTAGACTACACAATTTTTGCACAAGATCATACCCATAACAACTGCATAAGATGCCACAGTGTTTACCTTGACGTGCTATTGTCTTCTTCATTTTTATTAGTAACAGAACAGACATTAATCGTAAATAGAATGATCGTACCTACAAAAATATCGAACAACAAAAAAAACTGGACTAATGCCCTAGTATGTTACACTTATCCATCAAGCACAGGTTGCGTAAGTTGCAACTGTACTCATTTTTAGGATTCCGTGCCTAAATGCTTCTAACAGAACCGTGTAACTCTAAACTCAGCCCTCGATGTTCAAAGGTAACCTATGTCAGTAAGGCTCCGCGCAGATCCACCGGTGGCTAGCGTCAAGCTCTTTACATTGTTTTTAATACGTTTTGTATGAAATCGCTACACACGTGAAGCTAGTGGCGGCCACTCGCGACACGCGACCCTGGCGGCCAATCGCTATTGAGACAAAACATCTTTCAAAGGATCTAGCATATGAGTATCGAATTGTAGCGGCCGCCGACCATCTTCGTTTGCGGACCAAAGGGCGTGGTGCACGACAGCCACTGGTAGCGGTGGTCGGTCGCCTATCTGCGCAGAGCCTTAGCATCTCATGAACCGTGATAGTAGAGAATTGCTATTTTACACAGTAATCACTTTTTTTAACGCTATAACTAAAATTCGCACTCGCGCTTCCACGGTTTTTCATAAGCCAAAAATATTACGTTTACTACAGTTTTGTAAAATTATAAGCCATTTATCGTTATAGGGCCCAAACTAATCGAAAAACAATAGATGCCTTTGCACTCTCCTCTCATTTGAACGACGGTAATAAAAAGGTTCATTTAAAAAATATATTAATTATAAAAAATAATTAATATTTTTTTTAGTTTGAAAACGGCAAAAAAACACGTTTATACTATGCCTTTAAACTCAAATACTGGGAGCCCACTTAAATATTTATTTTATTCTGTTTTAATATTTCTTGTTATACTCGTAGCGGACAGTAAAACATCATCTGTGAAAATTTTAACTATCTAGCCATTACGGTTCATAAGATACAGCCTGGTGACAGATAGCCAGACAGACAGACAAACAGTGGACTCTTGATAGGGTCCCGTTTTTACCTGACTTCGGAAGGAGGGTTATGTTTTTCGAGAGTATGTATGTATGTATAATTGTTTGGCACGCCCTACAGCCCAAACGGCTTGATAGTTTTTGACATATGAGGTGCGCCGAGGAAAATGGCGCCTCCAAATGGAAATAAAAGGGGAGAGGGATTGATTTTTTCCTTATCATAGCAATATGGGTATCAAATGAAAGCCATTCAACAGACCATTTCAAAAATATAATATTTTTAGCAGTCGGGCGTTTTATTTTTTAATAATTATGTTTGCTTGTTATTCTTTGGGTACGGAACCCTAAAAAGTACTTAAGTACTTACTTTTATTTGTAAGCATTGTTTAACAAAGATATATTATCGACAAACAAAGAAGAAAATATATTAATAAACAATTAAATGCGTCCCTATCTTAAAGGTTAACCTTAGGGCGTTAACTTATTGTGATAAAACATGACAAAGGGTGATCCATAATAACTTAAATAACGAAAAATAAAATAAATAATAAATTAAATTTGTACAATATTAGTCACTATATTACAAACTATGTTTTTTTTTAATTTTAAAAGCGGCATAATATTACGTAGTTGTTTTCTTACATAATTATTTTAAACTTAATCAGAAAGTGAAGAATACAATATTAAGTTGTATCTTCACTTTCAAAATTATTTAAATATTTTGTGAATATTTCAAGCGTCCATCTGTTGCCGTTATTAATTTCAAGCAAAAAAAAAACCGCAAAAATAACAATTTTGTTCTATGATAGCCCACTAATTATTTTATTCTGATTTTAGTGTTTGTTAATATAGCGACAACAGAAATATATCATCTGTGAAATTTTTAACTGTCTAGTAATCACGGTTCATGAGATACAGCCTGGTGATATACAGACAGACAGACAGTGTAGTTTTTGTAATAGAATCTGTTTTTTTACTCTTTGGGTTTGGAACCCTAAAAATCACTAAACTTAGTATTGGCATTCTTTTAAAAATCGGGGTCTCTTTCATATTTTTAAAATTAGCTTTCTAACCAACTATATTGTTAAAGAAAGAAACACGATTTGAACATTACTAACGGATCCCCAAGACTTTGCCTGCGCAAATGCCAAATTTTCCATACAAACTATCCTTTCATCCATTTCACAACCTTAATGTTTTTGCAGAATAGTTTGATGTTTTCGTACTCTTCTGCTATTCAAAATCGTTCCAGCCTCAAGTAACCTCCATAATTGTTCGAACAAACTCGACTTTGTTGACCACGGCACATAGGACACTTCTGGCGATTTTGGGTTTTTTCTTGGCCGTATCTTTTTCTATATGACGTCACTGACCTACAAAAATCTTAAGTTAAACTTTGCCGTGCAAGTAAAGGGGTTATGACAAGAAATACACGAAAGAAGGGTTTTTTTTATATATTTTTTAAAAACCCCTCGTATTGCACAGGATATTTTCATCCACGCTGTATTTTGCTAGCAGATAGGCGCGAATGGTTTGTGCATAATACACTTTTAGATAATTAATGCAACTCATCATAATTATAAGGTAGTGCGTATGTAGCACTGGTTTCATTTGCGGATCGTCTTCGTAATCATCATGACTCCTCTACTGATACTGTTAGGTAAGTTTTGGATTGGAAATATGTTTTTTTATTCAGTTTCAATTCTAGTAACTGCATAAATCTAAGAAAAAAATATTATAGGAAGAAAAATAAATTTGTGTTTTTTTAAAGTGGAACCTGTCGAGACAAAAACAAAGCATTTAGATTAACCCATTAACAGCCAACGTGAAACTAAAAAGACTCTAACTTAAAATGAAGACACAGAGCTTAATTATAAAACAAAAATATGTTTTTATGAAATAATACATTTTTATACAAATCAGTATTTTATTAAAATTCTGGCAATCGTAGGGTAGAAAACAGTAATTACCCTTTATTTAGCTCTTGATATTCACATTTTTACCTGATTACGAGATAATCAACCTACATTTATTAAGAAATTTACAAAAAAATATGATTTTCAACACTGTACTCGCTTGAGTACAGCGGCTGCAAATAGGTTAAGAACCATTTTCACGTCGTATACATATTTTACAAAAAATATATTCTAATATTATATTTCGTGCATAGCCCCTATAATGATATTTGTTTTCTGCCACGCCACAGCAAATGATGGACTTGGTACTTGGCAGTCTTTTATTGTGACCAGTTTCTTTCTCTTCTTAACTAGGTTTTTTTAAACGAAAGCTTTGATAAAAACCTTAACAAAATGACAATGTTTCTTTGTACAGCAATCGGAGTGTCGTCCGTGGCTTCGCGTCAGGTGAATTTTTATCGCAAAGACTACACGTACCTGCCGGAGTTCGATGCGTTCTACAAGTTTCACTGGGACATCAACGGTAGCAACTGGAGTTCCACCTTCCTGGCTTGCGACGATGAGGGTGCACAGTTGTTCTACCCAAAGGTTGGTGGACTATTCTTTGACATATTCTAGTAATAACCAGAGATCGGAGTAGATTTGGGGTCAATGACCGCAAGCATTGGTATTATTATGGACATGCCTCCGGTATGGAATGTCAAAGTAATACTTTATACTTAGATAGACTTAAATAGTAATCTAGTCATAAAAATAAACATAACAACGTTGTGTAAAGCACCGTACCAAGTAATTTCCAATAATTAATCTTTTAATACCAAGTAGTAATTGAAGTGTTCCCTAAACACTACGATTTGGATTCCTTTAAGAAAAGAGTGAATAGGCTGCTTCTAGACAGACATGTCCCATCGTCGGCCGCATCGTCGCTTACCATCAGGTTAGATTGCGGCCAAATGTCTGCCTATTAAATTAAAAAAAACAAACAAAAAAAAATCAGGTGACATAAAATGAGTATGCTATTATGGTATAAATCAGATTTTTGCGTAATCGGTTCTTCAACAAAAGGCATAGCAAAATTTTTCAGTAATGTTAAAGTACATCATTTCAATCTACCTACTCCGATCTCTGGTAATAATGAGTAGACCATAAAGTAAAAGAAGAAATGCTTTCCCTATTCTTTGATTCTCATAGACGAAAAGAGCGCTATCTCACCGGGACGGGCCACGTGGCTGGCTACGTCATCCAAACAATTTATACAGGGCCTTTTATTCATAACATTTTAGAGACATATTTCTAATGAAAAAAAATGTTTACAAAATTTTATTTTTTCTAAATAATTGTATGTTTGGGTTTAGTATTGTAAAAGGTTTAACAAATATTAACTTTTTTTTAATTTTTGGCAAGATTTCTTATTTTTTTTCAATAATTTTGAATTAATCTTTATTTCACTTGATAGGCGACAGCGTTACCTTTCAAATTAATCATTGTTACAACTTTTAGGACCTTGTAAGGCAGTTAACTGACTTGGCGACAGTTTGGCAACGTTACATTTCCATATTAATTGTTGGGATACGTAGCCGGTGACGTCGCTTTGGCGTCTTAACCCAGATTCTCCTACTGTTCCTTGGAACACCTATATAGATAAATAGATAGATAGATACTCTTTATTGCACACCACACACAGTATCAATTTACATAAATGTTCATAGAGAATGGTACAATTTAGGCGGTAATGGTACAATATAATTAGAAATGACAGGTAGATTTAATAAGTAGATATATTTTTTTAGTTTTTCATGTGCTTTCAATATGTTATAAACATAAAAGATGTGACCTTTAAATTATTTGGACCTTTTAGGTACATTTTTTCAAATATTTTTAGTATCAATTATATCCGATCTTTGAAGATGTTTATTTAGTTCCTTCTTGTCACTTAGGACCTTATGATACTAAGAATTGATTTTTCTGTAACATCTGGGTTGAGGCAGAGCTTTAGACGGCAATCGGACAGGTCGGATAGAGATCAGGTGCAGAACCATCGACGCACGGGGGTATAATCCCCGTACGCCTAAATCTTAGCTCCAAGCTGCCACCACAGATTACTTATATAACAGTCATATTGGACGTTTATCTACGAAAATCATTTACACTTCTTGTTTTCAAGGTTTTGATAAAAATCGATTGCGAAGTTTTTGTGTCAAAATGCTTTTAACATCAACAAGCTTTTGTTCCTGGTGCACGAAACGTCCGCAGAGTATTTGAGAATAATCATACTTCTTCTATAATTATGAAGAATCGCGACGAATGGACCGTGGTAAAGAAGCTGATCAATGCCATGCCGTCTGCACTCAATGTCTCAGAGATCTTCGTCGGCATTCACGACAAATTCGGTGTTGGTGAGTTCATCACCATTAACGGTAAGTGACATCTTTTTATATTGTTTATTTTTATTATTTCTTATGTAAGATTAATTGATAGTCTAGATTCTTCGTATGCTCCTGTCACCTGCGCACGTAAAAAACAACTTATCAGTCACTACCTGAAACCCAACACCAAACGAGTTATTAGAATGACAACGTAACACTAAGCTGCTTGCATAATATGTATTTTTACATTTTGACGTGCGCTTTATCTATCATGGTATGGCCAGGTCTTTTTAAGACAACCCCTCTTAGTATATTTTTCAACATACCTATCTGATATGAAATAACAACTTTTCATCCAGTAATTCTAATAAGGACCTTAAGCTGTGTCTGCTGCAGCATGTTTACGACAAAACATTGTTTCACTAACATGTTACTAAAACATGCAATGCCCCATTTTGGTTATGAAAACATATTAGGTGTTAGCTAACCACGAAAACTTAGCGCAACGGACCCAGCTTTAGAGTTAACTTATTTTTTAATCATTGATAGGTTATCCGACGTCTGCCCCAATATTGAACCTGGAAACTTCTGGTGATGGAAGATGCGTCACCCTGGACGTAGAGACAGGTGTCCTTGAAGCGAGCGAGTGCCTCGCTGATCCGGGCACCACGAGACCTTTCGTCTGCAAGAAAGTCGAGGATGTATCCTGCCCGACCATAGATAAAGGTACCGCTAGAACTTTTCCTAGGTGCCATAAACATTAACAGATTTTTATATTTTCAATCCAACATGACCGGAGAGAGTTTAGGCGAAGAGTCACCGGCTTAACGTGCTTTGCGAATCACGGGGGTGTAACATGTCTAATTGTCTGACACCGCAGCTGTTTTCGAGTTATTTTAAGACAGGAAACCCCAGAAACAAATCGGTCCGATCCGGAATTCGAACCCGGGGCCTTGTGGATAAAAGCCAGCATGAGGGCCATTAAACCAACGAGGCAGTAAAGATAACATTAAGCTGAGAACCGGTAGGTCTACTATGTGACCGCAAGCCTTTGGCCATACCACTGGTATTTGAGCTTTGAGCCTTGGAGGTTAGCCTATTTAGAAGAAAGCTGAATAAGTAGGTACTGCTAGGCTACTAGTGCCTTGAATGATGTGACTGCGCTCACAACAGGCACCACTGTGTTGGTTCATTCACATAGTGAAACATCTTAGACTAAGCGATCAGCATTCCCCGTTCCATCAAGCCTGCCACCTGATCGGCTAAAACCAAACTTGAAAGAATTATGAAGTTTTTTTTTGGTATCCAAAAAACCATTTTGGTAATTTTTATGGACATAATCTTTGTCAAGGGTACCATTTCTAAGTACAATTTTATATTAGTAGTAGTACCTAGTAGGTAGGTAGCCTATTCTATAGCTACAGCCAGCATTAACTATTTGCTACCACATGATTTAATACGTTTTAAGATCGGGTATAGGGGTGCTTGGCAGCGCTTTGATAGTGATATTAAAGTTAATAACCCACGGCGCAGTCGTGATTGGATGGGTGACCATTCCGACCATTTAAGTGACGACCATGATGAGCATCTCCGTGCTTCGGAAGGCACGTTAAGCAGTTGGTCCCGGCTAATATCTGTTGATATTAGTCGTAAAGCCTAGTCAGAGACCCTAGGGCGGCTTGACAACATCTGACAAGGTTGGTCAGTTGCCTTAATGACACCCCTCCACAATTCACACTGAGCCCGCGTGGTGGAGTTTGGCTCATACCTCCTCATAGTTGAGGTGAGGCCTTTGCCCAGCATTGGGATCTATATATATAGGATCTATAGTCTAACTTTACTTTAATTACGATCTGTCACGCAGAAGTTTGAGTACCGAATGCACTATTATTCATTTGTGTAACTTTTTACAGGGTACCGCTACTTCAAAGAGACCAGAAAGTGCTACAAACTAAACAACAAACAAATGGACTGGTCCAAATCAATGGAAACGTGCTTCATGGAAGGTGGCATTTTGGTTGTGTTGGAGAGTGAACTGGAAGCTAGCATACTTCGCGAGAACCTTCTAAATAGTGATGATACTAATATCTACTACGCAGGCTTCAAGAAAATATTCTCCAATAAGGAATACTACACTGTCAAAGGTACCTACTTGTAGCATTTTTCCGTAGTCCTGACAAGAAACCCTTTCCCCGTTATTCCAAAAAGTTTGTACCGGGTTTAAGACAGGACTAAGCTATTAGCGATAGAGATGCGCTTTTCTAATTGGCTAAATTAGAAAAGCGCTTCTCTATTAGGTTATGTCACGAATGTGTCATTCATTCCTCTGTTGTCGGCTAATATTTAGACCTATTTTAAACCTGGTCTAATTTTTTTGTAATAACACCGTTATAGTTTTGTCTTTGTCCGTCTGTCTGCCTGTCTGTCATCTGTCTGTCCAAGATACGAGATCGTTAGTACTAAGCTCTGATTTTGTAGGCCGAGAAACTGGTGGAATAAAATTTTGGAAAATATATATTTTTCGGTTTCTCCCTAACATTTGTGAAGTGAGGATGTTTTTTTAATTGCAGTAATATTCGTTGAATTTGAGTTAAGTATAATTTTGTACCGAAACCTAAATCCTTAGAATAAATAATCTAAAGTGACTAAGATGAAGTAGATAATTGTACGGAACACTTCGTGCGCGAGTCCGACTCGCACTTGGTTTTATTCATACTAATATTATGAATTATCTGTTACATCATGTTTGAACCGCTTAACCAATTTAGATCAAATTTGGTGGTTTGAAATCCTAAAAAGTCCTTCAATGTTGAGAGACAGACCTCAAATATCATACTATAACAAAGTTTTTTTCGTGTTCTAGGTCATAAAGTAAGCGATACTGGCTATAATCGCTGGTATCCCCAAAACAACAATTATTACAATGATGATAGCCAAAATCAAGATCTCCGTAAGTGCGGAGTCATCAGGGATAATGAAAGCAGTATGTTGAGTTCCGTAGAGTGTGACAACAAGCTGCCTTTCGTCTGTGAAATGAACATTTTTGCCTAAATAATTGATTGAGACACTATAAACTTCATCTTAATAACCTCTTTAATTGTACAATAAATATGTATATCAATAACTCGTTTTTTTTTAAACCTTGATATTTAAAACTATTTAATTTACTGAATAAATGTTTTCTTCATAATATTTTTGTTTCAGCCACATTAAAATCATAATTTAGATGCAGAATGATTATCATATAGTTTTTTTGCAAAACACCAATAACATTCTGTAGGTCTATTCTTGTGCTTTAGACCAACATCGGAATCACAAAAAAGCACATTTACATATAGATATTAGACTTTCTTATCTAATAATTGTCATACGAGGGTCAAACTGAAAGTTCTTAGAACTGGCCACTTATAAACAATATAATAAAAAAAATATTCTAAAATTTGAAAATAGAACTCTTTGCCAATATTACTGAGTATATATTTCATTCATTTGTCATTTGTTTTACAACTTGGCGGCAAATTGAAAATTGTCTGTGTCACGTCAAAATGAATTTAACACGAGAAAATTTTCGTGCAATGATTTTTTATGACTTTCGATGTCATTTAAGTCAACAAGAAAGTTATGATAGACTACGATTGGCCTTTCACGATGAAGCCCCATCTCGTGCGACTGTTTACAACTGGTTTAATGAGTTTAAACGTGGTCGCACTAATCTCACTGATGATGTACGTGAGGGACGGCCTTCTACGGCGACGACTGAAAATAACATCTGTGTTGTGCGGCGTATGATAGAGACTGACAAAAGAGTGACCTATCAGCAGATTCGGACAAGCTTAGGCATCGGTATGAGTCAAGTGCACAAAATCCTCCACGAACATTTAGCGGTCAGGAAGCTTTGCGCCCGGTGGATACCTCATAATTTGACTAAGGCTCAAAAACTCCATCGTGTGGATTGGTGCCGTAAAATGATTGAAAGATTTAACGGAGGTGACTCAAATGCTGTGTTCGACATACTAACAGGTGACGAAAGCTGGATTTACTGTTATGATCCTGAAACCAAAAGACAATCTGCTCAGTGGGTGTTTCCTTTCGAGGAGTTGCCAACTAAAGTGAAGAGAGATCGAAGTGCGGGAAAAAAAATGGTGGCCTCGTTCTTTGGAAGGATAGGTCATTTCGCAACAATTGTGTTAGAGGATCAAAAAACAGTTTCTACAGAATGGTACACTACCAATTGTTTGCCACTTGTCTTGGAAAAAGTTCGAGAGAAACGACCTCGCAGTAGGATCCTCCTTCACCACGACAACGCCTCGTCGCACACCGCCAAGCGAACGATCGACTATTTGGCGACATCAAACGTTGAATTACTGGGTCACCCGCCGTATAGCCCCGACCTCGCGCCTTGTGATTTTTATTTATTTCCAAAAATTAAAGAAAAACTTAAAGGAAAGCGGTTTATGAATGCTGAAGAAGCGGTGGCTGCGTATCGCGATGCCATTGAAGAGACCCCTAAGGACGAGTGGGCAAAGTGCTTTTCCCAGTGGTTCCATCGCATGCAGCGGTGTATTGACGTCAATGGACAATATTTTGAAAAGATATAATAAAACTAATAACTGGCTAATGTAATCAGTTTTTGATTTTCTAAGAACTTTCAGTTTGACCCTCGTAGTACAGATCAGTCGTTCCTAAAGTAGGCGATATTGGCCCCTTGTAGGCGCTGGAGACCTACAGGGGCCTAAAAAAGGAGGTGCTGATGTGATTTAATATTGTGACGTTGCATCATTATTGCTCTCGCGTAAGACAATTCTCGTTTCGAATATCGGTTTAATTAAACTCCAGGTCAGACTATGTTATTGAGGTCTTCGAGGTAAAAAAAATTGGGGAGCGCAACTAAATAACTGATTCTTAAAGTGGGCGTTAGATAACATAAGTTTGAGAATCTCTGGTATATATACTACTGAAATCCCGAGTTTGAAATATAAACAAGCTACCTACTAACTTTATTACTTTTAAGTTTTTACCTAAGATAAAGAATATCGATATCTTGAATAAAGATCGCGTAATATGCCGTAAATAAGGTATTTCTTTTCTATTTAGGGTTATAACCCTAAATAATAAATAGATACTAAGGTCGGCATTAATAAAAATAAATAAATCTCGCCCAATATCCGTTTCGTGCCGAACACTTTATTTAGTGCGCCCATTTCGGCCTATTTCGTATATATTTCACGATATTCACTCAAATCCTAATGTTATTCGATGGTTTTCAATTTCCTTGACGATATAGGCTTTGCGTGCCGCGGCCGCTTATAGGCCTATAAATATATATTGCAGTAAATAAACACATTTCAGTTATGAAGGAACTCATTTCAGTTATAGCACCGAATAAGTTAATCTATAGCTATCTTTAGTTTATTTTTATTTATTTATTTAGAAGCTACTTATGCTTTTATGCACAAATTATATAGTTGTATAAATGGCGGATTTAATGCTAGAAGTTCCAGTCTCTACAAGTTAACCGTAGGTTAACTAAAACAGAGAAGATACAGGCGGTGCAAGATAAGAGAGTTCTTAAAAGAGTCATGTATTTTAAAGTACACAGAACAAGTCAATAAGATGAATAAACATGCAAACTACAATTGCTCTATTATTTATTCTGGAATACTACTTGAATATAATGCCCCCTAGGGGGACTCAACAGAGATTAGCCAACTGCGCGGGAGATATTTTAGCGCTCAAGTAATACACCCACTCTCTGTTCTTTAACTCTCAAATAATTCGGTGAATACAGTCCGACATGACCGTAGAGAGATCAGGCGCAGGACCAATGGCTTTCCGAGGCACGTGGGTGTTAACACCACCAACTTCCTGACTCCGGAGCTGGTTCCTGTCTGTCTCGGGATACCTACTACTTACTAAAATACATAGGTCCCTAACAGTTTAGCTAACTCCTACGACTACCTTTATATAGGTTGGTGACTGCCTCGTTGGTCTAGTGGTCAGCACGCTGGGCATTATCCACGAGGTCCCGGGTTCGAATCCCGGGTCGAGCCGAGAGTGTTGAGTTTTTCTGTCTTGAAATAACTCAGATACTGCTCCGGAGTCAGGAAGTTGGTGGTGTTAACACCCCCGTGCCTCGGAAAGCACGCTAAGCCGTTGGTCCTGCGCCTGATCTTTCTACGGTCATGTCGGACTCTGCCATCTCACCAAATTATGAAAGTGAAGGAATAGAGAGTGCACGTGTGTATTGCGCACACACTTGTGCACTATAATATGTGCCAGTTGGCTAATCTCTGTTGAGATAGGCCGCCGTAGTCGAAATTCGGCTAGGAGGACATTATAGGTTGGTGTTTTTATTGCGACAAAGCTGTAGTGTAGAGACCTACTTACTGGCTTAACAGAAATTGCTGATGTGAGAAGTGTGTTAGGTAAAATTTCTTCATACTACCGAATGTATTAACATCACTATTTTTATTCTTTACCTAAAGTCGATGGGTTTTTCTTCAGTGTATGTAAAGTAATTATTAGAAGATTTATTTTCTTGTTTGATTTATGAACATAGGTACACCTTGTATAGTCCGAAATGTTCGTGCACGTGCGCGACCTTCTTGAGGTCAAGGGGGGCAAGGTAAACTAGACGTCAGAGCGGGTGGTGACGGGTGACGTTGCCGGGAATGGATTTCATTAATAAGCGCGTGTGATTAGGGCTTCTTCACCCCCCGCACCTCTTGTAGGTTGCAAGGAGGGTCGCGCAAGAACTTGTCCGACTGTACTCAAAAACGAACTGCTTTGATTTGTTCAATGACAGCTGAGGAACCAATAGCGCTAGTTGGCAGTCAAAATAAATTTGAACTTTAAATAAATAACTAACCTATAAATTCATGTAAAACATTCCAATTTTATACTCTTCATAACAGCGAATATTTTAAAGTAATTGTGCAAGTACGAAATAATTTGATATTATGGCACTACAGAAAATGTTCAGAACAATGTAATTTATAGTTAAAGTTACAAATGCGGCAATATGACAAACAAAATACAAATTAAAATCACAAGCTGGAACCAATTAATTTACAAGAATCCAGAATCCCGTCTTTGAAACTACGCATATTAGGTAATGGTTTCATTTATAAAGCAAAATATCCTAGTGAATTGTGCCTAGTAAAGTTGTCAAGTCGCCTCTTAATTGAATGAAGGGGACGCTCACTGAGATTGCTTAATTATTCACAAAAAGTCTACTTTAAATTAGCTTCTAATGGAGAAGGCCCATCTAATTAATTATAATTTGACCAAGAACCAGACTTGCGTTTAAAAATAATAAAATTAAGTTATAAAACGGCGAATGACCCGCTTTTAAATTGTGTGCGAGTTTCAGGTTTAAATTACGATTTATTTTTTTGTAAGTCTGCAATAATTCGGTATGTAAAGTAAAACCAACCTAAGTATAATAATTTTAAAACCATTTAGAGATTTATGCCCATTATCACTATACAGTTCCTTATACAACCTAAAATTGAAAGATTGAGAAGGGAAGGAAAGAAAGAAGGGCTTATTTTTCGAAATACGAAGTATAATTATTCCTCATGCACGCTAAACGCACAGGAAACCGACAAAATATGACGTTACTATTTGCATGTTCGAGAGTTTCCAATCAAAAAAAAAGTTTGCTTCCAAAGGCAATCCTCTTAATATCGATGTTAATATGCCTGTGATGTCACAACTTTAAATTAGGTTAGGTATGCAACATTTTATGGGTTTTAGAGATTATCTATTTACATGTTAATTGGTGCTTAAAAAAGTAGGTTTACTAAAATATTTTTCTCGAGTGTGAACAAGATTCCTACCTACTTAAATGCCTTTTTTTATTTTTTATTTTTCGACAAGCTTTGAAAAAGGAATGACGCCATCTAGGAATGCCGAGGCTAACAACCTGATGCCATCAGTTCGTTTTCAGCGCCATCTAGTGTGGATTGGATAAAACACAACTGAAAGCTTTTATTTTATTCTGTTCTGAAAGCGTAAGTAAAATTGTTAGTAAAGGTTGCAAACCTAGTTTGTAGATGGCACTTGCATAGATAATATAAACAGACTATGCTTTCCAGTGAGAGAGCTTCTTCTGATTTAGAATATTTATAATCTTTTAATTGAAAATACCATGAAAAATTATTACACAGCCCACAATTTTTTCATAATTAACAACACAGGATTTATTTACAACCTGTAAATGTACATGTACATATTTTTTTTATAAAAAATCATTTTGAACAACTTAAACTAAAATATATCATCGTTACCTGATCCCGACACACAAAAATCGAGTGTAATGGGGGACTCTTTTAAGTACTATTAGATGTACTCGTATTAATTCAACCTACCACCAACCACACAGAACCAGAAAATAGAGTCACGAATAGTGACCTCAAGCACTTAATTATAATATCACACCTTACCTTACTTAGTTATAGTTTCGAGCCATTCGATTCTAAACACACTGCTATACCTATTCGTCGCCTGGGACACGATTCTCATGCAGTAGAAAAAAGTTCACACTCGTAAAACGCATAAATTTTTACGAATATGAACACTTTTTTTCACTGCATGAGAATCGTGCCCCTGGTGGCATTGTTTGTTCATCGTCTAGAATTCAGACGAATCATGTAAACGTCAAAAAAATAACATTATACAGCATTTCCTCGGCACAAAAAACAACTTTAGGTACGAGCATGAGAAGTGAAAATGGTTTTTGTTGTTTTTTCATTGCTTGCACGTACAAAAGAAGTTGCCTACGTAAAATCAAAAGTCAAATGACTTTTTGTTTCACAATTTTTTTTTTAAGTGTTCACCATTAAGTGGTACACCATTAAGTGTTCTATTGTTTGGTAGTCGATGCCTTGTAAGTACGAAGTTTTAATTCCTCGATGTAACGATCCACCGAAAACCAAAGATGGCCAGTAACATCTAGAAGAAATCTAAGCTAGAAAGAAGGTCTTACAACACAATGACATAAAAAAATCCCAAAAACCGGGTATTTTTGGTTACGTCGTACAATAAACCCTTTGTTTGTACGGAACCCCCAGTGCGCGAGTCCAACTCACACTTACCTTGTTTTTTAGGTTATTATATCCTTATACAATCAATCAGGTGTGGCAGCAATAAATAAAACCACCGTCTTTATAGAACACCGGTCACTCAGGAATTACTTGTAGTTATGTAGCTTTGTACTGGTATGAAAATTTTGAAAATCGGTTGAGTATGTAGTTGAATACTTCATAAAATATAGTCACAAACTTATATAATTATATTATTAGATTAATGAGATCGCTTTTTAAAATCTACCCTACATAGAGTGTAATATTATATGTAAATTACTTACGTTGTAATCTAATTACATAATATCCAATGGTGTGCAAAGGAAGTGATGTATGCTTTTCTATTCTATAAGATTTACTTACATCGCTACTTATTATATGTAGGCATTAGGACTGTCATCGAGCTAGGCTCTACCGTAATTTTCAACCGACTCCAAAAAAAGGGTAGGTTATCAAATTCGACTGGATGTTTTTGGTTCCTCAAATAATATTGGTAAGTCAAGGTCAAGTATAGAGTGAAGTAAGAATTTGTTTATTTTAATTCAAATATCGCAAGGACATGGGGTGCATTTAATAAACATCATTAATTCTTAAAATTATTTAATTAAATATATTAATGACTGTGAGAGAGTATTCTTAAAGGTAAGATTTAAATCTAATGGTAGGTACTAGAGAAAATTATAAAACGCTAAAGCAAACTATTAAATAAATTAGGAGGTGTACACAGCTTATGTTTTTATGTGCATTGTTAGATTTAATTTTAATTTCCTTGACTTCTTCTTGGATACTTCTATGAGCTTTATATCTATCAGGTTTTGCTTCATCGGCTGCCATATCGTGATCATCAAAACCTTTTTTATCAGCTGGTTTCGCGGAAACTGTAGCTAGTCTACTGGTTGTGTACGAATGCTCTTTCTTTTCGTTATTATTCTCAGTTCTTTCAAAATGTGTTACTTCCGTTGAGATAACGTCATGTGAAGTGGTTTTGCTAACAAAATCAACATGAGTTTTCTCTTCTGTTACTGCCGTGGATTCAGAGGTTGTTTCTGCTGTTGAAAGGTCTAAGGTGCCTTTACTGTCGACTGTACTTTTAGTACTAGGCGCAAAAGATGTTGTTGATTTGAAAGTAACTATAGGACTAGAATTATCTTTGGTATGTACGTTATCACTAGGAGATTCAGTTGTTATGCTTGTTCGAATTAGTTTGTTAGTAGACGTGAAGTTTGCCGGTTCTATTGGTACGTTTTCACCAGAGCAGTTGAGTAGATGTCTCATATCGAAGTAGAATATGGTTCCGTTTAATTCTGTCTCGTCATAGTACTCGTATGCGCCATTGTCCTGCGGTTCTTCATCTTCAAACACCGTGCCACTGGTTTTCTCTATTTCTTGGAATTTTTCCCATTTTTGTTTTACTTCTTCGGAAGGATAGCATTGAAGGTTCTGAATTTCCAGTTTCAAGCGTTCGTTTTGTGTTTTGTTGATAACAGGCCTAAATACGTCCAGACTACAATCGCATGGCAGCTGGTTGCCTGGAAATAGAAAAATGATACTGTTAGTTATTATTTCATTACTTAATAACTAACATATTTAATAGTTTTCATTTGCAAGGTGACTTAAACAACTCACTAGAATTTTGTTTGCTATTAATCTGAATTATATTTTATCTGGCACTCTTTTATAAATATGATCATTATATTACGTCCAGTTTTTGAAAATAACTTATATGACGGTTTAATTTTGTATGGCTATTCAAAAATTTTAAGATATCGCTAAGTACCTTAAAGTAGGCTTAGGAAAATTATTCGTGATTGTACGACCCAAAGATATTTATGTTGTACATAAAAAAACGAAAGAAAAATACAGTATTCCTTACCTTCTAAAATAATCTGCGCACTCTTTTGGTAGAACTTGGGTAAAATTGGCTCTATAGCTTCAGGTTTTATTTCTCGGATTATATTGTTTTTCAGGCTTAGTGACGACAGGCTGATTAGCGGCTCAAACACTTTTCCGTTGTCTATAGCTGATAACTTATTGCTCGGAAGCGATAAGAATTGTAGCTTTTCGAGTCCATTAAATGCTTTCTCATCAAGCATTTGGATTTTATTCTCTCCCAAATTCAAAAACCGAAGGTTAGCCAGCGGCAAAAATGTGTTATCTCCAATCACTTCAAGACTATTGCTGCTCAACTCCAATTTCTCCAACTTTCTTAGGCCAGAGAAAGTTTCACTGTTCAAGCTAAAAATGCTGTTCTTATCAATTTCTAATTCCTTCAAGTTTATAAGATGAATGAAAGCCTTATCGTGAATTGTGGTTATTTTATTTCCCGTCAAAAATAACTGCTCTAACGCAGGCAGGTCCACAAAAACGTCTCTGTTAATCTCAGCTATGTTATTCTGATCCAAACTGATTGTTTTCAGGCTCGGGTGATGAGCAAACGCATTGATGCCTAATACTTTCACTTGATTATCTCTTAAGGTAATATCTTTAACAAAACTTAAATTGGCAAAAGCGAATGCTTCTAGTTCTTCTATATTGCAGTATTTTACATCTAATCTGAATAAAGCTTTGGTATGTTTGAGAGCGTTAGTTGGTATGTAGTTCATAGCGACTCCTCTCGTGTTTGTAAGCGTGAGTTTGGTTATATTTTGTAATGTGATGAAGCCTTCCCAAATTGGGTCATCTTGGTTCACATCTTTCACTGTTTGGTAGCAGTCTGCGTTTGCTATTTGTAGTGGGTTTTTACTCAGTCGTGCACAGAAACACTGGATTTTACTGGTGCTGTTTGCAACTGGGTCACAGATTGTGGTTTTGATCTCTCTTTTCTGGTGTTTGTGCCATTTGGACTCGACGAAGACTGTCACGATACAGATCACTGCCAGAATCTTCCAGAAAGCCATCTTGTTGAACCGCACCTGAAATGTAAAAGAAAGGCTGCCGTTAGTCAAGAAAAAAAGGTTTTATTAACGAACAAAACAAATCTAGGAGTCTTTGACTTTAGTGTTTTTTTTTAAATTAAACGACTTGTTTAATGTTTAAATTTATACAATGACGTATTCGAAAGAGACCAGGAATTTTGCACGGTTGGATTAACTACTTGGAAGCTCAATTGATTTGAACGTTGGCACGGTTAGCCTAAGGTCGAACCTTATTTAAAACTTATACAAACGACAAGTTATTAGTTTAGGGCCATTCACAACAGTGTTGCGTATGAATTAGGAACATTTAATAAGTGTAAGTAGTTCAGTCTTGGCACTTTAAGCTACCAAGTCAAATGGTTACACAGCTGATGATGATTCAGAAGCGACACACATTTTTATAACTAGTCCAACTGGGAGGAACTTTCATTTAGCACCGATCTGTAGGTTGTCCAATGAAATTGGGACTTGAACTTGCTAATACAATAACTAGGGTATAATTAATGCAAATGAGTGCCCTTTTAGGAATAAGTAATGCTAAAAAGCTGGTCCAGTCATTTCTGTATGCATTTGGAAATACCTACCTTAACTATTTTGCAATATACGTATGTGTAAAATATTAAATAGAGAGCGTAGTGTTTTGTGTAACATTGCACAATTCAGGTCAAGCATACATGAAAATATGAAAAATTAATACAAACTTGATGGCGACCATCTTGGTGTAGTGGTCCGCGCTCCGGACTACAAAACCAGAGGTTGCGGGTTCGAGTCCCGCGAGGGGCAAATGTTTATGTGATGAGCACGAACATTTGTACCTGAGTCATGGATATATAAACGTATATAAGTATCTCTATTCGTTATCCTAGTCGCCATAGCACAAGCTCGCGCTTAATTTGGGGCTAGGTAGGGGCATAGTGTTTGTTGAAACAATTTATTATTATTATTTAAATTTAAGAATTCCCGAATTTAAACATTTTAGGTACTATTAAGGACAGCGCCTTACCAGCCTTGGGGCAAAAATCGTTTGCACATCGCATTGTACTACTCGACCAAGCCAACTACACAAATGTCAAACGACTTCGACGAATACAACGAAAATACCGATCGAAATCAAAAAGCAATGGTGTTAAAATAAACTAAGGCATTTCATCTAAATTAAAACAATATTGCTTTTGTATTGCCTTCGGTAATTTCGTTGTATTCGTCGTCGAAAGTCGTTTGACATTTTCTAGTTGGTTGGTCGAGTATTAATTTTCTAAGGACAAATAAAACCAAATAGCTATTATTATAATTAAAATTAATTTCGCTCACAAAAATTAATCGTCTGTGTCATCCGGTGGAACACAGACGATTAATTTTTGTGAGCGAAATTAATTTCAATTTCGTAAAAACTTGCAAAATAATTGCTTAAGTTATAAAAATAATTATACTGATTGGTGATTCGAATTTTGAAATCGTCTGAGGCCTGCCAAGCGCATCTCTCTGCAAATTGGTAAAGCGCAATTGAACCCAATAGTACCTTTATAAGTAGGTACCACTACAAAAATAAATAAGTATTTTTCTAAATTGTTTCAGAATCAGGTGCTGTACGTTCTGTTTCATATTCAGTTTCTCTTTACATTAGTGTAGATCCATGCACCACTTATTTTGTCTGTGTTGTAATTATTCTGTAAATAAAACGAGCTTAGCTGTTTGCGACCAAACAACAGGTGCTGCTAATGAGCAAACCCTGTTTTGAGTAATAAAATCTTTAGGGACTACCCTCATAAGTGAAGAGGATAAATATTTCTCTACCTGACTAATAATATTTATTTTATCATGAAATCTTATATTCATACTAATATTTCTGCAGATCGGTTTGATTTAGAAATGTGGTGTATTGAATAGAATAAATAGAATTGTATTGTATACGCTACCAAAGTTATTATTTTCTGTTTCTAGTATTTGTTGTTATAGCGGCAACAGAAATACAACATCTGTGAAAATTTCAACTGTCTTACTATCACGGTTCATGAGATACAGCCTGGTGACAGACAGACAGAGGAGGCTTAGTAATAAGGTCCCGTTTTTACCTTTTGGGTACGGAACCCTAAAAAGGGGTGAAACTAACTTTTGGAAAATCTGACATTTTGCGGACTAAGTCGCAATTTGCGCGATTGTGACCATTATAGTAGGTAAAGTAGTTTCCTATAATTTAAAAATATATATAAAAGTCAGAACATCAGACTATACTACCCGAGCAAGTCAACTAACTAGACAACTGTCTAACAAATGGTGTTAAAATAAACTTCGCCAATTCACCTAAATTGTCAAAGTCAAAAATAATTTATTCAATTTAGGACAAAAAAATGCCACTTATGAACGTTAAAGTTTAAAAATCAGTATATATATTTATACTAATGGTTCCCTGCGACTTCGCCCGAGTTGGATTTTCCCTATAAACTTCCATCCCCCATTTCACCCACTTTTGTGGCTAGGCTAGGCTATAATAGGAACACACAACACAATAGGACATAGGCTACATTTTGTCGCGATATTTTTATATCGCGACAAAATGTAGCCTATGTCCTTTCCAGGGTCACTACTGTCTACATACTTTGGTATGTAGACAGTTCGAGATGATTTCATCTCAATCGGTTCAGTGGTTTAAGCGTCAAGAGGTAACAGACAGACAGACACATTTTCGCATTTATAATATTAAGTATGGATTGTAACAGAATTGCTTTTTAATTACCTTCCTTTCGTAATACTAATATCGTTGTATTCCTGGTCGTAAGTCATTTGACAGTTGTTTAGTTGGCTTGGTCGAGCAGTACACATTTGTTGCCAAGTTGACGAACTCCGTAGCCGAGTTGCTCGCACAAATGGGGGATAAAATTTTGTATTGAAAATCCGACTTTTGGCGCGGGCGAAGTCGCGGGAAACTGCTTGTCAGTAATATAATCGATCTATCTAAAAAAAATGCAGTGGATAATTAGACTTGTTCTTGTTGTGATAATTCAACATGGCAGTTGAAAGTTGTGATATTTCTTTATAACTTTTTTTTGATATTTTTAAGTAATGTTATTCGAAAACTTTTTTGTATTCTTCGCTAGATCCTGCTAAAGCTGACTAAAGAGTAACCCTGCACTTTTTATCTCAGTGTAATTCATAAGAGGTAGAGTATATTAAGTATATGTATCGTCTCTGGAACGGGCTCCCTACAAATATCCAGGAATCTACCTCATAATTTTCCTTCAAGATGGCTTTGAGAATTCATTACCAGGAAGCAATTTCTGTTGTCTTAACTGAAGAAATGTGTTCTGTATATTACTATTATGTATGTGTATCATGTGTATGTTTATGTATCAATATGTTTATCATCTACTTTATTTATGTATGTCTATTGCTATGTTCATTTTTCTTTATTGCTATGCTTATTTTGCATTGGTTTTCTCGGTTTCATCTTTTTCCTAATTTACGATATCTTGCACCGCCTGTATTTCTCAGTTTGGACCTATGGTTGACTGGTACAGAATGCTTTTAGCGTTAAGTCCGCCGTTTGTACAATAAACTGTGTGCAAAAAGTTTTAATAAATATATTATTATGAAGGGTTAAAAAAATCAGTCAACCCATGGTCGTCGTAAAAATTCTGTGTTATCAAGATAACAGAGGACATTTCAAGGTTCAAGTTAGATTTAAGGCAAGATTTGCCGACCAGAGGGTCGGGGCCAATCTTGTAAATCTGTAGAGACAGTTAAGATAATATAAGGACTTTAGGAACTGCCTAAGCCAGAATTAATAGATCGAAGGAATTTATTGGGCCCCGCTTGGAATCCGAGATGAGAGAGAATTCAGTGAAACGTGTATTTTGGGGTGAATTCTGTGTTTCAAGATTTTACTTGCCAACGGTTTAGGGGAATTCGTTGTCTGGAAGATTTATCATTTTAATGTACAATTTGGTCACTCAATGATCTGTTGACATGTCAAACATGAAATACGATTCAGAAATTTCGCTTTGACGACTTACGAAAACGTCTTTTTTGATAGAGATCCAAATCATTAAATAGCTTGACGGATTTTCAAATTTGTGAAGAAAAAAAATTTTTCTTAACAGAGCCATAGAGCAAATAATTAGTACCTATAGCCGTACTTTAGGACAAATAAAAAACCTTTTCACACTACATACTCGGCAATGTTTACACTTTAAGTAAACCTGACTCAAAGTGAGTCATTGCATCCCAAGGGACGTAATGTTGTGTGAAATTTCATTACGCCCCAAGGGGGGTAAAGTGATTTGAATTTCGAATAAGAGTTCGTAGGCATGATCACCTTTCCGCACCAAAAAGAACATATTTGAAATTTGAACCTGGCAGCAAGAATTTTGCACGTATGGAACGAAAAAAAAGCGCGCACATCTTAAACACTACCAGCATGTCTTGTATAACCTTACCTCTATGATTTCATGATAAACGGTCGAGTAATGAAATTTATTTGACACCGGAATCTATTAAATGTAAAGCTGATGGTATTGTTAATAATCTGCCAGAAAAGACAAATATTAGATCTAGATAGATCATCATTCGCTTGCCCTGTTCCCATTATATTTGGGGTCGGCGCAGTATGTTTTTCTCTTCCATACAATCCTATCACTCGTCATTGACTCATCCACTCCTTTCACAATCATATCATGCTTTATACAGTCCATCCATCTCTTTCTAGGTCGGCCTCTTCCCTTCCATCCACTAACATTCATACTCATCACTCTTTTTGTCACATGATTCTCCTCTCTTCTCATCACGTGTCCATACCAAGATAAACGGTTTCCCGTCATCTTTTCTGTCACAGGCGCTACTTGCAAACTTCCCCTTATATATTCATTTCTTACTTTGTCCATTCTTGTCACTCCACACATCCATCGCAACATTCTCATCTCCGCTACATGCAGTCGTTTTTCATCCATCTTCTTAACGGCCCAGCATTCCGATCCGTACAGTAAGGCAGGTCTTATGATGGTCTTGTAAATTTTGCCCTTCAACCTTAAGGGCATCCGTGGATCGCATGTTGTTGCTGTGACCTGCCTCCATTTCATCATTTTTTAGATATAGATAGATAAAATAAGTTTTTGTAGTACCACCTGATTCTCTTTTTATTGCCTCGTAGGAAGTGAGAAAAGTAGAGTATTCTCCTCGGGGATAAAGATGTCTTCGTCTTGGGCGAGCTTGAATCTCTCGCTGCACTTAGGATTCTACTTTTATCTCGAAAAACACTAAACTGGCTCGCTAAGCTCAGGAGTTAACTTTCGAATCCTTATCGTTACCCTCAAGATTCAAGACGACACCCGTGACGTAAGACATCACTTTACCTCCTTGGTGCATAATCTACTATTTAAATGGCATAATTTACAGGTGTGACAAGATCCAGTGATTGAGAGCGTCAGATTAAGTAATTTAGCTCTTAAATTGGCTATCGTTTCAAAGCATGCAATAAAATAAGTGAGATAGCACTTAAAATGTTTGTTTTAAATTGATTACGACACTGTTCTGTCGAATATTTATACTTTTATTATGTCAAATCTTCCTATCTCGGTAATACCCACCAAATCTAACTCCCACACGAACTCCAAATATAATGTCACGAATTGTTATACTAAATCAAAATCCGTTTAACACGTTTAGGACTGCCTACGCTCTAATTTCCTGTGATTAATATAAAACTGAATCATGACACCCAAAAGATATTGCAATGTTTTAAATACTTACGGGATCCTGCGATTTTGTTCGCACAAATGTTAACTTTCGTCCGCTATTTTTAGCCCCAAAAGTCCCTAAAACCGGTCCAGATTCCCCTTAACAGGGTCAGATGGCAGTCGCTCCACTGTATTTACCATATCTGACACATCCTGAATCTTGGTCAGCGCACCCTGGACCTTCGCGTGCGTTGTACAACAGGAATAACGTTAGGATGATGATCATGATTTTCAACCCCAACAATTTTTTTATAACGATACGATAAATATAGTAAAAAAAAATTATGAAAGTCGGTTAAGCTTTTTTTGAGTTTTAGTTAGATATACCAGGACTTTCTTACTCCATGACGTACCTCACATTGTCACGTATCAATATACGAAATTCGTATATAAACCTCTCACATTATAAAAGAAAATGAGTTGGGAAATAAGGAAAGTTGTATACACTGCTGATTCACCATCAATTAGGGTGGATTTATCAAAAAGATATTCGGGTTAACCAAACACGCTTCTCAATGGCCATCTGTCAGCAGAGTACTTAACGCTATTTGATTGATAGCACTAGAATCAGAGCCACGGATACAAACTCACATCTTCACGATGTTAGAATTTACATACTCGTATTTAATAATATCGACGTTGTTAAGCGTGATTCTGGGTATGATAAAGTTCATGTTTTTATCTCCCCAACATTAAGACTAAATCATAGCATATTATAAACCAAATTATTAATCAAAATGCCAAATTTTCTTATTTTGTTTTGGAGATTTTGCACACAAAAAGTCACCGACCGTCCGTAGGGCGGGATTCGGTCGATAAATTATCATTAAAAAAAAAACTGTTCACAAAATTTTATGAACAAATGTAACAATGTTATTGTTTTTTCAGATAGATTAGTGGATGGTTATGGTTCCTTACTACATAAGAAATTAAATTGTAATATTATAAATAATTGTATGCCCGACGCCTCCTTAGATCATATAGTAAACTGTATCCAAAGTACTGACCTAAATTCCAATTCAATACTTGTAGTTATGATAGGAGATAGTCAAAACCTTAGTTAAAAAAAATATTATAAAAAAATATTCAATATTGTCAAGTTTAGATGTTCATAAAATCATTTTTTGTGCCCTACCATTTTCTAAAAATCATACAGCACAAGAAAATAACCGTATTCATCTAATGAATACTTTATTATTCAATTTAACCCAGCGTCATAGTGACAAATTTGTGTTTTTTGACACAAATAAATTTACTTACAATTTATTTTCACTGACTGGCGGCTCTTTACACCTGCCTAATAGAATTAAAAAACGAATAGCTACTTTGCTAGCATACAATATTAATTGTTTAAGAAATAAAACCATCATATCACATGGTTCTCAACTTGTTAGTAGTAATACTAATTTAAATATTGTAAATTTGACAACCTCTGAGACTTTAAACTAAGAGGGAAGACAAAAGCCAGGTCTAGTTTTAACTTAGTTCACCAAAACATACAAGGCTTGGCTGGCAAAGAACTAGAAATTTCGTTAGTCTTGCAAGATTTAAATGTGCATGTCATGTGTCTGACAGAGCATTGGTATAAAATTTTTGAATTAATGATAAGTATTGATAATTATAAGGTCAGTAGTTCGTTTTCAAGAGAGACCACTACTAGAGGGGGGTCACTCATACTCTTAAGAAATGAATTAAATTGGAAAGATCGCAAGGATATTGTGTCACTCTCGATGGAACGAACTATTGAACTAGCGTGTGCAGAGCTGGATCAGTATATTATTATGTGCGAATAGTCCCCCAGACGCAAATTACCAACTTTTTGAACCCATTATGGAAGAAGCATTAGATAAAGTTTGCAGATCAAACAAAAAAATAGTTGTATGCGGAGACTTTAATATTAATATTTTAAAACAAACACAGATATCTACCCGATTTCTCAATCTCTTTGCATCTTATAATTTATTTAACCTTTTTAAGGAACCAACTAGGGTGACTCCCAATACTGCAACTTGTCTAGATAATATTTTTTGTGATTCCAACGCAATCGTTATCGACAAATGTATCTTACGTAATCTTAGTTCCGATCATAGAGGTCAAAAGGTCTCATTTCAACACAGTCATGCCTCAAGTGTTGTGGAGAATGTTTATAGGCCTGTCACAGTAAATAGGTTAGACAGATTTAGGGATACAATTTGTAATAGTGTAAACTCAATTATACCCAATAATTGCGATAATGTTGATAAATTATACGAAAACCTTTTTGAATTAATAAAAAATCAATTCAATGAAATCTTTCCACTGAAGAAGGTTAAGACAAATCAAGTTTACGATGCCTAATGTCAGACAGGCCTCAACAGATGTTTTGATAAAAGACAAACTGCTAAATACTATAAATTTAACAACATTTTTAGGAATTACCTTAGATTCAAAACTACAATGGGGTCCTCATATCGTGGCCTTGTCAGGAAGACTTAGTTCAGCTGCTTTTGCTGTAAAAAAGATACGACGCTTGACTGATGTTGAAACGGCCAGACTAGTCTATTTTAGTTATTTTCACAGCTTGATGTCGTACGGTATTTTACTATGGGGCTCAGCTGCTGATATAGAATCAATTTTTGTACTACAAAAAAGGACCGTACGTGCTATTTATAACCTCAAACCTCAAGATTCATTGAAAGATTTTTTTAAAGAAATAAGGATATTAACAGTAGCCTCTCAATAAATTTATGAAAATATTATGTATGTGCGTAAAAACTTGCATTTATTTACAAAGAAAAGTGATACGCATAATTTTAACACTAGAAATAAAAATAAGCTTGCTATTCCACAATTCAGGCTTCAAAAAGTTGGTCATTCTTTCATGGGAAAATGTGTCAATTACTTTAACAAATTACCGAAAAATATTGTAGAATTACCAATTAACAAATTCAAATCATTTATTAAGGATACCCTAATGACAAAAGGTTATTATAAAGTAGACGATTATTTGAATGATGTAAACGTGTGGACCAGCTCGCACTAGTACAATTTCTGTATTTAAACATTATTTTTAAAAGAGGCTTTGACAATAGTGACTGAGTTTCTTGCGCTGCTTCTTCTCAGCACTAGCCCACAAGTTGTCCCGAAGCAGTGGTAGGGCTTAAAAAATAATATGTTGGGACGTGTAAAAGTGTGGGCCTACATACATAAATAAATGACTTTTTTAATGACTTTTATGACTTTTATCGTGTGCAAAATAAAATTTTACCTGTGTAAAAACTTGCAAAAAAATTGCTTGAGTTTTAAAAATAATAGTTATTATGAGTGAGATTGTCACTCGTGCCATAGAATTCAATAATTATTTGACTGAATGTAGAGACTTGTCTTAGTAAACATCAATACTATGTACATCGTCCAGCTAATAATGGTATTTACGCTCTCGGCACTAGGTAAAATATATCCAGGTGCTTAATCACCACAAAAAGCTGCCCGCCTACTCTAGAAACATCAGAATTAGCCAAACGACGCTATAAATGCTTTGTATCGCCCCAAAAGCCCAGTTTCCAATTCCGATGCCCACATTAATCACAGCTAAAATTTGGGGGCTGATGACCTTAGTTTAATAGTTTTGCACTTCCGTGTATTGTTTGTGATCGTTGTGCCAGGAATGAGTCACAGATCAGGCATAAAAGCCACGCTTTTCCGCTCAATTAGTTCTTGGCGGTTCGTATTTTATTAGCTTTCAGCGTCAGGACAGAAAAGCAACGCACTTGCTAAGAGCACCTGATAGGTTAAAAAATATTTATTGTACGCTCTTTTTCTTTCTCTTCCTGGCTATATATCCCACATGGTGGTGGGGTCAGCCTTCTTTATTTTTCTCCTCCACTTCGCCCTGTCCTCGGCCTCGACATATTCGGTGGAACTCCGTACTCCCTCATGTCGTTTGGCACTAAATCTCTCCATCTCTTTTTGGTTCTGCCTCTCGATCTTCGACCGGTGATGCAGAGATGCAGCGCCGGTATGTGCACAATACATACTCATTTTAATTAAATAAATACTTTTTTTGTAATGGGCTTGCTCTTGATTCTAGACTTAACCAGACGTGGCGTAGACAGAGTGGCACTTCTACTCACCGACGGAACACACCATTAGTTATGGATGTTTATAAAATCCGGTACGGCTATGCAATAAGAGACATATTTCATAGACACTGGTGCCTCTACTTTTGACAACACAATGACGTTCGCATTATTAAGCCATTCAATGTTATTGAGTGATAAAATCTTCATCTCTCAATTGTACACTTAAGATGTGGTTGCTCTTAATCCCTAGCAATAATAATTACAATTTACAATCTAAAGAGGTTTAGATTTTGGTCGACTGTACCGATTCTATTGCCATGATAGTTGTAGTATTTATTCATAAATGATTAAAAAAAAACGTTTGTGTACATATAACGTGTTTTACAAAAATTATGTAAAGAATGAATTGGTAAAATAATAAGCATAAGATATGCATCAAAAATCCGTTTATAGTAAAATTATGGTAAAAAATGCTTTTACTGTTTTCTTTGTACTGTGTGTCTATTAAGAGAGTGTTCTGCGTCAGTCATTAATGTCCATAAGCACGCTATTTTAAGGCGAAACTGTTTGCCTAACATTTGACTTAGTAAGTAAGTCAGTACTAAGCAGTCTAGTAAGTAAGTAACTTAGTAAGTCTATGAAGATCGTTATTATTTGAAATCCTTTTTTGCATCATAATAACACATCAGAATAAATGATAGTACGAGTCAACAAGTAACTTGTAAATGCCAAAAATAATTAAAAAAAACAGCTATAGCTATAAGTTTATAGTATTTATGTTTCTGAGTATGCTGTGTTCTTGGTCTTTGGTCTTTGAGTATTGTCACAGATAACCTAATCATAATAATGAACAATGTCCTCCTAGCTGAATTTCGACTGCGGCGGTCAATCTCCACAGAGATGAGCCAACTGAGCGGGAGATATTATAGTCCACTCTCTGTTCCTTCACTCTTATAGTTCTGTAAGACGGAAATTCGACATGACGGAAGAGAAATCAGGCGCAGGACCAACGACTCAACGTGCTTTCCGAGGCACAGGGGTGTTAACACCATCAACTTCCTGACTCCGGAGCGGTTTCTGAGTTATTTCAAGATAGAAAATCCCAGAAACGAATTTCGGCCTGTCTGGAAATGACTGCCTAGTGGTTGGTCTAGTAGTCAGCACGCTGGTTACTATCCACAAGGTCCCGGGTTTGTACGAGCCATACTCCACCATGCGGGTTCAGTGCGGATTGGTGGAAGGGGTTTTGGCAAGTGACCAACCTTACTGTTAGATGTTAACAAGCCACCCTAGGGTCTCTGACTAGGCTTCACGACTAATATCAATAGATTTTAGCCGGGACGAACTGATTTACGTGTATTCCGAAGCATGGAGATACTTGTCATGGACGTCGCTTAAATGGTCGGAATGGTACCATAACACTAAAAATTCTTAAACAAAGTGTGATTATGACAATGATGAAATGATCAGGCTGTTCATGCTGACCGAACGAGTTAATTATTTTTGTAAATTACCAAGGTACTCTAAACTGAACTTAATTCCCTTCGTCCAGCATGAAGTAAGGAAATATGATGTTCTAATATAATTAATGATTCATCCGCTTCTCTGATATCCGGCGTGGAAGTATAATTGAATCTTGACTGAAACTTATCCTTACTGAGACTCGGACCTAATTGTTTTAGATTACATGACTTTCGTATTTCCATTTAGGGATCC
The DNA here is from genome assembly GCA_949316185.1 of Pyrausta nigrata. Taxonomy (NCBI): domain Eukaryota; kingdom Metazoa; phylum Arthropoda; class Insecta; order Lepidoptera; family Crambidae; genus Pyrausta; species Pyrausta nigrata. Next base: position 13,439,717 of record OX438952.1, read on the forward strand.
GTAGAAATTGTAAAACAAAGGCCAATCACAGAATAAGCTAAAATGTTTCTGGGGTAACTCGAAAATGAAACAGCTGAGAATCGAGAGTAAAACAGTGTTTTACCTCGTGCCATGGACTTCTTTCCTCATAACATCACAAGAAAAATTGAGAGTGCATTTATGAACTGCGAAAACACTTGTGCACTAGTATATAATCACCATCATCGTAGCGTCATCCCGGTAGGGCATTCGCGCGCGAGGGCCCAGGGTCCGCTTTGGACCATGATCCAGGATATGGCAGATTAGGTTATTTACATTGGAGCGACTGCCGTCTGACCTCCGTAACCCTGTAAACCGGGGAACCTGAGCTTGGATCACGGTAACACATTCACGATGTTTTCCCTCACCGTAAGAACATCGGTTAGTGAAACAACTACTGTACATAAATCAAAATTAGACAGATAGGGTTTATCATGTATACAGGGTGTCCGGGTTTTAACTAGCGATAATTTAAGGGCCTTTTATTTATCAAATTTTAAAGAAAGTTCAAAAAAAAAATTATTTCATTTTTTGGAAATATTTTTTGGTTAAGTTATGTAATAGGTTTAAAAAACTATTTTAACTGTTTGAAATTTTTAGATTCTTCAAGATTTCTTTATTTTTTTTCTCTATGACGGTTAAATAGTACTATAATAAAATTATTAAAATGGCTTATTCTTCAAAAAAAGGAATTTTGAAGGGGTCGGGGGGGGGGGGGGGGAGTTAGAACCCAGCATGGAAGTTTTTTGTCGATAACATTTGATGAACTAATAGCCCATTAATTTAAGATGCCCAGATGAATTATCGCTAGTCCAAACCCGGACACTGTATAATAGGGTATATGCTTCTAAGATGAGTATCTTAGTACATACACTGCTAGTATGTTAACATCACTACGTCTCCCTGGTGTCTCGCCATGATTAGATTTGCTTGTCAATTACATCATGCTCGAACAGGATCCAATCACGGTAGATATACATATACCAGTGTAGATAAATATCTACACTTGTATATTCCTGCACTTGTGTCCATATTCTATACAGGTTGGCGTGGTATTATGTATTTCCTTACGTGCGTACCTTTTTTTCAGCTGCTTTCGCAGGCAGCAAGTTTAAACGTTTGACTTTTAACTTCTTCTAAATAAAAAGTAATTTAGATAATTTCGTTCATTTGAAGGAAGATATTTAGTAATTTTGGCCCAGTTAGGCAAAGGTGGGGGGGGGGGGTTCAAATCCTACCCATGTGTAAATTTTTGGTTTTTCTTATTTAAACTTAATACTGTAATTGCTAAATTAATTAGACTAAGGATAACATAATGTGTTTATAATATATTCACCCTATATGCTTAGCTATTTGTTCACGTCCAGTGTAATATGGATGGGTAATGTATTAGGGCCGTTACACTCTGTGTATTACATATTTAATTATAAATTTTACTGTAAACATAATTATGTTTATTCATTAATTGATAAGTATTATATTAACTATCAAAATAAACTGTTATTGGTAATGCATTGATATTATTGTTATTTATTTAACCAAGTGGCCTCATCACATCAAAATAAACGTATAAAATAAATGTTATTACTAACAATATATTTAAAAATATATTAATTATGCATTAAGTATCTACGTATTAAGTATTTAGTTTCTGTTAACAACCCTATAGTGTTCAACATTTGCAATGTTAATTATTACAATACGGAAGGCATACCGGCAGGTTTCAGGAGCACTGAGGGTAGATTGTAAAATTGTATCCAGAAGGCTCTGACCGATATTACCTAGATAAGAAAACATAATTATTTAAAAAAAAGACTTTTCACTAGCTCCCGTTTGATACCCATAATGATATGGTAAGAAAAATAAACAACGCCCTCAATTTTTTTTTAATTTGTGGGCGCCATTTTTAAAATTTGTATAGCTTATAATTATATGTCACTACAACTATTCTGAATATAATTATATGTCACTACCACTATTCTGATGACTTTAACGACAACTCATATGTTAAAAACTGTCCAGCCGTTTGGGCTGTAGGGCGTGCCAAAAAAATGGACATACGTACCTACACACGGCTGCACGTCAGACTAACCCACTTTGACCTTGTAACCACCTCTATTCCCTATGCAATAAAAGCTGTTTTCGTAGTTCATATGGGTAACCTGACGTGCTGCCGACTGTACATACGCTCGAAAAACATTACCTTCCTTCTGATGCAGTCAGGTAAAAACATACATAATTTATAAAATAATTATTTTTATAACTTAGCAATTATTTTGCAAGTTTTTACGAAATTTAATTGAATTTCGTAATTTATATAAGTTTTAAATAAGAAATCAAAACTTCGCACACAGGTAGGATTTGAACTAACGACCTTTGGCTAACCGGGCCAACGCTCTTACCGACTGAGCTACTGTGCAATTCATCCAACCGTGTGAAATTCTTGGTCTCTTTTATCTTACGTCATTGCGTGACGGCAGCGACATCCCGACCCGATGATATTAAAACTTATATAAATAAGAAAGGACACTGCGAGTGTTAAAAAATATTAAAAACTATACATAATTTACTTGTAAACCCTGATTGGAACTACTGTACTATGTTTATTGTACTAGAATTGAAACTAGGTGCACTTATTGCTATTCCTATATTGCTATTCCGCGCCAAGGCATCAAGTTGCATTTTAATTGTATAATTACTAAGGCAAGTTGCACCACCTTTTTAACCGTAGCTACGACAATAACCGATGTTCTTCGGATGTAGTTTGACAGATTTTTGACGTTTGAAATAGTAAGAGTAAGACGGTGCAGTGTGCAACATAGTTGTGCACTTTATTTTGACCGCCAAAAGTCAGTTTTATTTTATGAACTTTGACAGATTTTTGACAACTGTTTAATAATAATGTCTTACTAGCCGAATTTCGACTACAGTGACAATCTCAACAGAGATTAGCCGACTGCGCGGGAGATACTATAGTGCACAAGTAAGTGCGCAATACACAGGTGCACTCTCTGTTCCTTCACTCTCATGATTCGGTGAGACGGCTGTCCGACATGACCGTAGAGAGATCAGGCGCAGGACCAACGGCTTAACGTGCTTTCCGAGGCACGAGGGTAAGAACACCACCAACTTCCTGACTCCAGAGCTGTGCTGAGTTATTTCAAGACAGAAAAAACTAAAACCCCGGACCTCGTTAATAGTACCCAGAGTGCTGACCACTAGACCAACGAGGCCGTCGCTTAGGTATCGTTCCACAGAGCTTGAGGCCCAGTTTTGTCTTTTCTATTGACAAAAGATTCTACACGTTCCGAAATTCTCAGTTCATGTTCAAGAAATTCGTTTTCTTAAACCGTGTCCCAATGCTGAAAAAGTCGTGCGTAAACTTCGGGCTCTAATGCTGGGGTCACACTAGATGCAAACGCCGTTATGGTGCACCGTCAAATTCAAGTGTATAGACCGACAAGTTGGTGCGCAACCTTTCTGTGATCGCCAAGGGTGCGGGGGATGAGGCATGCTTGATTTCAGCGGTGGTTATACAGGGAAGAGGATTTCTTTAGAAAGTCGCGTGCGATTGGCGCTTCTACACCCCCGCACATTTTGCGGAGGCTTACGCACAGTAAAATTGCCAGACTATATAGTTAGAAATTGACATGCCAATTAGAAAGGAATTCATTTTGGCTATTTTTATCAGCGTTATTGTATTTAACCCCATATAATAAAATATAATAGTTACAAAACGCAGGAGTCTTAAAAGACGCTGGTTTTTATTGCTTAATGAACTTGCCAAATTGCTGATTTTTAAATTTTTGGCGTTCATAAGTGGCATTTTCTGGCCTAAATTGAATAAATTATTTTTGACTTTGACTTTGGACATTGAAGGTGAACGTCAGTGTGTGTGACCCGAGCATTATGAAAACGGAATTCGAACCGGAAAAGTGTTTTGCCGGTTTGTGATAATCGGGAATTCGTTTTTATTTGTCCAAAGATTCAGAGAACAATTATTAGTCGGTTATATTTCAGCTTTCAGAGCTTTGCCTAAAGCTGATTGACCTACGTATCAGCATAGAAACTTTTTTCAGTTATGAATCCATACTAATATTATAAGTGCGAAAGTGTGTCTGTCTGTTATTTATTTCTTCATGCTTAAACCGTAAAACCGATTTGGATGTAATTTGGATTAGAGATAGTTTGAGATAGTTCGGAACTCTTATATTTATACTACTCTAATATTTATCCTTCCTTTAAAGAAGTAAAAAGTAGGGTGGCAGTTTGTATGGGGAATCCGACTGGTTGTTTCAGAATTTGCGCAAGCGAAGTCGTGTATAACAGAAAGTGTGTGAAACAAAGAGAAGAAAATAGGTGGTCCGGTGTGGCTTAAGGATTTTAGCCGGATAGACGTCAGAGTGTATAGTGCGATTTTTATTTGACAGCTTGAAGCGCTAACTATTGACCATGTGTGAAAAATTTTATAGGAAACTATGTAGCAGTTCCCCGCTACATTGCCCGCGCCAAAAGTAGGATTTTCCATACGAACTTTCGTCCCCCATTTCACCCCCATGAGGTTTTTTAACGCGACAAAAAGTAGCCCATTCCAGGGCCTCAAACTATCTTTTTATCAAATTTCATTTAAAAGTAGTTTCGGAGCCAAGAATCAAATCTTTTTCTTTACAATATTAGTGTAGATGCAGGATTTGATAACGTGCCGTGTTCTAGGGGTGCTGACCAAATTCGAATACGAATATACAATACAAATTTGAGCGCGTGAAAAACCCGCACTAAGCCCTAGATTTTTAACAATAGGTCAAACAACCCCGGGTGATTTTACATTATACAAATAAGTACTTAACGGTGTAATCCATCCAATAAAGTTTTATAAAACGTTGGGTCACATTCGATTCCCAGCTCATGAAATGTGCTCATTCCGTTTCGTGGATTTGTTTTGTGGCCACGCGAAGTCTCCGAGCTGTATACGGGTAAAAGATAAAGCTTAACAGAGAGCTTTGAATATAACAAATTGTTTTCTAACCTAATTTAGAATTCGTGCGTAATTTATTACAATTTGTTTCATAAAAAACTTGCCAGCTCCGTATACGGGATAAGATTTACCTGTGTCCTTTGTAGGGTTTTCAACTATCTCCATACTGAATTAAATTGAAATCTCATTGGCTTAGACGTAAAAGGTAGACAAAAGTACATAGACAAATACTACTTTTACTTTCGGATTTTTTTAAGAAATACTAACGGAAATAGGATCAATTATAAGATCATTGAACTTAAGTTGCCCATTTCAGATATGTATGATCAGTGTTGCATATTTCACGTGCAATAACTGTACAGATAAATGTTGACCTGAAAATGTTAGCAATTCAGGTTAGAGCGGCCCGGTGCAAATGGGTTGTGAAATCCTTACTCCACATTCAATACAAATGTAAACTGAAGGTGTTTTTAGTGTACGTTTAGATAATTCAAAACACCAGTAGTAAGATTCATTGTAAATTGTGTAATTCTTATGATGGAGACTGTATCTACTTACATTGCATTACCTAGATTTAGACAAAGACTTTTCATCGTGAGTATAAAAAAGGCAGACAATAATTTTACTCTAACTGCACAATTCATAAGGTGTGATATTTAATATCAAGTTTATTTAAAAGATACAGTTTTGTAGCAGATAATGTATAGAAATATGGTTATCTATAATTTTGATAAACTCACCTGGTCACTATGTTCTGCCCCTTTTAATTATTTAATATTTTAGTAGATTTACTAATTTAATATTTTAATATGTTCTGCCCTTATATTTGTTTTAGGTGTCAATTAAAAAATACTAAATCTTGTGTAAAAAAAATATAGTTATCACAGAAAAATAATTATTTAACTGCAATAATTAAAAAGACAGTTCTGATAATAACGAACTAAGAGGTCAACTATCACAACAAAACCAAACAAACATCCGGTGAGATTGTCAAGAATATTAGTTTTTTTTTTAATACCTCTCCTCAACTATTATGCTGCGACTCCTAAACACAATTTAAAAATTGGTACTTACACAAAAAAACACCGGCTCTCAAAATCCAAAAGCACACGAACCACTTCACAAAGCCATAGAACCACGATAACTCTCGCAGACACCCGGGTAATATGAAGCCAGCGACCACGTGCGTCTCCAACGAAATACGAACGCAGACTGCTAGCTTACTTGGTCCTACTCATAAAATTCGGCTGTGGACCCGACTAGTGATCTAATTGACAATGATAACATTATTAAACGTTTATCCAAATGTTGTGATAGCGATAATTTCTGATGCACAGATTTAGGGTATTGACAAACAAGCAATGCAGCAGACAATACAGACATATTAGATCAATCGCAGTCAGAAGTATAAATAAACTCATATTTTGTTGACGCAATGGATTAGTCAGTGGTGCATTTCTTGCTTTAATTCTATTTATTAGATTACATGATCGGATCAATAAGGTAATGAGATTTTTTGTGAAAATTTATAATTACAGTTTATATTCATAAACTTTCGTTGTAGATATATTTTTTTAAGAACAATTTCAGAAACAGGTAATACATATTATGTGGTTAAATGAAATATGTAGTTATACCTGTACCTTAAAAAGTACACAAGTTTAAATTTCTTTGTCAATCAATATAATTATATTAATTATTTATTTAACTATTTATACTTGAGTAAAAAAACTTAACCGTTTTTATATATCTTAATTAGTATTCATAAACAGAATCAGAATATTTATTTATACTTGTGCACAATTAGTGCACAAGTTTTGCCATTAAAAACAGCATGCAAAATTTAAACATTGACATAATAATAAATAAGTAATGTCATTAATTCGGTACAAATGTGTTATAAAATTACTTTGAAAAAATTTATTAAATCATATTAAATAAATTAAATCATGTCAAATTAAATAAATTGTATTAGGATTCGTCAATAAAGTCTTTCATGTCATATATTCTTTCATCAATAAGCCACCTATATAGTTTTGATTTGAATTGTACAATGTTTAGGTTTTTGATGGTATCTGGAATCCTATTATATATTTTAGACCTTGGGATAATGTCTAACATAAGCTTATTAGGATCCCTTTGCAATCTTGCGTTCCTGTCAATTGCTTTGACAAACATATTGGTATTTCTTCAACATAAATTCTTCATATTATTTTTCTTTACAAAACAGCTTATTTCAAAAATATACAATGACGGTAGCGGGAGTAAATTTAAACTAACAAATGCTGTTCTAAAAGACACTATTATTATATTTAGTTTGGACCTTATCGGTCTTATACAGCTTTGATAACAATGAAATCAAATGTATGTCTATCCAACATAGCTCAGAATTTTTCAGCCCTTTGATTGGATTTGTATGCGCAGCGTACACCTTGAACCTTTTAACTCCAAACACAAACATCAGTGCACATTTTTACCCTATTCGCTCCAAACACAAATAAATTGGTATAATATACTTGCATTTCGCGGCTTGCAAGCCATAACTGTGTTTGCATGCGTGGGGTACGTATTCATCAAGATTGCATTCAATATCGTACGTGACCCAGACCATACATACGCCTGCGGTCTGTGGTTTCAGAGTGAAACACTGGAAATAATAGTGCTTTTTTAAATTAAATTATAAGTTACTGTATATGGTAAATATGTACATGACAAAACCATGGATCCGATAAAATACTTACCCCTTATTAATAATGAATTTGCCATTGCTATATTACTATAATACTGCTACTTAGTTTACGGCAAGTTTGAAATTTAAATGACAGATAGGGAACATGACATTTCAAATTAGCCGTCTCATGTACATATAATCAAGTGTTATAGCAGTATCTAAATCATTATTACAACCTTGACATTTCGAATGAAGCCCGAAAAAAATAGTTTAGTTAATTATTACCGTAACATAATAAGATCGCACGATATTCAGGGTACGTTGCACCTGAACCAGTGTATATTGCTATTGCTGATGGCTAAATTTATTGTTAGTTACACTGAGCCGAGGATTCCCTACTTAAAATACCCTTTGCTCTAATATAAAATTCGTGAAAACTTTTCGAAAAATGTAAAATCGACAAGTCATTAGCTCGACAGTTTGCTATTCGTTGCATCAAAATCTCGAATGACATAAACGCGAAGGATAGAATCCGTGAAGTAGTTATCTCGAAGCTTCATTAATAATTAATAATAATAAATAATTATATATTTTTAGGGTTCCGTAGTCCGACAAGGAAACCTTATAAGATCGTTCAGTCCGTCCGTCCTAGTCTGTCACAGCAGAATATCTTCTACGTTTATGTACTGATTTGCATGTAACTTGCTTCGAGGATACTTCACATATAGATCTCATTTTTAAAAATACAAAAAATAAAATTACCTCTTTTTAAGGGTACCTCCCCATACATGTAAAATACTTCTGTAATTATAAATAAAATAAAAATATATACTTTTTTTGCCTATACTGTCTAATGTTTAAGTTAATGGTACGGAACCGTTTGCGCGCGAGTCTGACTCGCACTTGGCCGGTTTTTTATAATTTTTCTGAAGAAAAAAATTTTACATAAAATTGAACTGAAGTATCACGGACAACAATTCAAACGTTCTGTAAAAATTACTTCTCATGATCGTTCGATATAAATATAACTCAAGTACATACCTACCCAGGTGCAACTAAGCCTAAATTTTATCGGTTCTACTGCACACTATTATTTTATCTCTAAGTGAAAGAGTAAACTTCGGCTATAAACACGTTGCCTGGTCTCATTATTGCACTAGATGTCATATACCACCGGTTCTCTTCCACAGGGACAGAATATACGTTTCTGGAGCTCAAGTACTACCTTACTTTGAACCTGAGACCACCTCTATTCCCTACGTAATAGAAGCTGCTCTCGTAGTTCAAATGTGTACCTAACCTGACGGGCAGACTGTACCTTGCAGATGGCAGGTCGTAAATACTGGTAGGATGAGAGAACGTTGAAAACATCTATTCTAACTATTATTCCATTTTATTATATTTTAGCCAGGTTGCAGACTTTCAGTTACTCCATGATACCCAAAATTAAATTAGAGCTTATAGAACTCAGTAGTCATAAAGAAATATGTGTAAATATCTGTATATTTATTTATGACTCCTGAGTTCTAAATTGAATTTTGGGTATTATGGAGTAACTGAAAGTCTGCAACCAGGCTAAAATATTAAAAAATGGAATGTAGGTAATGTAATAGAGTAACTGAACTTTTGCACGTAAGGAAAAATTATTACTTAATCTTGACTACATTAGGTTACTCGTAGTTTTTTTTTTTCAAAAGATATTATATTACCGAAAAGAAAAAAAAATCTTGTACATTATTTCTATTACGAAGTGTTTCCCCTTACCCTTAGATCTGGAAGAGATCCCTCTCAGCGATAAGAGCGCCTTATTGGTGCATCTTTTTCTGTAAATTGTATTGTTACTTTTAGGTGAGCAATAAAGAGTTATCTACGACGTACATACAGTCGACAGCTCGTCCAGTAGCCCATTTGAACTTCGAAAACAGCTTTAAGGTAAAAGTGGGGTTGACTGGCTTGCGGCCGTGTGTACCATATTATCATGACAAAAACAAAACTTTTGTCGATAACCCAACCAATTCGTTTTTCGTGCGCTGAATAAATGCTAATTACGTATTTTACTTATTACATTTTCTGTAAACTATAAAAAAAATAATAATATAACGTTTATTTTCTCAGCACAAAAAAGAAATACAACACAACAGGAATACAAACAACTATATAAATGGAATAAGCTAGCGAACCAAATACAGCAGTAATATTCATGTGACAATAATATACAAAAAAAACATTACCTATATATCGGAGAGCAACTTTACACGCAGCTATTTAACTTACATAAGGTTGCCCGTATTTGCAGCCATAATTTACATGAAATTGCCTGTATTTTAGGTCCTAGGTAGGCTTCTATTTCGCTCGTGTTGGGTTGTAGGTTTGAGTGAAAAGGACAGCAGGAATAGAAAATACGGACATTAACTTACAGAATCCCTTCACAGAATAGGGACTCTGTAGAGATACTTACCTCACTCTAATGCTCAGAGTATTTACGGCTAGAGATGGACTAGCATCCTGAAGGAATAAAACCAACGCAGCATCAAGTGTATTAATTCCGGGGTACATAACGTTGGTATTGTAAGAGTATGTGGCGGTCAACTTGAGTGCACTGTAAGGTGACGATACTTAAGTATTTTTCGGGATTTTTCCGGTTTTGATTGCGTGCAAAAATGCCCAGACGTTGTAATAAGAGACCTTCAAATTGTGGTTATTTAATTCGCAAAATAGTTCCTGAAGGCACATCAAAGTTAGGTACTGTTGGAAGTATGTAGGTTATCTATACAAAAACAGCTTTTATAACGTACGTAATAGAGGCGGTCTCATCGTCAAAGAGGGGTAGTCAATAATCAAAAATTAAAATTAGTTAACAACTCTGAGTGCGGCAGTAAGATTTTTAGACTAAAGGCATGTGGAGTTAGATAACCTTTTTAGGGTTCCGTAGTCCGACAAGGAACCCTTATAAGATCGTTCAGTCCGTCCGTCCTGATCTGTTACAGCAGAATATCTTCTACGTTTATGGACTGATTTGCATGTAACTTGGTTCGAGGATACTTCACATATAGATCTCATTTTTAAAAATACGAAAAATTTTAATTCCCTTAAAAACAGTATAAACTAAAAAAAAAATTTTGCCTATACTGTCAAATGTTGTAAGTTAATGGTACGGAACCCTTTGTGCTCGAGTCCGACTCGCACTTGGCCGGTTTTTTGTATGTAAACCGAAGACATTTTTTTATTATTGCTTTACAATATTCATTTAAAAAGATGACAGAGACTGATAGAAAAGATGCCAGAGAGTGACAGATGAGAAAAATGACGGTACCTAGTTGAAACATTATCAAATAATCCTGACATGTCCAATAAGTATCAACAACAAAAATGTCTGCCACATATTATATTTTTTACTTAAAACTACCTCACTAACAGCTTCTTTATAAACTTGCAACTGGATATCAAATAAATTGTCTGGAACAATATGACCAACTTTTGTGATGACATAATCAATTGCAACGATCGCACTAACTCATAATCCCCAAGGTTACTGCCGTGAAGACTGATATTAGTCAATGTTTACGCACAATCACACACCTATTTGACACTCCATTTTAAGTAAAGCCATAAATCTAAAGCCTAAAACGTTTTAAACTTCATATTTTTGCAACAATCTTTCTCTTAAATAGATTTGAATATCTTCAACAATTGGGGTGTTTACTTAAGTAAATATTGCACAAAAAAATCAAATCCCACCTCGCACCTGAAGACCGTTGATGAATAGTACAATGTGTGCAATATTTACTTAAGTAGACACTTGCAAATAATTTAAAAAAAAACTCTCTTTCACACTGACAGCTAAGCTCGTAAAATATTACCCGCTTCTATGTGGTCTAGTGGTTTGTAGGTTATAGCCATGGTTATAGGTAAGATTCTATACCGTGTGGTACAATTGGCCACACATCAACTTACCCAAACCTGTCAAAATGTGTCTTATAATATGATACGGAACTCTTTGAAATCAACGTAAGTTTGAATTAAGGTTGCAAAAGTTTGACAGAGCAGGATATTTGATTTGTAGCCTACTGTACATTTGGTTTGAAACCTAACAGGGGTTAATACCCCTCAAAATCGACCGTCATTATACTGTAGTCACTAAAGCAATAAAAACTACAAGGTAACAAAAACGTTAATCCTATTCGTGCATGATTTAGAAGCCTAAAAGAGCATGCAAAATGCATTTCTTGTTTCGGTTGTCCGTGGTAAATCCAAAATGATGGGTAACCCGACCTCTACGAAGAGCTCCAAAGGGGTTTTTCTTTATTGGTGCTACCAAAAGTGCTCGTAAAGTGAATTCTTTGCTCTTCACTCTTGATCGACGGTATTAATAATTCAGCCTAAGTAATTGCATTACCTACATAATATAGGTATATACCTACTAATAAAACTACTCTGCCCAATCCGATGTCTTTTCAGTTTTATAAAATAAACATTGTATTTTTATAAAATAGAAAAACCTATTCCAATTGATTGAGAATTATCAAATATAAGTGAAGTTTTATTTTTCAGTAGACCCAGAAGTATGACAATTTTTTCTAAATACTTGTATCTGCCCATACATAATCCCGTATTTATTCTGTAACATAACATACGTTTACCAATTCTTGAGAAAGTCTGAAACCCTTTGGCAATAACTTCCCGCAAAACTGTTGCTGACATTTCAAACGTGAATCATTCTTAATATACGCTCCGTAAGGCAATGAGTGGATCTATGTACCGTGACCGTAAAAGCCTTACCAGGAAGAAAGAAATTAATAAGTAGTTGGTATGGTAAAAAAAGGGCGGCTTGATAACTTCTGACAGTAAGGTTTGTCACTTGCCTTACATACACCCCTCCACCAATCCGCACTGAGCCCGCGTGGTGAAGTATGGCTCGTTCCTCCTCATAGTTGAGGTGAGGCCTTTTCCCAGCAGTGGGATCTAATAGGCTGACTTATTTATGGTAAAAAAAAACATTTTTTTTAACAACTACTTTACGGACAACCTCATTGGAAAGGAAATGTCAATGTTCCTCTGCTATTGTTTGTTCAAAATAGACTTCCGGGCACTAAAACTATTTCACTCTCCATAATTATGTAATAAGTACCTAAAACAAAAAAGTATATATGATATCGCATAAGCTTTTAATCCGAACGAAAATTAACAGATGAACGAATCTATTTTTGAAGATACGTGAATATAGTCACCGTTACTGTACTGGCCATATTTACACTTTCTTTTCTTAAAGCCTACAAACTTTAACAGCTTTATGATTTGAGGCGTTCGGCGGCCAGAACAAATACTTGAGTTTTTTGTTTAGATTTAACATAATTTGAAAGGTTGTTTTTAACTCTTTTAGGTTCTTGAACTGGATACAAAGTTCGCAGTGATGCAATACAGGTTACTCCTACGACTTCCCACGTAACTAGTCCGCCTTAGAGTCTAGACCTCAGTTTCGGAGCCAAGGTTAGTAATCTTATAGATATCTTTATGATGTGTGCTATGTGCATTAGCTAAGAGCGTTGTCTCCTTACTTGCAAACCTTAAATATCATATTAATGAATAAACTGAGTTCCAAGTAAAAAAATCTGCAATGACTGTTTCTATCTAAGGATCCAGATTCTATGCGTAATTTCTCTTGGTTTCTGACATGATAGAAAAATTACTAAAGATGAAAAGATGATCAAGAATTATACAAACTCAAAGTTCTTAATGTCTTTCAGGAAAATATTAATACCCATCCATACCTAAGGGCAATCAAGGGCTGTATCCATTTGTATATAAATGAGCCTAACATTATTCCCTCCTAGCCCTTGATTACGTGTTTTCACACGGAAAATTTTTTTCGTGGTGAAGTAATATTTAAAGATGGCAAATTATTTAAATTTCGATATAAAAGTAAATGTTTTGATGCCCATCTATCCTCACTTGGTGACCTTGCTCGGTTCTATTTTGGAACGTCATAATGCACTCGTAAATACGTAAACTTCCCATAAACTTCAACAACAAAGAAATAAACTTGGCTGCAGATGCTGTTAACATATTACACAAATAATACATCAAATTAAAAAAGGTATGAAGCAATGGACTGAAAAGATGAAAAATAATGTTTTATCAAAATCTATGGGTGCCAACGTGGTTGACTTGTCTGAGGTGCCAACATAGAAGTTGTAACTCTTAAAGCTACTACGTTATTGCTGAGTGACATAAGCCTCTATATATTTTGTTTCTGTTAGTACCTACCCGGGCAAAGCCAGACGATTTGCTAGTACAACGTAATAGACATATAGTTACAATAAGCCACCCAAATATAATTAGTAAAATAAATCCAAAGGATATAATGTGTGTATGATAACGTATAGGTCATGTGTTATTATTAACTAATCGATATTACTTAAATTTATAAGTAGCCGCGCATGAGTAATAAGTACATACTTTGACAAAACGTTGTGGCTATTGAAATCATAATTATCGTATCACACACTAGTATTACATCAATATCAGTTCGTTCGGGTCTCGTTCGAGCTACGGGAATAGACCCTTTTTTATTTTTCACGCGGAGGATATGCTTTACGCATACCCTACTGATGGCAGCAGGTTATGTGGGACTCCCTTGACGGGTGGCAACGAAACCGCTGCAGACCCGTCAAGTATAACGGGAGTAGACCCCTGCAAGCCTAGTACCTACCTAACTCGATAGCTTTCAAACTGAAGTCTGGAAAGCAATTAAGTTTGAAAACCATTTAAAATCCATCTACATTAAGCTTATCTCCAAATTAATTATTAAAGCTATGGCGTTTACGATTTCAATTCTGAATCAGTCACTTAGTGCTTTTTCATTATTTCAAAAGCTATTATTGCTATCAAGGCGTCAGTTTAAAATACTAGCATATCACAAGACTACCTTGTTGGTCTAGTGGTCAGTACGCTGGGTACTATCCACGAGGTCCTGGGTTCGAATCCCGGGTCGGGCCGAGAGTGTTTGGGTTTTTCTGTCTTGAAATTAATTAGACACAGCTCCGGAGTCAGAAAGTTGGTGGTGTTAACACCCCCGTGCCTCGGAAAGCACGTTAAGCCGTTGGTCCTGCGCCCGATCTCTCTACGGTCATGTCGGACTGCCGTCTCACCGAATTATGATAATTATGAGAGTGAAGGAACAGAGAGTGCACCTGTGTATTGCGCACAAACTTGTGCACTATAATATGTCCTGCGCAATTGGCTAATCTCTGTTGAGATAGGCCGCCGTGGTCCAAATCGGCTAGGAGGACATTATTATTATATCACAAGATCTTGCAACCATCATAAGTTGCTACTTATGATGATTGCAAGATGCTTCTTGTTACAACAACTTTTACTTTACAAAGCTTAACAAACAATATTGTTGCATTAAACAGAAGTATCGGGGCTAGAAAATCAAATCACAAAATCGACATAGTAACAGTACATTTCTGAGATTCTATTCATCTATTATGTAACACTGGTTCACTGTTCGCCGAATACTATTCGGTTCGTTGCCTCTCATATCGGCGACTACCCGGCTAAACTGCCTTCTATGACCATAGAGTAAAGAACTAACATAATAGTGTAAGCCTGAGATAAAACTTTTTTTTTCATTGATATTGATGACATTTGACCGCAATCTCAGCTGATGGTAAGCGACGATGCGGCCGGGGGTAGGTCATAGAGCCTGTATACTTTTTAAAATAAGCTTGGCAAATAGTGAGTAGGTAAATTTCTACGATTCGCCCCGAAGCAGGGCATATAAATTAAGTTGAGACGTGTATAAGTGCACCATGTAAGTCTACATGCATAAATAAATGACTTTACTTTATACTCGTACCTATTAGGCGAACAGTGACCGGTTAGTTTTGCTTCCAGTTAACCACCTATCCCACTGTTTAACATCGAAATTATAAACTGCTGTTTTCAGTGAGGGTAAAGCAGTAAAATTATTGTTATTATTTCGATGTTAAAAATGCACTTTCAACAACCAACATGATTTGAATGATGAAAAATTGAAGGAAGATTAGTGGTGATAGAAACCTAATAAAATACTGCAGCAAGCCATCGAAAATATGAAAATTAAGGTGCTGGGACACTTAGTATGGCATGAAAAGCTCATAGAACGAAAGGTTGAAGAGGAAAGGAAATCAGAAAGTCACACATGGCCCACATAAAAGATAAATATAATATTTAATTTAATTTACATCAATGTACATTAGTAATATATATACAACTTATTAATAAAAATTAAGATAAATTATTTAATACAACACAAAAACAACCGGGCAGATGAGAGGCTGCAAGTGTGTCGACACAGGTAGCGTCCCAAACAAGAGCCCGACCCATCCGCCAAGGAACAAGTGACATCCCGTCTGGTCTCTTGCCATCATCACGCGCGATACCGTTCGGCTCGAGTAAAGCTGGCACGTTGATAAAGGCAAGAGCCCGACGGATGATGTCGTTGATGCTGGCATGATGCAAAAATCGGCCTGCACTTTTAATACAGGAGAGTCCGTGATGTCCCAACGAGCCGACATCAGTACCACAAGGACATCTGTGTGGAAGGCAAACCTCAGCACCAACACGCAGACCTATCGCGACTCGTAGAGTTTCTGAGTCCAAAAGGGTTCCCACGTTGGCCGAAGGATAGGCCTGAAGCCAGTATCCTGCTTCCTTGGTGGAAACTGCTTTTAGTTTGGCTAGATCCGCGTTGTTAGTGTTACTGTCAATAAGACTTTTCAAAATAGACTCGACCGCCGAGGCCTTTCGACCACCGACCACCTCCACTCTGTTAACCAAAATATCAAAAAACACGTACAATATATTACTGATTGACTATTCGAAAGCTTTCGATAGCTTAAAACATCCACAATTTTTTGCATCACTCCTAAATCAAGAAGTCGAGCCTGCATACGTAAACCTGCTACGTAATATTTATGCAGATAGCACGGCCGCGGTAAAAATCAGCATAACAGGGCCTGCATTTAAAATGCAGAGAGGCTTCAAGCAAGGAGACCCGTTGTCACCAAAACTTTTTACAGCCACATTAGAGGAGGTTTTTAAGAAACTGGCAGATAAGTGGGAACAGAGGGGCATTGTCGTTGGCGAGAGAAGGTTAACCAACCTTCGATTTGCTGATGACATTGTACTATTTGCCTCTTCTGCCACGGAGCTAAGCTATATGCTCGAAGACCTGAGCATACAGAGCCTGGAGGTTGGACTTCAGATGAACATGGAAAAGACCAAGCCTATGACGAACAGTGTCAAGCGCAGAATATGCGTGGGGGAGGTGGAGGTGGAATATGTTCGTGATTACGTTTATCTTGGCCAAATAGTCTCATTCCAGACCAGACAAGATAAAGAGATAGCACGCCGCATCGAAAACGCCTGGAAGAGCTATTGGTCCCTTAAAACCTTTATGAAAGGCAAATTACCAATAAGCCTTAAGCGTAAGATCATAGACATGTGTATTCTTCCCATCCTCACGTATGGCGCCCAAACTTGGTCTTTGACTAATCGTCAGAGGTCCAGCCTGGAGGTCTGTCAGAGAGCAATGGAGCGCAGTATGCTGGGCGTAAAATTATCTGATCGCATTCGAAATACCGTACTGCGCTCCAAAACTCTCATTACTGATATCTCCACGAAAGCTGCTCAGTTAAAGTGGGACTGGGCCGGACATGTCTGCCGCATGTCAAACGACCTCTGGGCCAAGATATGCACCAAGTGGGTCCCTTTAAATGGAAAACGACCACGCGGTAGACCCAGAAGACGGTGGCGTGACGAGCTGGACTCATTTCGAGAAGACTGGGAGGCAATAGCCCAAAATCGTGGAGAGTGGAGAAAGAGTAGGGAGGCCTTTGCCCTGCAGTGGGACACAACAGGCTCGTAATAATAATAATAATAATAAAATAGACTCACAAGAAATTTGGTCCCAACTCCTTTGAATTTTAAGATCTGAAGGGAATTTATTCGGATATGCTATATCCCAAGCATTCGAAGTTTGCAGTAGAAGGCTGCAGGATACTTGCAACGAGAGTGGACGTGCTGTAAGATGAGGATAGAAAGGCAGGTAAGGAGACAGTGGAAATTTTGCGTGTCCCAATCCTACCAAAACGGATAGGAAGGGACGCTTGATCCCAAGACCGTTCCAAAAGACGAATGTTCAGAATCTTTTCCAAATGTGTTTTAACAAGATTGTCTAAATTATTAGTCAAATTTTGGAATTTCCAAAGATAAAGTGAATGTCATGTCGAACTAAGGAGTCGAAGAGATTGAATTAAGAAGAATATAGAAAACTTCTAAAGCCAGTCTGCCTGTGACCACGATCGGTGCAACCCGGTCGAAACGATAGGCAAAATTAAAGGTAAATGATGTTTTACCTACTATCCGTAGCTTTAATCCCCGTTTTAATGTGTTCTTATAGAGAAAACTTCACTGACTTTAAAAGCCTATGATCTAAATTCCGAAAAAAGTGGGTAGGCTGTTACTAGAGACATGACATCCCCGGCCGCATTGTCCCTTACCATCAGATGAGATTGCAGCCAAAGGTCTGCCTAATAATAAAAAAATTAACTTATAATAGCCGCTCTATATGTTTTAGGTCTATGTCAGTTCTCACCACTGGGAACGGGAATATGTATGTTTTCTACATTTTTCGAGTTTTAAGACGTAACTTTTTCCAAGCCTAGCTGAAAGCGCTGAAATTCAGAGTAAAATGTTTCGGCGAGAGTTTATTTATTAATGCCTCTGCTTGAGCGAAGAAACTTGTTATACTAGTTCACCAAGTTAATACCGAAGTGTGACAAAATTTTCATACTTGATTTTGCGTAACGATAAAATATTTATCCACGCAAAATCATTGATTGAATTTTTACTCGTATTTCATGGAAATATCATACAGAAGTTTCCAGACAGATTATTAAACTTTTTAAGATCAGTGGGTAGTTGAAAAACCTTAGAAAAAGTTCTTTAAAAAAAGTTCTGCATAGTGCCAAACCTTCTAATAAAATAACTCCTAGGCTTATAATGTTGATATTAAAGTCGAGAAGAAAGCATCGGTGGCGTAGTGGCTAGCGGGTCTGCCTCTCATGCATGAGATCTAGGTTCGATCCCACGTGCCGCCGTGTGACTTTTTCTGAGTTATGTATACTAATTGTTTCGCTATACCGATACCTTTACCTTGCCGTAATAAATTACGGTGAGGTAAAACAACTTGAAGAAACCCGCTTCATTCAGGGTGAGTCAGGCGACTGAATGTGTAACCGTGATTCAAGTCGGTCAAGTTTCCCAGTTAACAGAGTCTCGGAGGTCGGACAGCAGTCGCTCCACTGTAATGACCTGATCTGCCATATCCTGGATCATGGTCGTACGCTCGTGCATAACTGGTATAACGATATTTACTAGTCTCCTAATTATGAAGTAGCGTGCCATAACCTTCTCGATTTTACACACTACTCATACCTACCAATCACCAATGGTTTCGTTATGAAGTTTTCCTTTACCGTTAGCACATAATATTGCCTGTACTTTCAAAATACTTTCTGAAAGTCTTACTGTTTGACTGACTTCATGTTCAGTGAATAAAGAAATTAAATTTAAGATTTTTTTCATTTAAAGCACTACACCATTTTTGATAACATTATAAATTGCATACTGCCGGACCGTTTGTAAGATAACGTTACAAACAATATTTATCCCAAGGGGGATTTTTCACTGGATTATGAGTTTGATAGCGATTTTTGAAAGTGATCAAGTACTGAAGGCCTGCTGATATTTATTCATATCATTAGACAGCAATTCTAAACCATTTCAAGTCCAACTTTCCGCGAACAGTTCTAGTCTCATAAATAGGTTCTAATATTTTGTACCTTACACCCACCTGGCTGATAATAAATTTCATAAAGACCAACTCTACCGAGTTTCGAAATCATGAAATTTTAATCATAAAATAGAAAACAACAGCGTATTATGAAGGTTTGAATTAATAGTGACGATATTACTTTTTCATCTCACCTGTTCGGAAAGTTGAAATTTCATGTGTAGATAGCCGGGTGGGAAATAGCTTTTCCCTCCTCCTTTATACTCCTACTATTGAATTAAAGGCCACTATCGAGAGTAGGTATCGATAGTTATTGCAATAGTCAGAGCTGTATCAGCTATCGATAGTGATTTTAATATTAAACTTTGATACTATCGATAGTATTTCTATGTGTCGATA
Organism: Pyrausta nigrata; assembly: GCA_949316185.1. NCBI lineage: Eukaryota > Metazoa > Arthropoda > Insecta > Lepidoptera > Crambidae > Pyrausta > Pyrausta nigrata. The sequence goes on from OX438952.1 coordinate 13,459,622, forward strand.
GTATTTATATTAACGGAGCTATTGATACTATCATTACTATCGGTAGACTATCGATACTATCGATATTTTATGGATACTATTGCTTTTGCCTCAACTATCGATACTATTGCTTTTGCCTCAACTATCGATACTATCGATACTATTGCTTTTGCCTAGACTATCGATATTCGATAGTCCATAATTACTATCGGTATTTTATCGATACTATTGCTTATGCCTCAACTATCGATAGTTTATCGATACTATCTATATTTTATCGATACTATTGCTTTTGTCCCAACCATCGATAGTCTATTGATACTATCGATATTTTATCGATACTAGTGCTTTTGCCTCAATTATCGATAGTCTTTTGATACTATTGCTTTTGTCTCAACTATCGATACTATTGTTTTTGCCTTAACTATCAAGTCTATCGATACACTATTTCTTTCCTCACAGTCGAAATGAAAAATTATATGTTTAACTCGGTTGAAAGCACCCATTCTACTCTCGAGATATTGGCGCTCTCACTTTGTTCGAGCGCCAGAAACTTCTCGAGTGGAATGTTCACTTTCGGTCCCAATCTACTATTGAATAGAGAAAAATAGGTAAAGGTACGAGTATAAATATAACATACAATAATAATTATTGTGCAATATTATAATTATTATTAATTAATTGATATTATTAGATTAATACAAGCTTTGCTTTTTTTTTAGAAGACATTTACAGAATAATATTTTGTTAACTACCTAGTAAAACAAATCTTTGTTTTTAGTTTCGACAGTAAAAGAAATAATCAATTAACTAAATATGTACACTTAACAAAACTTAAAAATCTACTTAAAAATAGCTTAATTAGCTTAATTTTTTAGCTTTGCTTAATTTCATTATGTTGAATAATCTTTAATTATATCTGACCAAAACGTAATCTGAGATCACAATTTAGTTTCTGCATTAGTAAAAAACAAATTTACAGTGAGTTTTAGCAATGAAATATTTCGCTAATTCGTTTATAATTGTGTTGACCTTTTCCCTCTGAACGTTAAGCCGAAAACCTCGTTTTAATTTAAAGGTTTCACAAAAAAATTACACAGAACGACGACGAAATAGAAACTGGCCAAAGAACATTTTCATGTAATAATTACTTAGGTACCTATACCTACTAAATGTTATTAATAATTATTGTTTTCTGTTGTTCCAAACATATAAAGTAACTTGCCTTTTTATTTCACTGGAAATCTACTTTATATACATATCTTTATGTAAAATATCAAATAAAGCTAGTTCGAATGTTCTTGATAATACATAGGTAGGTATATTACTAATATATTTTTAGTTAATTAAGTAAATTGTATGGGAATTATCCTGACACACTTTTCCACCACTGCTTCTTCTATTGAGACAGAATCTAAAGATGGGATTCGAAAAAAACAGAGAAAGAATTGAGAGATAGAAAAACAAAAGAGAGCTGAACTAGAAGTCTAGGATTTCGCAAGACAATTAATCATATAAATGTTCCTCGCCCCCCGCCCCTCTAGCGACCGCAGGAAGGTCGCGGAAGAACTTGTTGGACTATAGTGGATCGAGTCCCACCCGACGACAAGATAATCGTTGAATTTTAGTGTGGAAAATGTGCTTTCATACAAACTTCCTAAAAAATGCCTATATACATGGCAGAACTTTCAATTGACCTATAATTATTTTTAAAACATAAGCAATTTGTTTGCAAGTTTTTTGTGTCATACCACAAAGTCGATAAATTTTTGTGAGCGAAATTTAATTTCATTTCATTTGACCCTTCAAATGACATAGTCCATTCGGCTAACATCAGATGGTACGTAATCAAAAATATTGAAGTTTTAGCGAATCAAGTATTTCCAAAGGCACAGAATAAATACTAAGGACTGTCAATTACACACCACATTCTAAAGTTAATAAATAAATTAAATAAATTGTTTCGACAATCAAACACACCAATTACCTAGCCCCAAACTAAGGGTGAGCTTGTGCTATGGTGACTAGGATAACGGATAGACATAGTTATATACATTTATAAATATCCATGACTTAGGTGCAAATGATAGATACTCTTTATTGCACACCACACACAGTATCAATTTACATAAATGTTCATAGAGAATGGTACAATTTAGGCGGTCTTATTGCTGAAAGCAATTTCTTCCAGACAACCTTTGGGTAGAGGACAGTCCAAAATGCTCGTGCTCATCACACAACCATTTGCCCCTTACTTGATTCGAAACTGCAACCGCCTGGTTTAGAAGTCCGGGGCACGAACCACTACACCAAGACGGTCGTCAATGGTTATGGTAGATTATGGTTGATCCAAGTAATTATCACATAACTGCAATATAAGTCAGCCTATTAGATCCCACTGCGGGGAAAAGGCCTCACCTCAATTATGAGGAGGAACGAGCCATACTTCACCACGCGGGCTCAGTGCGGATTGGTGGAGGGGTGTATGTAAGCAAGTGACAAACCTTACTGTCAGAAGTTATGAAGCCGCCCTAGGGCCTCTGACTAGGCTTAACGACTAATACCACAGATATTAGCCGGGACCAACTGCTTAACGTGCCTTCCGAAGCACGGAGATGCTTGTCATGGACGTCACATAACTGCAATAACAGAATAATAATGAAAGTGACCCGCATAACATTGTTCTTAGTTTAAAAACGTTTAGCTACCAATTATTGTGAGTCATTTTAATTACTAGGATCATAAATATTAATGTGCATAACTTACATACAATAATGGAACACTATAAGACCATATCCACATAGCGACGATTGGGTAGTACTTTTTTTCTGGATTTGGTTTGAGAATGAAACTATTGAGTCACACTTACGAATACAGTAGGTATATCTACTTGTGTAAGTATGTATGATTATGATGTGGCCTAAAGTACTAACTAGTGTAAGCTAATACATAATTGTATTTACTTCTAAGTTAGAAGGAAATACAATAAATTAAATTGAAGTATTAGCTAGAAGTTCTAAGCAATACGAGATTAGTGTTAAAAAACTCCCGTTATAAAAATAATGTCACTAATAATATAAGCCAATGTCATCGACATTGGGTCTCTTTATAAAACATTTCTTTGTTTTGTTTAGGGGAATGTAAAGTTAGATCACGTGAAACTATGTAAGTACCTAAGTACGTAATCCATTTTAGAAGTCTAGAAAATAGTCTGCAACCTTAGGGAATGCTAAATTAGTTCCGCTAAAACAACAAACTTTTACAACTTGGCAGAGAATCGGAAGTGTATTAAGTTGTACCTACTTGGTGCTTGGTTTATTTAGGTATTACAAAGAATAAATACAAATAAGATACCTTTATCCAAAATTAATTCAGACACCTTATTTCTTGAAAATAAAAGCATATTTTAAACACACTTTCATTAAAGTTTTTAATTCTATGCAATATTTGATTTTTATGCTAAACTAAAAAGTAAGTTCGTTGACTATAGTGAAATGCTGACGTCATAGTTTACTATTCTCATACAAAATCTATGGAAGAAGTTATAAGTACGTCAACAATTGCTTTTGTCTAAAAGCCATAAGTTGGTTACAGGTTACCAGGTTGTTTCACGACACTGATTTTCGGCGGGAACCTTCGGGCATAGTAATTATTGTTACATGTACTGCTAGGTAGTGCTATTATAAAGTAAAAATCTCATACTGATGTGGGTTTTTAGTCAGCGCATCAGTTTACTATCGAATGGCTTTGATTCAGGCAGTTCTATTCTAATTGCTTTCAACCAAAGACTACTTGAAAGGGTACTTAGCCTTTCAACTACTTAGAACTCAAAATACTTAAGGTCCTATTCTGAAAGACGACGCGTCTGTATTTTTGATACGCCGTCCTGTTTACGCATCTTAGTAAGAGATTATTTAACCTATGGTAAGAGTGAGCAAGATGAAGAACCAAGAATAAGTAAGTACATCAAGTTTTACCAGAGTAGGACTGTGAACTTGACTTCATCTGACATAACAATTGTTTATTCTATTATAAACTCAAGTTCATTGACATGCCTCAACCGTGAACGTGTCTTTCATTACCCACTATCTAAGATTCAAAGTTGATGCCGCTTTTAAATTTATTTTTAACCCCATAAAGCCCGAGCGATTTGTCGAGGGAGATTGTTGGGGTATCCATCCGTGACACAATAATAGAATGGTACAAGTATATCTGATAAACATGAAATATAAACAGTTTGTTGAATGAGCGTGCCATGCGGTCCGTGTTTAAAAAGGTGCTTTTAATTTTTTTTTACATTCCCCAAGTTTTGATGTAGCAAGCACTTACAAAAATTCGTCGACTGACTAACGTCCTCCGTAGCTTAGTTGGTAAGAGCACTCGCCCGGATAGCGAAGGGACGTGGGTTCGCGTCCCACCGGATGACACAGTCGATTAATTTTTGTAAGTGAAATTTGATTTAATAAAGGTGTTTTTAAATTGTACAGTTTTAAAGGATTAAAAACCCTCTGTTTTGCTGAGATTTAAAACCAGTTAATTTGAATTATGCGAGAAGTAATTATAAGTACCTAGGCGAATTGAGAATAAAACACTGTACAAAAACAAAAAACAAAATTTTTGAGCGGATAAAGTAGCGAAACTTAAGTGGGAATGGGCAGGCCACGTCGCCCGCAAATATGACTCCTGGTGTAAGACGGCTATTGAGTTGAGACCATGGAGAAAAACGCCCGGTGGGAAGACCCCAAATGCGATGGAGCGACGACATAAAGAGAGAAGCCATATCGATGTGGATACAGGTGGCTCAAGATAAAAGAGACTGGTATAAAAGAAAGGAGGTCTACACCAAGAACATGGTAGACGAAGGCTGAGAAGAAGAAGAAGAAGAAGAGCGGACAAAGTCGCTCAAAAAGGTTCATTTATAACGTGAAAGGTAAAGTGTAAACATGCATAGGTTAATAAGTATTTCTTTTTGTTTCTCGACCCAACATAAGTAGGTATTGTTTCTACCTATAAGCATTCTAAGATAAGTCTCATCACATATGGGAACAGTCAACAAAGACTGTACACACAAAAATTATCAATTCCTCGAAATTCTATATTTGCAGCATATTCTTCGAACACTCAAATGGACTATTGTTTTAACCACATACGAATCATACAGAATTTTAATCATACTAACTAACATTTCAAGAGCGACTCTTTCAAATAAATATATGTTTTGGGTAAGTTACCTAGTTGAATACTATATATACTATATTATTATTAATATTATAAAGAGGAAAGATTTGTTTGTTTGTTTGTTTATTTGCATCAAATAGGCTCCGAAACTACTGGACCGAATCAAATGAAATTTGGCACAGAGATAGTTTGAGACACTGGAAAGGACATAGGCTACTTTTTGTTGCTATTTAAATTTATCAGGGGGGGTGAAATGGGGGATGAAAATTTGTATGGAAAATCCGACTTTTGGCGCGGGCGAAGTCGCGGGGTACTGCTAGTAATAAATAAAAAGCTTTATAATTCGTAAGTCTTATAAAAAAATCATTTCAGTTGATTTTGACATAACGAACAGTTGAAGCTTCCAAAAGTACCTTTGATTTTATACTGACTTGAAGAATGGACTTTGCCATATTTATTTTGCATAGACCATGTAACTTGACAACCAAATGTTATACATAACTACATTAAGGTACCTACTAGAATTCTGAACTAGCCTTCGGACTATAACGGGTACTATGTATGCAACGGAATCTATTTTCGCATTCATATGCGGTCGTAAAAATAATAAAGTACGTACGTGAACTATGTCGAATGTGACAGAATGGATTACAAAGGCAACCGCTTTTTATTTTATTTTCATGTTTTATTACAACAGCATAAGGTCTACAATTTGTTTATCTATGTAGGTGGATGGGATACAAAACGTATTTCCCTATCCAGCCACAACTGTATACCGACTGAATTAATATAATGAATGATTAGTTAAAATGTTTGTTCCAATGATGTTAGTGATAACATGATCGGAACAACTTTATATTTACTAGTACTTTATATTTTGACCTCTTAATATAGGTGACTAGGTCAAAAAATAAAATATTTTTATGTAGGTAAAATATTGTGACAGACGTTACACCAGCAATGAATATTTCACAAAATTGTGATAAAATAACCTTCAACATGTTAAATTACTTACTTACTTCGCTAGCTCAGCGACCCGAAGTGGATCTTGGCCTCCGACATTAAAGTGCGCCATTCTTCCCTATTATGTGCCACATCTGACCAGTCGGACACTTCTAGCTCTTTCAAGTCTTTGGCGACTTCATCCTTCCAGCGATATCTTGGATGCCCCACCGGCCGGCGCCCGGAGGGTTGACCAAGATACGCTCTCTTTGCGGCTCGATCCTCTCCCATCCTCTCCACATGTCCCAGCCAGCGAAGTCGGGAAGATTTTACTTCTCCGATGATGTTCGGCTCAGACACTAGCTCTTCTATATCTCGGTTGTACCTACGACTCCATGCCCCATCTTCTCCTCTTGTTTTTGGTCCCAGAATCACAAAGTGTTAGTGTCCATGTTGATTAGCAGAACTACTAAAATTCGGATTTATAAAACAGTCATTAGGCCGATTTTAATGTATGGGTGCGAAACTTTGTCGTTAACTTTGAAGGAGGAGAACAAACTCTTAGTGATAAACCGAAAAATGCTAAATTATGGCTATTTTAATTTTTGCGAGAGCTATCGACTTTATTGATGTCTTTTAATAAGTGAACGCATATAAAAATAAGAAAAAAGCAAACTAACTCCACTTATAGTACGAAGCATGAATCAACACGAAAATAATTACATAATCAAATTCGAAAAAAATGTGAATAATTAAAAAAAAAATACTTCCACTACCTACGTACTCCATATTTTGATGAATCCTAGTCAGCGCCTGAGAGAATTTGTGAAAATTCGTTATAATTCCTTAATTCCGCTTACAATGTATTTGCTTAGCTTCAACTCGACAAACTGAAATCCTAAACAAATACATTAAAATCCGTTGTTCGGAATGAGTGTTAATGTTTTATCTGCTTGTAAATATTGTGTCATTAAATATTTTACATTAACTTCAACAACATTTGACTGTCGATATGTTATGATCAATTGTAACTGCCAACCGTCAGGTTAGTCTTGATTTCTGATTTTAGCTACCTATCATAAAATGCAGTTCCACCAAATATACATATAGAAGCTATAAACTGCGTTATAGCATATTGGCACAGTGCAGTATCTAAACGCAGTAGGATGAGGAGCTTTTAACACAGATAACAGGACAGTTTGGAAAATTATAGAAAGAAAAAACAAAAATTATATTATTTGAGCTTTATCATGTGCATTAGTATTTTTTTTAAATAATCAAAAGTAAGTATGTATTGTAATAAAAAAATATATGCGCACAAGAGCCGATTACGTTTCCCGGAATCACCTCAATTGTGATATTCCTTAATTAAATTATTTATTTATTAATGCTTTACCATATTTTTTATTTAAAAAACGATTCCTTTTAAGTTTAGAAAATTAGATATAATTTAAGTGAAACAAATATTGCACTAAAAAACTCGTGGGTTTGAATCCCACTTGAAGACAGACGATTCGTTATTGATTGCAATATTTACTTATCTACACATGAACTATTAATCAGCTAAACTGCTTCTTAATTTACACTGACATTATACCGTTGAAGGCACACGATGTTTATTGACTCAATATTTACTTATCTAGACTAGCGATGGGCGATTATTACTTAATTAATCGAATGTATTTGATAAGCAACCGCAGTCATTCGATTATCCTTCGATTATGCGGCGAGCAATACCGGAGCGTGCAATGCGCAGGCCGTACTACTATCGAATGAATAGTCTTTCACCGCGTCGATTAATCATTCGTTTGCTGCCTGTCCTGACGCAGCAATTCAATCGCATGCATCGAAGGGTCGAGTATAGATTATCATTCGATTGTCGATTATTATTCGATTTTTTTTTCCGAATTACTACGACATTCGATAGTTCGAATGGTCGATTTTCGATTCATACGATTGTTTTTTTCGCTTATCTAGACATGAACTATTAAGCAGCTTTACTGCTTCTTAAAATACACTGTGACATTACTCCGTTTCTATTTCAGCGACCGATGACATCACTAAATGCAGCCCATTGAGTCAGACAGCGGGGCACAAACTGTATTATACTATAGTCATCTATTCTCTATAACATAAATAAATATCGTTATCAGCTAGTTGAATGAACAGACATGGTAGGTCAAGGGGTATCTCGAGATAGCGGGTGAATCAGTCCCTGTTCGAGTAAATATATTAGTTTTAGAAAAGGTACTGGTTCTCAAGTGTTATGACAAGGCTTCTTAATCTTTTAAATAACAGTTAAGCGACTGGTCCTTCCTTAATCCTTCATGTTTCCAATTGTAATCGCCCGCGGTCTCGTGGTCTTCGAGTCGTTAATTTAACGGGAATAAGTTTTTAGTGAGCTATATTAAAAAGGGCTACTGCAACAGACCAACTGATGCATGCATTATAATAATAATAGTATAATAATACATTGTTTCAACAAACACACCAATTATCTACTAACTAAGCTAACTAAGAGCTTGTGCTATGGCGACTAGGATAACGGATAGACATACTTATATACGTTTATAAACATCCATGACTTAGGTACAAATGCTCAAGCTTATCACACAAACACTTGCCCCTTGCGGGATTCGAACCCGCTACCGCTGGTTTGATAATCCGGAGCGCGAACCACTACATAAAGACGGTCGTCATTATGGACCATAAAATATGATTGAATCTTAAGGTCCATAAAGGAAATAAAAGTAATAAAAATAAAGTAAGGCCACACGGAGGATTCAAACATATACGAGTATGGTACTGACAATCCCTTTTTAAGTTACTTGCAAAAAAAGGTTGAATTTTAAGAAATAAAATTAATTTATAATGTGGCAACAGCTAGTGGGCTCAATTCCAATGCGCCCTGTCTAAGACTAAATTAAGGTTCAGTCTCTCTCTTTCACTTTCAAAGAAACGAAAAGAGACAGACTACAATAATTTAGAACGTCAAATTAAGTGATGCGATTTTTTACGTATTTTTACAAGTTTTTGCGTGTTTTCCTCTAACTTTAGTCGTCATCGAATGACATGCCTACTAAATTGTCTATGGATTATTTAATTTTCTTAGCAACGGACAGCTGTTTAGTCTGACGTTTAGAAATTAATATAGTCTGTCTCTTTTCGTTTCTTTAGCAGAGAAAGAGAGAGACTGAACCATAATTTATTCTTAGACAGGGCGCATTGGAATTAAGCCCAGTGAGCTTTTTTCCGCGACTTTGCGTAGCCTCGATGGTACAAAATGACGCATGCCCCCGTCAATGTCGCGTAATCGTGACTTATTTGTAGGATGTCGTATGTTGAAGAAAGGTCAGGAAGGAGCTCTCTTTTTAGCTAGGTCTAAAGCTAAGAACCTTGCAGTTAGGTATCGCCTAGACGCACCTATAGCACCGAATTAATACTAGTAGTGGTTTTGGCTGACCGGCTGAATGCAATGAGTGGGTAGTTGTCCTACAACCACAATAATGTGCTAAACCAATTAGTACTTGGGACTCGAAATGAAAGCAAACTCGTAGTAAAACAGACACCAATATACATTTTTCATACGCCATTCATGATCAACGTCTTTATTAGGCATACCCAATCCGTTTAGAAAACCAGGTTTTGTAGATAACCACAAATATAGAATCACCATACCTACATGTGGAAATGACCCAATACATGCGACTGAGGGAAAATACTCGAATGAAGAAAGTGAAAATTAAAAAAGCTTTTTGACTGTGGATCAGTTAGAACAAATATAATAATTAGTATACAACAGCTGACCGCTAAATCGGTCGCAGTGAGATCACCAAGGCCACTATAAATTCACACGACATTTATTACGGAAAAGACCCAGTAGGCTCGATCTTTCGTAAACAATGTAAAAGGTCGAAAATTTACATTTTTGCACGCTAATCTACTGTAAATATTGTACGAAATTCCTTTTTACTGTGAAACCTGTTAGTGTTTATCAATATGTTTTAAAAATATCATATTTTCAAGATGATATAAGCTATGGATCCGAAATACCAGCCACAGAGCGCATTAGAGAGGTATACGCCTCACTCTGGGCAAATACATGCTGAAGTGAAGACGAAGAGGAAAAGAAGATAACCTATAGTTTAGTATAGTAGATACAAATGTAAGAATAATTTCTTCTAGTACCTACATAATGCAATCAACTTACCTATAGGTATCACGTCACCTGCACTCTATTGAACAATATTATAGGTTCTAGTAAAAGCCTTTAGTTAAGGGTTTCTAGGCTCTAATTCGACACAGAAGAGAGTAAATATACTGTGAGAAGGGAGTGATCATGTAGCGGTCCTTTAGAGTATTCTACCCTTTAGGGTATTATACTTAAATCGCGAAGTTATCCGTAAAATTGTGTTTTAATGAGTATTCTACTCTTTATTCTTAAAGTCAATTCATTAAATAAATTCTACTCTTTATTCTTAAAGTCAATTCATTAAATGAACTCTACTCTTTATTCTTAAAGTCAATTCATTAAGAGTAGAATACTCATTAAAACACAATTTTACGGATAACTTAGCGATTTTTCTTCTCTTCTTTAGCCAGTTTACACAGGGTGTAGGAATCTATCAGTTTACGCTTTCTTTTTCGTTCTTGAGCAGTTTCTAACCACTTAGTACCCGCCAGTGTTTTTATGACATCGTACTAGCGATGGGCGATTGTTCAAAAAAATAATAATCGAATGAATCGACCATTCGAACTATCGAATGTCGATTTAGTAATTTGGAAAAAATAATAATCGAATAATAATCGACAGTCGAATGATAATCTATATCCGGCCCGATGCATTCGATTGAATTGCCGCGACAAGACATGATTAATCGACGCGACGAATGACGACTCATTCGTTAGTAGTACGGCCTGCGCACCGCGCTCTCCAATATTGCTCGCCGCATAATCGAAAGATAATCGAATGACTGCGGTTGAATATCGAATACATTCGATTACAGAGACCATTCGAATAATTCGATTAATTTAGTAATAATCGCCCATCGCTACATCATACCACTGCATCTGCGATCTTTCTTGCTCCATGGTCTTCACTCCACCACTGCCTTGCACAATGAGCCTTGCTTACGGGTAACTGGCTAGGTCAAATCATTTAAGTCATCATCCTAGAGTTATCCCGGTTGTGCACTCCACTAGGGCCCGCTTTGGACCATGATCCAGGATATGGCAGATCGGTTAATTACAGTGGAGCGACTGCCATCTGATCTCCATGACCAGTTTAGATCATGGTTAGTGGTTACACATTCAGTTGCCTGAATGTACAGGGTTCCTCACGATGTTCTCGCTCACCGCAAGATCATGGGTTAGTGAAACAACTAATGTACATAACGCAGAAACAGTAATGGGTACATGACGGCACGTGGGATTGAACCCGGTACCTGCCGCATGAGAGGCAACCCGCTACCTACCGACGCTAAAATCATTTAAGTATTCCCCATATTAGTAACATTCTTAAAATTTATAAAGAGTCACGCAATGCAGGAGCTACTGCTTACACATCGACTGTTTTCATTATGACTCAAGCTCAATGAATACGTGACCGAATCAACATGGGTCAAAAATACTACGATCTGCAAAAACTTAATGTCACCGACTTTATTTACTATTTTTTAATCACAACCTTCAATTATTTATTCTGACTTCAAAGAAGAGGATGGTCTCCGAAAATATAAATAAAGCAACCATGTGTTTTTAAAGCTTGCAAAGGTAAGCGCACTTAGCAGCGAAATTATATTATGAATTATCTTTATTCCAAACCTTATCTTCAAAGAAGTGAGCCCGAGAGAGTAGCTTAAATTCTAAAGCGACTCAGTGTTTCCTAAATTGTGTCCTAGGGGATACAGTATCTGAAGTTAAAGACAGTCTGCTTAACTGTTACACACTATTTAAAACATCTGTAATAGATGGATAAGGCCAATGATGATTACTATGGAATTGGGACTACGAGTCCTCGCCATACAGTCTGTCATTAAATATATACTTTACGATGTCGAAGACAGCTGGACGTGACTTTTGTAATCCCATGCTTATTTGGGATACAGCTGTGCCGAGTTCTATGGTATTCTTGTTCAACATCTTCCCATATTAGTTATACATATTTGTTCTTAGTTTAGAGAAAGAAAATCAAACGAATTTGTGCCTCTGTTTGGAGGTTGATTAAAAAATGAATACGCATTAGTGTTGTCAATGGGTTGGTAGGTAAAATCACTGATATCACAGGTGAATACAAAAAAAAATATATGAACACTGATTAAATTACCAATTTACTCTCGATAATAAAGGCTGTATCTCAAAACTATAGATTTATTAATTAAGGTATGACTGGTAGAGAATATCATTAGGCATTCAGTCTGCTTTTTGTACAAAGTTTTAGTTGTGCAATAAAGCTTAGATAAATAAATAATATAATCTAGTACGATAACTATTCGTACTGAATTAAAAATAACGGTAAAAAACATTATTACTATTGGCGTATCTCGATAGCTCCCTAATCACGCTTTCACTAATGTCGATACCATCGTTGAAAGATATGGTTATATATTACCACTAGAATATCGATAGTCTATAAACACTATTGATAAAATATCGACAGTCGACTATGGCAACACTAGTATGAAGCAACACCAGCCAGACTGAGTGGCTTAACCATTGGCTCAGCAAATGACATCATGCGGTTTTCAACACACTTTTACATGCCCAAAACCGTCAATGCATTCCGTTTTGCTTTGTGATCGGGGTCCAAATGATTTAATGTTTCTTTGCTGTTGACACCCACGATGAATAAATAGACTTAGTATATGGTCACGTTGTGATGTTTAAAAAGTATCACCGAGGGCAAAGCAATGAGCTCACAACTCCAAAATCACACCAACAGGAACGAAATTGTAAAAGCTCTAGAAGAACAGTGACTTTAGCTAGATACAGTACTTCTAAACCAAGAGGGTTGTAATTGTTATTTTTTTTGGAAAGCAAGAGCGTCCACTTAGTATAACTGAAGCCAACAAAAGTAATAATAATAATTATATAAATAAAATAAATTGTTTCAAAAACACACCAATTACATAGCCCCAAACTAAGTGTGAGCTTGTGCTATGGCGACTAGTATAACGGATAGACATACATTTATAAACATCCATGACTTTGGTACAAATGCTCGTGCTCATCACACAGACATTTGCCCCTTGCGGGATTCGATCCCGCAACCTCTGGTTAAGTAGTCCGCAGCGCGAACTACTACACCAAGACGGTCGTCAAAGTCCTTCATAAAAAATCTTTTTTTTAGGTTCATAGATTACTATTTACCTTCTACTAGTAACTTCCTGGGCTTTTTAAATCGCATTGTGTATTTAAATATTATAGTTTTTAGCTTACTGCCGCACTCGGAGTCATCACTTTTTAATCTTTAATTAAGTCTCGTATGTCACTTTCTTTGTCAATGAAATAGAGTAGGACTGCAACCAGACTGAGACTTAATTAAAGATTAACTTTGAGTGACGTTTCGTACGCCAGATAGTTCACTAATCTTATGTCATAATTTTCTTTTAATACAATACAGTCACGCGTATTTACAGACTTGCGGTTTGTTTACGGACTGGGTTTATTGATGTCATCTATTAATGTCACACATTTTCACAGAACTGCTAACGGTCGCGTTGCATTCAAGTTGACATCATCTCCAATTTAACATTGCTAAAACTCAAAAGCCATTCCATTACAGCTATGTATGTGTAATGTTTTTTTATTTAACTTAAATACGTTTTAGGGTTCATACCTAAAGGATAAACAGTACCATAAGGGTAAAAAGACCCTATTACTAAGGCTCCACTGTCCGTCGGTCTGTCTGTCACCAGGCTGTACCTTATGAACCGTGCAATGAAATTTTCACAGACGCCGCGTCTGTGAAAATTTAATAACAAAAAAACATAATAAAATAAATGTAAAAGTGGGGCCCACCAACAAAAATGTAGTTATTTATGCGGTTTTCAATTTGATGTTGTATAGATAATGTCAGGAACCCTTCGTGAGCGAGCCCGACCCGCTCTTGGCCTTGGTAAAGAGTATAGATCTATGCTTTGTATTAATTTCTGTAGATTATGGTTACCCCACGTGTGGACTGTGATCCGGGTCCTTTGAAAAATAGTGTGTTCTGACTTTAAATACAGTAGGAATTGATTAGAAAAAAGTATTCTAATAACAAAATACTAAGTTAACAATCTGCGGTAGCAAGATTGAAATATTATGAATATTTTTTACCCAGAAACTTCCAAAGAAGTAGAATGTTTCTTTGTCACTTTCTGTACTGTCCCTAACTCATGCAAATTCCATGCAAATCAATTCCTTTTCTACAGAATGGATTCATAACTGTCCGACGCGAACAAAACGCTTTAAACTCTTGGTCCGCACTAACTTTTAATATAATTTTGGGTTCAGTATGTCCTTTACTGGGTTGTAAAATCATGAAAAAACATTATAATGCTACTGAGGTCATTTACACACTGCAACACCAGCAATGAATAGACAATGACAGCGACACCAGCAAGAGTGTAAACGTAGAGCATTTGCGATCTTCGATGCTGCATCGCGACTGCATCGCTGCTAAAAGTTGCAGTGTTTAAAGGACCTAATTTGTTATAACCCGCGACTTCTCGCTTCAAAGTCGAAGTCAAAAATAAATAAGAAAGTGCCACTTATGAACTTCAAAGTTTAAAATCAGTGATATTGCCCTTAGGGGCCCGAACAATTCTAAAGATAAGGCTTTTTCCCTACTAGTGCTTCGAGACAAGATACAGACAATCAGGCAAGTGCTGAGAAGAAGCACTGGAACAAACTCTGTCACCACTGCTGCCATAAAAAAGTGAAAAAAGTTATAATAAATAGGTAGTTAGGTAGGTACATCAGTTTGGTGCATGCTGGACTGTCCATACATTCTTGTTATCAAGATAGTCTTGAATGTTATAATACCTTTTAGACATGAGGGTAGTTTTGACATGCGACTTACATCCATGAATAGGTAGTTGGACAACATTGTGTGGTATATTGTTAAAAAAATTAATACAATTTCCCAAAAATTAATACGAGTCTCTTGCAGGTTATGTGTTTGCACCGTTTGGCGTTGAAACTTTTGGACCATGGGGACCTAACGCCAAATTACTTTTTAGAAAAATAGCCCTTAAATTAAATAAAATTCTGGAAAACAAAAAAGCTGGCTCGTTTCTCGCTCAGAGGCTAAGTATGGCTATCCAACGAGGAAACGCAGCTAGCATTCTCGCTTCCTTGCCTCATGGACACGGTAACATTTTTGAATAAGTAGATTTTTAAGTTTTGTTAAGTGTAGGTACATATTTAGTTAATTGATTTCCCAAAAATATTAACGATTGAAATAACATTGTTTGTAACCATTTACCACTGCGTACCATTTGGATCGCGTCTACATCGATGCTGTATTGCGTTTGCATCGCGACTGCATCACTGCAGCTAGTTTTATTGCCGACAAAAGTCGCAGTGTATAAAAGATTTAATACCTTAACCTTTGCCTGCCGTACGATAATCGGTTTTTACCAATTTTAAACTAAGTAACTTGGTAAATATGATCATCTTTTATTTAGACAAAATATAAACACTTCATGCATGCGTGAATAATGTATGTAGGTCGTCGAGAAAATAAAATTTCTATCTGCTGTCTATTCTGATATCGCATAGAAACAGTAGGTAACTGAATACCTTTTGGGTAGAACAGAACCAATTCGCTACCTTAGGCAACACAAAGTTGCTATGACTAATTTGTACACAAGAACTTCAATACCTCACTGAACTGATATGACATTTGGTAACTAGCTTACCGATTCGTCGTCCAAAATGTCTGGCTAACTAAGCATATTTATTTTTCCACGCAACTCTAATCGCCTAAATTCAGTGTTTCTTAGGGTGACGTATCTCAAAGGAAAAATAGAACCCTTATAGAATTATTTTGTTTTCTGTCTGTCCGTCTGTACGTCACGACCCTTTTGCTCAGAAACGCGTGGAGGTATCAAACCCCACTTATTGCCGAGATCCCTTGAAGCCGTGAAATTTTCAAGCTTTCTATTAACGCAATCCAAAGGTTCAGTCATGTTAGTCGTATTTCCTAACATTTTGCAAGGGAATCAAAACCTACAGGGTACTTTCCATAGACCTAAAATCAAGAAATTTGGCAAGAAGAAGGAATGTTTGATAGCTTAAGTAAAGGAAAAAGTCCACATATTGCAAATTTGTGGTGCATTGTAGAATAAACCACTGTTTGAACACCGTACATCGTATCTACAGTATGCGAGTCCGACTCGCACTTGCCCCGTTTTTTAATTATTTTTGCTTTGAATAAAAGAGTTTGCGTATGTATAGGTATTCCAGTGCTACCCGCCGAGTTCTTATTGAGGTGTGCCGTAAAATTAAATGTTGATGCAATATAATGTTTTATTAAAACGTAACGTTACGAGTATATTCGTGAGTGACACAGTAAAACGCTTTTATATCGCGAACGAAGTAAAGATATGCAATAAAATGAAATTTGAGAACGAAGGTCGCAAAGGTAGAGCCACTACTCTTTTTTTTATTTAAATTATGTCACGAGTTAGTTTTAAACATAGCCTAGTGTTTCTAAAGATAACACAAAAAAACATGGAATGATAATCAACTCTTATTGTACCTTACAGTGCACCTTACTATGTGACGATGGGACCTTTGCTCTGCGCTGCCACTCCAGCACCCTGATTCACAAGCACCGTGTCGGATCCATTCCGAATTCGAATGTCAAACATCAACTTTTCAAACGGAGTTTTCGAAATGTGTATGTCTCCCGCTACCTCAGTTTGCTATGAGGATTAGTGATATGCCAAACTTCTGTTCCCTATTGAAGTCATCAAACAATCCAGTTCGAAATTTAGGAGTCAATACGACTTTCATATAAACAGACATTTTATGTCTGCTAGCCGGCGACACGTTTCCCTAGCTAGCACATACCGTGCTGCCAAACCGGTGAGACCAGGGATTTTTATTTATGCCTAGAAAGTTTAGCACAATGAGTGCCAGAAAACTCCAAAAAAACTGGTTATCACAATTAAGAACTGTAGGAACTACGAGCATTAAACTTTGTGCTAGCTGGAGACCCGTGTCTTCAGCTAGCACATCTGTATCTACACAATTACCAATAACATATTTACGGTTCATATCTTAAGACATTCAGCGAAATAGGAGTCATAGACTCTGAATATTTCAAAGCCCTAGCTTAAAAACTGTTTGAACTACGAGCCCAAAACCGTTAGAGAGCCACTGTGTAAGCTGAAGACACGCTTGCAAAACCTCACTTGTATATCTCTTAAATTACATTAATTTGCGTAACATTTTAAACATCAAATAATTTACTATAATTGAAGTCATCTTCCAGCCTTAATTTTAAATATCTGAACATCTTAAATTTTAAGATATAAGCAAAAATCGGATACCACCTCAAATAAAATGGTTTGACGTAGTCAGTGCGCCGTTATACTGACTGTGCACAAAAATGTTGTAAGTGAGTTTGAGCTTAGAATCCTATGCTTGAAGAGTCATTTTTGTGTACCTACCTATGCAAGGATTTCGATGACATTAAGCTTTAGGCTAGGAGCCATACATTATAAAGTAAACTAGTTAGAAGACGATTTTTGTGAATTTTGTGAATAGTATCCGTTAATTTGAAATCTAAAGATTGCAAAGAGGAACTTACAGTTCCGTCGAAATAAAAATTGACCCCTTCATAAATTCCCAAGAAGCTGATTTTTTAAATAAACTTTATAAACATCATAATAATGGAGTTGGGAAAAGTCCCCATCGATCCTGTGTACGAAAAAATGCCCTACAGAAATCCTTTGCAAGATAATTTCATTGTTATAACCCCTGGAATATGATTTACAATACACTAAATCTATTCAGTGACGTAATATCATGCAATGCGATAGAGTTGCTTGCTACAAGAAGCTACTAACGCCATCTAGCGCACCGTTCTCGCACTTTATTTATGCTCGTTCAGCCAGCAACGTAGTGCCGCGCGCGGCTAGTGACTAAAACGCGCGAAGCGTGTCGCTGCTTGCTTGCGATACCCAAGTTGATTAGCCCACCACCGTAGGTCACCGTGCGTCGGTACATTTTTGCTACCTACGCGGGGAGTTACACAGGCTTGCCCCTACTTCCTCAGTCGGCCGTCGAAACCGCTACCGTCCAAAGTCAGGCACCCGATGCAGGAGAGACAAGCAACTTAGTTTGGTTACTCCAAGCACCCCAACTACCCAGAAATATTTCTCCTATGGCTACTTCAGGCCTCGCAAAATTGTATGTTAAAAATATCTTAGACAAAATTCTAGGTAATTTTCTTTAGGGCGCGAATGCTACGTGTGACTGTAGGGTTGTATGACAATGGCTTGTAATGGTCGCATCACTGAGTAAATTCTTTATTTAAGTGTCATAATCCGAAGTACATTCAGAATGTACAGTCAGAATAAAAAGATTTTCATAAGGACTGCATTTTTCCATACATTTCATGAGGGATTTTTTACAGATATTTCGAAAACTACAAATAATCGTAGAAAGTACAGGTGTCTAGTCTGGTCTTTCTTCATCATTTCTTCTTACATCTCAAGAATGTAGGTAGCCATTGTAAGGCTCCTAGTCTAAGCTTAGATGTATTGAGCAAGTAATCACTACGGTAAGAGTAGGCACATCATTTTCAAAATTATGAACAAACTTTTTGCCAACCTAACCTGAAGAAAATTACTACCAATATAAAGAAAATATTAAGTAACTGTCAAAACAATAGTGATGTACACACGGCCCCACATCAACCTATGGTCTCTCAAATTTCCGCAACGATATTTCAACTTTATGTTTAGTACATAGTCCATATCATTTGACATATTTTGACAAATTTGTGTAATTTGATGCGGGGTCCACTGTATTGTATAGTGGACCCCGCATCAAATACATAGAATAATCTTAAATATTTCTTCTGAGGACATGCTGTATAGACTTAAAAAAGCGTTTAAATTCAATTATTTATTTCTATTTCAGATCACAATGATTCCATCACTCTTTTGGAAGCTAAAACAAAAAATATTTCATGAAATAATAATAAAAACGACTATATACAGTTGGCAGCACGTAGGAACAGAATAACGGCAGTAAATAAGCCAAATCTTCGCTGCCTGTCGCTATAACGCATTACCTATCGCTATAAATCTTAAATAAATAAATAACACCAAAATTTATAGGACAATATAATTATTTTTAAAATGTAAGCAAAAGTTATATTATTTTAATGACGACATCTTGGTGTGGTGGTTCGCGCCACGGACGTCTAAAACAGGAGGTTGCGGGTTCGAATCCCACAAGGGGCAAATATTTGTGTGATGAGCACGAGCATTTGTACCTAAGCCATAGATGCTTATAAATGTGTATAAGTATGTCTATCCGTTATCCTAGTCACCATAGCACAAGCTCACACTTAGTTTGGGGCTAGGTAATTGGTGTGTTAGTTGAAACAATTTATTTTTGCTATTATTATTTAATAATAGAACATTATTTTGATTCCTGCTTAGTGTTTTTAGCGTTTAGAATAGCTTGAAATTTAGTAGGTATTAGTAATTTTAAATGACAAGTGTAAATACAACGGCGCAGAAATCAGTCGTCAAAAATATTGATATCAAAATGACCTATAGGCACCGCACTAAGACTGGCATTATTTTACAATATTTGCAATGTTCTTAGATAATTCAACTGTTGGAGCCAAGTGCGATAAATGAAATATTACGTAAAATTGCTATTTGTTTACCTGTTAGGCTACAGCGGAAACCTAGCTTAGAATATGCTAGATGCACATTTTAGGGTTCCGTACCCAAAGGGTAAAAACGGGACCCTATTACTAAGCCTCCGCTGTCTGTCTGTCTGTCACCAGGCTGTATTTCAAGAACCGTAATAGCTAGACAGGTGAAATTTTCACTAATGATATATTTCTGATGCCGCTATAGCAAAACACAGAATAACAATAATATTTGAGAGGGGCTCCCCTACAATAAACGTGTTTTTTTAAAAGTTTTTTGCTCGATATTAATAAAATATTCACAGAATATTAAGTTGTATATAAATAAGAAAAAAGTAAAAAAAATAAATCAGCCTATTAGATCCTACTGCTGGAAAAAGGCCTGAACTCAACTATGAGGAGGAACGAGCAATACTCCACCACGCGGGCTCAGTGCGGATTGGTGGAGGGGTGTCTGTAAGGCAAGTGACAAACCTTACTGTCAGATGTTATCAAGCCGCCCTAGGGCCTCTGACTAGGCTTAAGGACTAATACCAACAGCTATTAGCTGGGACCAACTCCTTAACGTGCCTTCCGAAGCACGAAGATTCTTGTCATGGTCGTCACTTTTTATTTGTCGGAATGGTCACCCATCTAATCACGACCGCGGCGTGGGTTGCTTAACTTTTGGTATCACTACCAAAGCGCTGCCGCTACTGCGCCACAAGCATCTCAAATAAATAAATAAATAAAATAAATATATATAAATATTAAAAATAAATTTAAAAAATATATTTATTTAAGGGGGGCTCTTATAAAACAATCTGGTTTTCTTGTTTGCTAACAAAAAGAAAGGTTATAATTTCTAATGTTATGGATAATGGTACGGAACCCTTCGTGCGTGAGTCCGACTCGCATTTGGCCGGTTTTTTGTAAGTACTCGTCTAACGCTACCGATTTCACACTTTCTCAATTCTTTTCCATCCATTTTTTGCAGATTAACCTAATTCAGTTTTGTTGAAATACTTTTTGTTAAAAAAATGCCTACATAAATAACGCGCTATCACCAAAAAAAACTTGACATTGACATTCATTGCAGTATACTGCAAGCTTATATATAAGCTTACCAATTTGACGTAATAATAAATAATAAATACGACTAAAATACAAATCTTATCTTGAACTACGCGATTCAGTGCGGAGTTAATTAATTTATTTTTTTCTGAATATTGGCACTAAGAACGTTTATAATTTTCCATGTGTGAAATGTCGACAGACTGCTCTAAGCAGTTTCAACGTAAGTTACATGTATGCAAATGTGACTCCAAAAACAAAAGATTCTAGGTTCCATCTCGCTTACAATATGGAAGCATACTGACAGTTCAACGGCAAGATTACTGTGTCGAACCAATTTAATAAAGGTCGGTATTCGTTTTTGGATTATAACCTGAAAGCTAAGATGTCTAAATGTTTGAATCTAATGCTGGAAGATTGCTTCAATTATATTCAAACTTTATGTTTAAAAAGTAACTCATAATCATGTAATTTAAGAGATATACAAGTGACGTTTTGCAAGCGTGTCTTCAGCTTACACAGTGGCTCTCTCACGGTTGTGGGCTCGTAGTTCAAACAGTTTTCAAGCTAGGGCTTTGAAATATTCAGAGTCTATGACTCCTATTCCGCGGAATGTCTTAAGATATGAACCGTAAATATGTTATTGGTAATTGTGTAGATAGAGATGTGCTAGCTGAAGACACGGGTCTCCAGCTAGCACAAAGTTTGATGCTTGTAGTTCCGACAGTTCTTAATTGTGATAATCAGTTTTTTTGGAGTTTTCTGGCACTCATTGTGCTAAACTTTCTAGCCTTAAATAAAATCCCTGGTCTCACCGGTTTGGCAGCACGGTATGTGCTAGCTAGGGAAACGTGTCGCCGGCTAGCACACATAAAATGTCTGTTTATATGAAAGTCGTATTGACTCTTAAATTTCGAACTGGATTGTTTGATGACTTCAATAGAGAACAGAAGTTTGGCATATCACTAATCCTCATAGCAAACTGAGGTAGCGGGAGACATACACATGTTTTCAAAAGCTAATGTTATTGTGTCAAATGGAAACGTCAAAGTTTTCAATTACGACGTTTGAGAATAAGGTTGCTGTTAAGTCAGGATCCATAGTTCGTCTGCGCAAGAAAATCCCAAGCATTGGAAAAGGAATTTTGAAATCGATTGCAATTTGTAATTTCAGCTCGGAATATGAGCAAATTTATGTCCATTTGACAATAGCTACATTATTAAAAACGATAACTATGTTATAATTATTTTTATAACTTAAGCAATTATTTTGCAAGTTTTTACGAAATCAAATTGAATTTCGCTCACAAAAATTAATCGACTGTGTCATTCGGTGGGACTCGAACCTTCGTCCCTTCGCTTCGAGTCCCACCGGATAACAGAGTCGATTAATTTTTGTTAGTGAAATATGATTTAATTACGATAACTATGGCTATTTTGGCAGCACAACAGCAATAACATAACACCAATGCGCTGTTTCCGCTCATTGTCGCGTTTGGCAAAATGTCAATCGCAAAGCGTTTACGATTCGATAACGCTTTAATCGGTAATTTCGTCATCGATATCCTCTCATAAATGTGATTTGTGTGAAAGTCCTTTACATGGAGTGGTTTTTATACGTTTTAATTGCGCTTACTCTTTCGTTAATGTCTTGTAAAATTAGTAAGTGTAAATGTGTTGCACTTTATCATACCTAAGGCACTGTTTGTACATAGTTAAAAATTACATCTGTTAAGATTGAACAGAAAAACTAGTTACTCGTATCCCTGCCAATTAATCTAACTCTCTTTGTCTGTTATGATAAATAATATTTGACAACGACTTCCAATCCGGTAAGAGGTATTAATTAAGTGCAAGTGTGTACGCAATAGACAGCACGCACGCTCTGTTCCTTTATACTCTCATATTTCGGTTAGACGATGTCTGAACAATTTTAGCACTAAAGAGCTAAAATTATTTTGATATGCTCTGGATAGAAAGATCCGTTAGATGGGACCTAATGACTTCAGGCTATTTTATTCTGCAAAAAGAAAACATAGCTAAGATAAAGATGATAGCATTGCACACCTCCCAGCTCTAAAATTATCATGGCTGAGCTCTTTCGTTGAAAAACTAATCATAAACAATTGTAGACAATGCCAATCCCTTTACGAAGTGCTAATTATATGCGTATACTCGCCAAGTGCGATCGATTAATAATACGTCAACGATGATGTCATGCAAAATGCAACAGACTGGGGATATACCAAGAGCAAATGCCTACTCAAAACGTTGACATATTTTTTTTATAAGTTATTTATTCTGTGGTAATGGGCTAACTCTTGATCTATTGAGCCTAGATCTTCATCTTAGCACGAAAGCAAAGATTAAAATAAAATATTAATTTAATATCGACTACAAAAACCAAATATGCGTTTTAGTGCAGAAAAGAAGTAAAAATAATAATATTTTTTTCCCTTTTTAGTATATTTCCCTTTTTATCTCAACAAACTTAAAGTCTCCTGTAATTATAGGTAAAGTTCACGAAGGATCATAAAATGTATCAAAATAAAACCATACGATCCCCAATAGTTCTAATAATATTTCATATTAAATAAAAATGATTTTATTTCATTCATAATATACAAATATTTAATATGTCAGCCACAATTTCTAATAATCTGAAAAAAGTAACTTATATATTCACTCCTAGAATGCCGTTACCCTAAGTGTCGCCGAAATGATGACTAATTTAATAGCATGATAATCAATCCACCAAACGATGTATCTGTTAGTATGGTCAGTTATCTAATTGAAACATTCAAACTGTTGTTTATAAACAACAGCTAATGGTTAATACATGTTACCTCAGAGTTTATAAACATCTGGTAGTGGATTATGTAACTTCGAATGAAATTATTTCAATCAAAGTTTTGTTGCTAAAGTTGGCCATTCACGGCCAGTTAAAATAATTAGTTATTATGAGGTACGATCAAAATTTGACGTTTTCAATATCGGTAATTAAAATCTAGACTATAGGCATAAGTACTAAAAAAGTAACTTAACTGTATCATTTTTATTCACAATTGCCCATATTTTACAGGTTCTAAGACCTTCCAGCCCATTTTACCCACTAAATTAAAAAAACTAAAAGTCCCCTTTACGTGGCAAATTGCCCACGTTCTGGCAGCACTGAATGAAAGTCAGTTTTTAGATTATTTTTATGGTAGTGAGTGGAGTCATTTTATGAAATGACCGTGACTGGCCAGCTTAACAGAGTAACTGAAGTTGTCAAATGTGACATTTTTTACCGATTCCAATCCTGAATTGTTAGCAACAGAGTTACGTAATTAGCACCCAGGGTCCGTAGCCAAGTGTCAATTTATTCTCAAGTGAGGTTTGTCATCGCTAACAAAATGTATGAAACTGACATAAGCCATCGAAACATCACGTGACTTTTGCAAACATATTTTGACATTTCGTTGGCGATAGCGAAGTTCGCTCCAGAAAGATTGCCATTTGGCTACGTGATAATTAAGAAAAGGAAGAGCTTTCGAAATTCGGCTACAGCGGCCAATACTAACAGATTCAACTAGGTACGCAGGAGATGTTATATTGCAAAGTTGGTGCCCAATACACAGGTACTCACGTCACTCTCATACTTCTGTGAGATGGCAATCGGGCGCAGGATCAACGGCTAAACACGCATTCCGAGGTGTTAACACTACCAAATTCCTAACTCCAAGGTGATTCTGAGTTATTTTAAGATAGAAAAACCCAGGCGTGACCTAGAATTCGAACCCGGGACCTTGTAGATAGAAACCAGCGTGCCACTAGACCGAGCATCACTGATAAATGTCTTTTCAGAAATGTATAAACCTTTTCACAAGATTTTCATGAACTGTTATTTTAATTCCCAAACAATTCAGCTTAAGATTGACCAATCATGATTCAAGATTGGTCTTCTTGTCCGCGTAAGATTTACTTATCTTTTGAATATTAACAAACTTAAGACGAAAGAATAGCACCATATCTCCATACAAACGTAGTCCCCTGTTTCCTCCCTGGATATAGGCTAAGGTCAAAAATTTTTTTTGCTATAATATCCGCATTTACTACGGCTATGCTCCTATGTTTCCGATATTCGAATTAACACAGGAAATATGGGCGTTCAAACACTAAGAAAATTGCCAAATTTCAACCTCAAACTTTAGACGCTCGCGAAATAAAATCTACGCACATTAAGACAAAAACTAAAACATAGGAGCATAGTCTTATCCTTTGTTTAATTATTTTTGAAAACAATATTATCATTTGTAAAGTTTTCGTCGAGAAAACAGGGGACTACGAAGGGCTGTTTTGGTCAGTTTTATGAAGCGGATTTTGGTCTGAGCTGCATTTGTCCCTTTCTTGCTTTAAGAGGAGAGGTTTGGGGGGTGGGTAATGTCATAACAAATACGTATACGTACAGTGATGCTTTATAGTCGGTAATTATATCGATATGCCATTGTTGGCCTAATCGACATCGATGCATTAGGTTATTATATTGTCTTGATAATTTGTATTAATATTTTTTGTCATTAGCTTTCATCACTTTGGCTTTTAAAGGTCAACTACTCGTACTCCTCAGTGGTGTTTCTATAGAAGAAAAAAGCAGTTCCGTTGCTGACTCCTAGAATTACTGCGCACATACATGTAAGCACTTACTGAGGACGTAACGTAAGTTGATTGATTTCAATTCGATAGATTGTAGCCTAGCTGATTTCTAATGTCGGTGGAAGCTAATTATAAGAAATGGGTTTTACTAGCGGTTGCCCACGACTTCGTCCGTGCACATGTCGAATTTACCATTCAAACTTCCACTCCCATTTCCACGCCCTTAGAGGATGAGTTTTCAAAAATCCTGTTACCTACGTCAATCCTAATTTTTTACCAAAAAGCTTAATACAACATTTTATCGATTTAGCTCCATAACTGACGGAGTTTCATACAAACTTGCCCCTTCTTTTTATCTCGTTAGGGAATGAATTTCCAAAAAAACCTTTCTTAGTGCACCCCTAGACCGCTTATGGAACCTTTAATTTGGAGTCTCTAGACCCAGCAGTTTGGGCTGTGGTTTGATATGTCAGTCAGTCATTAAGTCAGTTTTCATTTTTATATACATATTTAGAAGATAAGGTGAGTGAAGGCTTGTTGGAATATCCACCAAGACGTCTGATAAATTACTTGATCTATTGTATGGTTTATAAGCACACTGTCGACAATCTGCAGATGCAGATCACTAAATCTTATAATAAAAATACCTATTTTTACTTTCTACAGGAGGGACACACTTATGCCAGCTAAACAAATTGTTTCATAATATAGTTTTTATTGCGCCAATTGCGAACCACTTGTTAGTAGATATTTACAATCATCTTTAAAACTAAGGTAAGTAACAAAGAAAGAAAAAAGATTTTATTATTACAACTATGAATGTCGTTACACGAACACATTAAGACTGTAACAACAACATTTTGGTCAGACTGAGCCCGTCTTCTTGCGAATGATTGAGTAAAAATCATCAGTTCTAATTTTCGCAGACATCGCAGATGCGCTACAGTAACGAAAAAGTCCAAGCAGAGCCCTGAATCCGTTGTAATAGGTGCTACACACGCAGCATAATCCTGCACCTGATATGAAATTGTTCGAGGGTATTGTATCCACTTTTGTCGGTTCTCTTCGCCCAAGATCCACCTCCGACCACTGTTATTGAAGGAATTCCGTCGTTTTCCGTCCACGCCAACATTTAGAATAATTAGCCTCTTCTCTTGTTGCGATCGCTTCGTGTAAGGCATGCTTGTGCAGGTTGACTTATTTGTGTCGGGCATATTATAAAACATAAGTATTCATGAATCCTGCATTTTATACGAAAATGATGTTCTTCCGTTTAGCTGTCATAAATAAACGACATTACTTCATTTTATTTAAAAGATTGTGGATTTCATCTTGTTATTCTTGCACAATTAGGTAGATAATGTCTTGTTGAAAGGTGTTGTCATTGTTGTCAATCAATCTCCATAAGTAAAAAGTTCCGTTCCACGTATGAACAAAATTAAAAAAATAATGACTATAATTTCATAAATATTAAGCTTTTGCAAAATCAATCTTGCTGTTAAAGTAGACTGTCGTGTCGTATCTTACTAGTATGTTTGTAAAGATATAAATTTTTTATGTAAATTATTATTTTTATAAAATATTAATTTACTTAGCTACTCGTAGTATGAGTGAACCGGAAAATGTCATCTGTCACCTCTCCTTCGTGTTTCTAGGTATATCTTTGATAAACTATATAAAAGGATATAATCATGATACACAGCCACGGCACTTATTTATATATTTATTTTTTCTTTTAATTTAATGATGTATCATGTTCAAGCTCCTATATAAATAGCAACGTACCTACATCTTGCATTATGCCCTGTTATAAAGATATAATAACGTAAATATTAGAATCAAAACACGAATTTTATTAAATATTGACTCTACAATAACCTGAATTTGAAAAAAAAGACAATGACTCTCAAAGCAATTTCAATAATACTCGTGATAATACAGCGTTATAATTGCCTTTTTCGCTTTTTAATTTAACCAACAACCAAGCACTGATATCTAGTATGTATGCAGCGTTTTACACCATTTTTTCAATCATCTAGTAAATCTTCGAAATTAGAGTTATCTATGAATAGAAAACGTACATTTACAGAAGTACGTATTAAATAATTTGCGTGATTTCTAAGTGCTTTTGTGTAAGAGAAACCTAAAGGCTTTCCTTCTTACAAAGTTAGAGCTCCTTTGATTTGATTCTTTTGTAAAGTTTAATTAGCAGCTATGAATGAATATTATTCCACAAACAGTTAACTTCAGCTGTAGCTATGGGTAAAACAGCCTTGGCCGGCATTTCATTCATCTCTGCATTTAGGTTTCTAAGCAATAACGCTTTAGTGCCTATTATAATAAACGGTGTACATACAGATGGAATTCACAACCGTGAAAATTGCGGTTTGAACAAGAATAAAAACTTATTTTATTGCCGTCAACAATTTAAGGCACAATATACTATAGTAAAACTTACAATGTCCGGAAAACTAATTCCATACTAATATTATTAATGCGAAAGTGTGTCTGTCTTTTGTGTTTCTGTCTGTTTGCTACCTCTTGACGCTTAAAAGCTTTAGATGAAATTTGGTATAAAGATAGATTGAGACATAGGCTATTTTTGACACGATCAAAACATTAAGGATGTAAAATTGGGCATCAAATTTTATATGGAATATCCGACTTTTGCACGGGCGAAGGCCTGGAGAGCCGCTAGTAAGCGTGGTAATATACGAATATTAAAAATTAATCGAAGCATTTTGAAAACTATTACAATTTTATAATTTACTCATAATGAGTGTACTTTCATTTTAGGTTTCAGCCAAGAATGAAAGCATCGAACTTTACAAAATTACAGTTTTAAAGTTACCACTTTTGCAGCATTATTATGAAACTTGGTTTCTCTAGAAGTTCGTGTTTCAGCTACGTTAGATAATAATTAAATAACTCTTGTGTTACACTATCTCGAAGTTTAGTTAAAACTTTGCGAGGAAAAATGTGAAAAATCGAGTAAGTTACTTCCAGACTTCACTCAAAATTTATGATGAGTAAGAAACATGGAGCAACTGTGGTTCAGGGGCCGAATTTGCTTCTCATGTGGGGGGTACCGGGTTCAATCACACGTGCCACAATTACTTTTTCTGAGTTATGTCACAGAATAAATAAGTTTGTAACAGTAGGTCATGTACCAATGACTTTTTCTGAGTTATGTCACAGAATAAATAAGTTTGTAACAGTGGGCCGTGTACCAACGACTTTTTCTGAGTTATGTCACATAATAAATAAGTTTGTAACAGTGGGCCATGTACCAATGACTTTTTCTGAGTTATGTCACATAATAAATAAGTTTGTAACAGTGGGCCATGTACGAGGGTCAAACTGAAAGTTCTTAGAACTGGCCACTTATAAACAATATAATAAAAAAAATATTCTAAAATTTGAAAATAGAACTCTTTGCCAATATTACTGAGTATATATTTCATTCATTTGTCATTTGTTTTACGACTTGGCGGCAAATTGAAAATTGTCTGTGTCACGTCAAAATGAATTTAACACGAGAAAATTTTCGTGCAATGATTTTTTATGACTTTCGATGTCATTTAAGTCAACAAGAAAGTTATGATAGACTACGATTGGCCTTTCACGATGAAGCCCCATCTCGTGCGACTGTTTACAACTGGTTTAATGAGTTTAAACGTGGTCGCACTAATCTCACTGATGATGTACGTGAGGGACGGCCTTCTACGGCGACGACTGAAAATAACATCTGTGTTGTGCGGCGTATGATAGAGACTGACAAAAGAGTGACCTATCAGCAGATTCGGACAAGCTTAGGCATCGGTATGAGTCAAGTGCACAAAATCCTCCACGAACATTTAGCGGTCAGGAAGCTTTGCGCCCGGTGGATACCTCATAATTTGACTAAGGCTCAAAAACTCCATCGTGTGGATTGGTGCCGTAAAATGATTGAAAGATTTAACGGAGGTGACTCAAATGTCTGTGTTCGACATACTAACAGGTGACGAAAGCTGGATTTACTGTTATGATCCTGAAACCAAAAGACAATCTGCTCAGTGGGTGTTTCCTTTCGAGGAGTTGCCAACTAAAGTGAAGAGAGATCGAAGTGCGGGAAAAAAAATGGTGGCCTCGTTCTTTGGAAGGATAGGTCATTTCGCAACAATTGTGTTAGAGGATCAAAAAACAGTTTCTGCAGAATGGTACACTACCAATTGTTTGCCACTTGTCTAGGAAAAAGTTCGAGAGAAACGACCTCGCAGTAGGATCCTCCTTCACCACGACAACGCCTCGTCGCACACCGCCAAGCGAACGATCGACTATTTGGCGACATCAAACGTTGAATTACTGGGTCACCCGCCGTATAGCCCCGACCTCGCGCCTTGTGATTATTATTTATTTCCAAAAATTAAAGAAAAACTTAAAGGAAAGCGGTTTATGAATGCTGAAGAAGCGGTGGCTGCGTATCGCGATGCCATTGAAGAGACCCCTAAGGACGAGTGGGCAAAGTGCTTTTCCCAGTGGTTCCATCGCATGCAGCGGTGTATTGACGTCAATGGACAATATTTTGAAAAGATATAATAAAACTAATAACTGGCTAATGTAATCAGTTTTTGATTTTCTAAGAACTTTCAGTTTGACCCTCGTACCAATGACTTTTTCTGAGTTATGTCACATAATAAATAAGTTTGTAACAGTAGGCCATGTACCAATGACTTTTTCTGAGTTATGTCACAGAATAAATAAGTTTGTAACAGTGAGCCCCACATCAACCTACCCTGATCTGTCTTTCTGAAACCATATTTCAATCTTATGTTGATTGCAAACAGTTTCATATCATTTGTATATTTTGACTGCCTCGTTGGTCTAGTGGTCAGCACGCTGGGTACTATCCACGAGGTCTCGGGTTCGAATCTCGGGTTGGGCCGAGAGAGTTTGGGTTTTTCTGTCTTGAAATTACTCAGACACTGCTCTGGAGTCAGGAAGTTGGTGGTGTTAACACCCCCGTGACTCGGAAAGCACGTTCAGCCGTTGGTCCTGCGCCTGATCTCTCCGGTCATGTCAGACTGCCGTCTGACCGAATTATGAGAGTCAAGGAACAGAGAGTGCACCTGTGTATTGCGCACACACTTGTGCTCTATAATGTGTCCTGCGCAATTGAATATTCTCTGTTGAGATAGGCCGCTGTAGTCGAAATCGGCTAGGGGGACATTATTATTATTATATTTTGACAGATTTGGGAAGGTTGATGCGAGGCCCACTTAATAGTAGTTGGGACCAAAACATTTGACGACCTTCTTGGTGTAGTTGTTCGCGCCTCGGACTACTGAACCAGGCAATTGCGGGTTCGAATCCCGCAAGGAGCAAATATTTGTCTGACGAGCATGAGCATTTGTACCGAAGCCATGGATGTTTATAAACGTAATCCTAGTAAACGTTCCTAGTCACCATAGCACAAACTCACGCTTAGTTTTGGGCTAGGTAATTGGTGTGTTGAAACAATTTATTTATTTATTATTTGTGCAAATAAACGCTCGTGTATTTACAAGAATAATACTCGCTGAGATCATCTGCTGAAAGAGTGCCACTTGTTCCAAGAAGTGATAATATTCTTTGCTATATCGTGTTTTATTAAATTTTCTGCAAATACAGTATTAGGCAATCAGTTTCCACATTTTCTTTTTAATTCGACAACTAAAATTCTTTCACTGGGTTAAACATACTATTTTTCATTTTGACTGTGAGAATAGAAATAGTGATTTTTTTGATGGTGCAATCGAAGGTGCGTTTCATTTGATATCCGCGACGTGCGCCCGACCGGCACATTTTTGCGTTTCACTTGGTCCGCGAGCGGCGCCAAAGTGGGTAGCGTTGCCGCTCGATAGTCAACTATAAATAGTTTTTCGAAAGACTATCAACAGTTAAGCCAAAGGCAATAGTATTGATAGTCGGTATTATCGATAGCTCTGATAATATAAATACTATCAACACACAGCAATACTATCGATACAAAAGATAGTATAAAAGTTCTATATTAAAATTACTATCGATAGTATCGGCCCTGACTATTGCAACAACTATCGATGGTATCGATACTATCGATAGTTTCGCCCTATCGATAGTGGCCTTTTATTCAATATTATTAGGGAGAGAAAAGCTATTTTCCACATAAAAGTTCAACTTTCCGAACAGGAGAGATGAAAAATAACATACCATTATTTAAATAATAAAATTGCCTCTTTTAAAATACCATAAAATCCAGTGTCTAGCTTTTGAGCAAACAATAAAAAAAACTGATGCCTTTCACATTTTGTTAAATATGATCAATTACAAAACGTAGATATTTACTTATATCATAAGTAAAAAAAATACGTATACTTCAATATACAGAACTAGCACCATTTCGGGAAATGGTAACGAGTTGAAATCGTTCCCGAACAGTTCGGGACAACTGTCGTTAGCGAGATTTATTCGGAGCCCCTCGGAAAACAGAGGTGAGGCCAAGAGAAAACTGCAAAGTATAATGTCATGAAATGTTCAAAAATACTTACATTTTACTAGGTATCTGAAACATTCAATTTTGTTACTTAGGGCAGACTTTGTACAATGGGCTACTGTTGTGAAAATATTTTCTTTCAAAAAACTTTAACATTATTAGAAGAAAATATATTTTTAGAATTAGCATCTTATAACACCACACCATCCACGAGTGGGGGGGCGCATCTGCTTATGATTTTCTGATCATAAACTACCACAAATTTATCAACGTACTTCTTGTATTTTTCGGTGTCTCAATACAGGTTTATTCTCTTTCAAATATATATATATATATACTATCTATGTATATGTTTTGTCGTTAAAACAAATCTCGACCGATAACCTAGAAAAATAAAAATAAAGAACTAAGTATGTATGTAATAATACCTCGTATCCTTTTGCGGTCTTCTCTTAGATAATGTTCCGCTACCAATAGTGAGTCAGTCCGTAAAGACGAACGACCACCGCATTTATATCGAAAGTTCTAGACTCAAGGAAGCTGGAAACAAAATGAAGATTTATTTGGAAACTTCCCCGCTGTCATCGCAGGTGGTTTTCCGATACAATAAGCTAGCTTTTCCGCGGAAATGTGACACGGATTTAATTTAAACTTTCGTATTTTTACCTTGTTTTGTTTGAAATAGGTTTTCTCTTAACTCTAGACTAAGCCAGACGTGCCGCAGACAGAGTCGACGGTGGAGCGAGCTCACCCAGAAAGTTTGGGCACACCCACTCTTAGATTGCCTGTTAGGGCTGCAATTTTGTTTAACCTTTAACCTGCTTATTCAGCAGACCGACCGCCTAGCGTGAGTGCTATTGCGATTACGATTGCAATTCTAACGCAATGACAAACGCTATCATTTCTTTTTGTTTGTTTGTGTATGCTGTGATTGCTTTTTGCAACTATTGTAATTTGAAAGCTATGACACTTTCTTGACATTAGTTAAGGAGCTATTAGCAATTGCGTTAGACGGCAGGCCCGCAGGCCTACCGCCTAACTTGAAACCTATACCTATACCTATTTCAATTCAATTCAACTGAATGAACATAAGAATTGAAATTGCTTTGACTTTTGAAGGCTATGAATACCGAGTGAATGAAAATTTTGCGTATTATTCACCCATTTTGAAGTTATTAAATAATTCATTTTTTATATTTTTACGATAATTTAAATATTTTTAATGACCGTTATTTGGAATATATTATAATATTTTTACTATTTTTGCTAGTATTATTCGCTTATTTGATATAAATACGTATTATTTACATTTGAAAAAAAAAAAGTAGCGTATAACAAAACGCATTGTCAGGGTTACGTGAATTATCGTTACGTCAAAAATAAGACAGATTGACGTCTTATAAAAACAAACTAGAAAATTAGATTCATAGTGATTATTGAGTCAGTGATCACATTCATACAAAATGTATTGTGTATTGGTGCTTAATTAAAATTTCTAACCCTGTATTGTATATCGAAATACTGGCACCAAGAAAATATTAAAGAACTTTGGACGTGGATGAAGACACACTCATTGAGAGCCAGGGGAACCTTTTCCAAAATTTCCTAGACCAAGCAAGCTGACCTCACACGATTAACCTCCAGGCCTAATGCAGTGGGTGGCGGTGTCTCCAAAACTGACCAAGATAAAGGCAAGTAAGTTTACGGTGATAACCTAGCTTACAAAGCATTGGATACTTTTATTGTGTAAGTATCCTTCGCCTACTTCTGCATGTGTTATAATACTAAAATGTTTCAGTTCACCAAACAAGTCATCATGCAAATAGGAACGCATTTTGGTTTATTTGAAATACCTACATAAATTTATTTCAGCTTAAAGCATATCATGAAAGCAACGAACGAAACGAATACTCGGCTTAGAACAAATCCGTCTTAATAGAGCATTTCAAAAAGTATTCGCTAATAGATATACTAATTCATTTATTACAGTAGGCCCCCTGCAGTGGACCATGCATTTGGATCGTCAGAATCGCAATGAGCAGTGCAACTAGAGACTAAGAAATGGAGATTGGCGGTGGTGGCGGAGCGGCGACTGGCGTTGGATGGAAGAGAGGCGGGCGCTTATGAAGAGCAAACATGATATTAGCATTATTTATATCTGAAATAAATAAAAGGCGTTTATGTTTCTTATTAGTTAGGTAGGTACCTACATTACATAAGTATCGTTAAAAGAGTTGAGATTTTAGAAGCGAATTGGAAATAACGTTCAGATTTACGTCAGGAAAACGAACACTATGTTCACTTTCATTAAATTTAAATACCAACTGAGTAAGGTTTTGTAAGACGACAATACTTTAAAAATGATAGGTATATAACGCCATAGGACATATGCAATTTTAGGCAAGCAGATCGAATTCCTGTAATAGATGTGCATAATGAATTTGTGATAAATATACAAACTTTTTTATTTCTACTCTATGCACGCCATAGATTTATTTGATCTCTACGAATTTGTGTCTGTGCTATGCTTGTATTGCTGACAGTTGTCAGTTACCTACCTATGTCAAAGATTTGTAAATAACGATTCAGTTCCAAAGATTCAAATTCAATTAATTTTAACAACTAATGAATAGGGAATAATAACAGAGTGCATGCTGCTTATAACTTATTATGTTACCCATTCATTATAAGCTTGAAACTAAAAAAAAATAAAAAAAAACTGGTACTTTTAATGCCGTCTATTTATACCTAACTAATATATTAACAAAAATACAAATAAATAACTGTTTACTTTATGTGTGACTTGACTTCATTTCTTCTTATATTACTGTAGTGTCTCTAGGTTTCTGTAGCTTATCGATAGGGTTAAGATTTTTCAGACAAACACTGTTATATTCGTAATTGCAATCGGTGTTCGTTACGTTGTATGATAACAATCCCATGTTGACGACTAAGACCGAAAGATCTGATAAGACCCACTTGCAAAAAACCAACGAAGTTAGGATCTACAACATCACAGAAATAGCAGTATAAAAAAGTTTACACACAACATCAGAACAATAATTCGATTGAAAAATTCGTTGATCTCAGACTTACTAGCGCAATGCGACGTTCTTTATCATGGTGTTTACAAGGACAAATCCTTGCAATCTTAGCTTGCGGCAAATATAGATCTTTTCTAAGGCATAATGTTCTGATGAAGGTGTCTTCCGGAAGAAGCATGCCTATGCGGTCTTCTCGCAGCTGACATAGCTATTTCCTAGTTAGCTAGTAGGTACTCCTAGTTTGTTTCACAATCTTTTCCCCAAAATTTAATTGAGTATATGGTAAATAAAATAACGACTGACGTTGCCGTAGTAAACAAAGCTTCAGACTAAAGCCCTCTGTAAGCGATCAAATTAGTTTGACAGATTAGTTTGTCAAGCTCGCGTTCTTATATAAATTATATTTGACAAACGCGTCAAACTGCTGCACACTAACAAAAAGCTTGAAAGACTTTGACAAACAATTTTGATCGTTTAAAAGGCGCTTAATAAAGGCGGTCCTTTGCGCATGCTCCATGGGAAACCATTCGTTCATTGCATTCAATTTTGTCATGCCCATTTGAAGTCGGTTTCAAAATTTGTTATTTGACAGCTGTCATTCGTCATCGGTCGGTAATAGGTTTCAAAATTTGTTATTTGACAGCTGTCATTCCTTCTGAAGTCTGTACCAAGCCTATACCTATACCTATTTTAATACCTATAAAGTTAGGCGGTCGCTCCGCCGCTGGTTTTGGAAATTCGTCAATTTAAAACAAAATGCTTTATAGCATTTCGTCTATACCACAGAATAAATGTTATAAGTCCTATCAGTAGCAAGTGTAACTTATCTTTTTAAGAGAGGAAAGTATTTTTGAAATAGTCAATGAAAAAATCCCAATCTAACATTTCTTTGAGTTGTGTAACAGAAAAATATAGTCATAGTAGGTATAAGTAATGTAGGAAATTGCTCGGTTGAACGCTAAAGCGATAATGGGAGGATATGAATAGAAATAAAATAAATTTAGGCAACGACACAACGAGACGTTCCAAAACTACTTTTTTGGTTTCATATTTTTCATGGAAATGCTGCTTACGAACCCTCAAGCATTTTGTAACTTAACCACTTTGAAATTGGGTTCGAAATAAAATAGCAGCGTTTGCAATTTGGCATGGCCGTTATTTTACCGACCCAATGTTCCAGTTTTAAATGCATCTGTAAATAATTAGTCGAATTTACATTTGTTTGAAACTCGCAAGTTTGAGAGGTCATTTTGGGGGAAGTTAGAACATTTTCACTGGCAATTTAGCTTTTCATTTGAAATTAGATTTTACAGGCACTTTGTATTTGAAATAATAAGCTCTTGATGATAGGTATTCGTATAATAATTTGAATGTATTTTTTTATCTTTTTCTCTTTCTATAGACAAACTAGTGGCTCCCCGCGACTTCGCCCGCAAGAGTTGGTTTTTCCATATAAACTTTCATCCCCCATTTCACCCCCTTAATGTTTTTATATCGGGACAAAATGTAGCGTTTGTCCTTTCCAGGCTCTCGAACTGTCTCCATTTGGCGCAACTGTGTTAGGAAAGCAAAGGGAAGCGCTTCCTACCGACCGGTTGTTATGGTTGGGGACCAAGGTCCAATGGTCACCGTCTTGGTTTAGCTATATGTAGTCAAGCTCGTGCTAAATCTTACATATCGCGGTTTGTGTTGTATGGAGCGGGCTAACAGCGCCATCTAGCCAGTAGGAGCCGAGTCAGGGCGTCGCGTCTGGAAGTTGCTTGCTAATGTGGGTGACAGTAGTAAGATGTCGCTACACCAAATTTCATCTTAATCGATTCAGTGGTTTATTCGGTCGTATTTATAATTTTAGTATGGATTACTAGGGTATTAATAATTCAAAATAACATAGATAATTTAATAAAATCATAGCTTCTTTATCTAGGTCGTAACGCTAGTAAATTTACTCTCGTTACCTAATACTATTGTTTAACTATAAGGGAATGTCTGTATGTTACCAAAATAAATATTGTCCTGTTGTATTTTTTAACGTACCCAACTTAGGTTAGGTAAAAAAATAGCAGTATCTTTTGATAGCGTTCACTTAAAAGCTTCATTTCTTTACAGCTTCAAGGGGCCATAGGATAAATATTTGATATTTTTTAATACCAACTTTATACCTTAACGTGTTTCTGAGAAAAAGGTTTGTGACAGACAGACGGATAGACGAACTGTTGTCCGTCTATCCGTATCCTATAAGGGTTCCTTTCTTTTCTGTCGAGGTACGAAACCCTAAAAAACCTTCAAAACTTGTTCTGCGTAATCAAGACTAAACAGAAACATTTTGCTGGCCTGTTAACACAACTTACAATATTATTTTAAGTCATGAATTTTATTATTGAGCTGTTAAAAATCAACTCGACAGCTGTAAACTCTAAATAATAATTATAAGGTGTCGAAATATCGTCGACAATAGCAAAGAAATCTCTCTCTAAATATAAATCAATCGAAAATCTATTAATGGAACATGAGCTTGGAATGAATCATCTCTTTTGGTGGTTCGAGAAATTTTGACGCCTACATTACTTACATTTCAGCCGATGTAATTTCAACCTTGTCCAAATAAGCCAAAGCTGAAAATTCATTGGGAACAGATGAAAGTACAGTGCGCAGTGAAAACTCTTTTTCGTAAGGTGAACTTTATGGAGGTCGTGTAAACAGTAGTTTTTGTTGGATGAATCATATTGAAGTTTACGGGAAGATGAAAGTCTAGGCGATCGGTCGATGACTGGAAGCTTTTGTAACATTCATTCAATGGTTGTTTATTGCTAAGGTAAGATAAGCCAACGCGTTCACGGTATTATAACATGTATTTTTCTGAGATAAGAGGAACATTAGGAGCCTACTGTTGAAACGTCATTACTGCACTTGAAATTACCGACTGCCCTACGACAGGACTCAAACCCGCATCTTTTGCATTCTGTGTCGCATTCTTTCTTTCAAAAAATTTAACAGTTAAGTAATTTGAGGTTTTAGTTTTTATGTTACCGCATATTCCAAAAATAGTAAATAGCAACGTGGCGTTCTCCTGATTTTGTTATTGACATACATTTTATTTTTAACTAAAACAAAGAATAAGAAAACTTCGAAACAAAGACGATCGTAAAATAACAGGACATTTCCGAGACAAATGTTGAAGCCTTCTCGAAAAGTTTACCTTAGAGTGTCGGCTAAAATAAATATTAAGGCTGAGAGTGCTTACTCTTTGAGTTTTTATTAATGCCCACTTTGTTACTGTCTTTTTGAGAAACAAAAAACCGGACAAGTGCGTGGAGGTCCACGTGCAAAGTCGGGTTCTGTATATGAACGTCACAAGTGCTAAGAAGTAGTTCTTGTTGCCGAAATACTGAATTGCGGTTGCGGGTTCGAATCCCACGAGTTTCGGGTTCGAACCCCACGTGTGGGAACTGGTTGTGTGATAAACGTGTGTGAGCGTTTGGGCCTAATTCATGGATGTATATAAAAAGGAGGATTGGTTAATACATCTTTTTTTTTTAAATAAATTATTTCAACAAACACACCAATATCTATATATCCGTTATTCTTGTCAACATAGCACTAGCTAGGGCTATAGTAAATGCTAACGCTTAATTTGGGAATAGGTAAGTAGGTTGGGGTTGGGTTCAAAATAACACTTAGAGGAACCCTTGGAAAAAACACTTAGAAAAACACATATATGGTGGAGTAAACTTTAATAGAAATTGACAAGAAGAAGTTATGTCTATTTTACATTCATTTTCTTTAAAAAAACTTCCGATAGATCAAAGATTGAGATATTATGTGATTGAGATATTGTTGATTAAGGTAAATATTAATCATTGTGGTGCCCATCGATGAGAAAAAGTAATCTTTAAATATTAAAACTTTGTATTTGTCGGAGCGTGAGGCGATTGGCGGTGTTTATTTTGAAGTTTCGAGCTTTCAGAACACGATGACAGACGTCATTCGGTTTTGACGTTTAAACTTCACATCATACGCTTACGTCAAACTGTGGCTATTTATCGAGTTTAGTCGGAAACGTCAAGTAATTTACTTGGGCATGGTCGATACGACTTTGGTTGGCAGCATTTGTTTCTGTCGGTTTGACGTTTCGTTTGACGGGAACGTTAGTTTGAGGGCTGAGTGCCGACACGAATGGTTGTGTTGTTGTGTCTTGAGTTTTGCGTCGGCGTATCAAACTTACCGTGTTTCTTGACTGTAATCCGAAGCCATCCTGTTCACTGTTTGTTATTTTGTGTTAAATTGATTGTGATACTGAAAATAGACGTCTGTAATAACTAACCGGACTAATATTTAGTGTACGCCACCATGTATGAGCCTTGTGATAACGATCCCTCTTACGTCTACGTCGTTATATTTTTTAAATGCAAGCCGTAATTTAGTTACACAAAACAAAAATTTACTAGCAGACCGTAAGCCCTAAGTAATGTTTTAATTTAAATTACATATTTTTTCGTAAGCAACTGTATCACTTGAGTGAACTAGAACCCACTAGTCATACATGTTTGGGATAACAGTGCGGTTGGCACACATGTGAATGGCATCCCTAATTTAACATACTAAGTTGAGCATGAGGATTAACCTCATTTTCACTGTATGTGTCCAATGAATCAAAGAGTAAGTAGGGCTTACTACAATTACTTAGGCACTTACTTCGCTGGCTCAGCGACCCAAAGTGGATCTTGGTAAATGAATCCAAAAGACGTCAGGGCCCTTTCCCACGGCAGTCCAGTTCTGTGGGATTCCTGCTTTATTGGATCCTGCAGAAAGCACTTGTGTGTTCACACGGCAGTATCCGTTTTTCGCGGGCAGGTACGGTTTTTTTTCGTACGTAAAAATGTACCCAGGAAGCTGCTAGTGGGAGGGAACACTTATAATATTTAATACTTTTTTGAGGGATCCTGCAAAAAACGGGAAAGGGCCCTCACTCCTTCTAATTTTGCGCAATATTGCCAATCGGCTATTTGAAGGTACTTTACGACTTGCATCTCATCAGCGATCTCAAAGTGTTTCTAACTTGGTCGTCAAAGATATATGTGCTCTTTATGGCACGATCTTCTTTCGTTGTTACTACGTAGGCAAGTAATTTAATAATTAAATAATAATGTCCTTTTAGCTGCACTCCGACTACAGCGGCCAATCTCTACAAAGTCATTCTGTTAGCTTAGAACTTGACCTCACCTGGATTATATTCTGACCCTGGAAAAACCCCTTTACACAATGAAAAGTAAATTTTTACTTTCTGAACTAATTTATGTTGTGTTGTAACTGTCACATTTCACAAGCCGGCCTTATGTTTAGACAGCCCAGAGAGTTATAACATGAGATATAGTTAAAGGGAATCTAGTCTACTCTAGACTTGTAACGGTAACAAAACCGGAGCTTTATAACAGAATACTTTATTCTTCAAACCAACTATTGTTGACGTAGATGCTTCTTATACGAGTAATACTCCCTATAAGACAAAATTTAAAATTTTAGGTTATTCAAAATGTACGAAGTGATTGCATTGTTATTGTAGGAAGTATTTTACCACTTGCACTCAAAACCAACTTCGCATTGGGAGGGCATTCGCCGTAATAGCAAAGGGTCGTGGGTTAAAGACCCACCTGATGACGGTCGATATTTTTTTGAGCGAATATCAAAGCAAGGATTATTATTTTGTGACTTTGTGTCATAGCAGATAAAATAATAAATAACCAAGTATATAAATCTAAATATAAAAGTTAAATAGTATGAAGATTGAGAGACCAACGTTTTAATTATTCAATCATTGAAACGTTAACAGCTCCAAATTACATCTGAATGAGCGTGGGAAACAAAAACAAATCATTGCAGCATTGATCTTTTTTCAATGTGCTGGTAAAAAAAAGGTACATAAATTTCAATTGCTCCTACATCAGTAGAACTATTAGTATAGGTAGGCAGCATAAGCTATTTTGACTAAAAGCCATGCTAAAAGATACCAACTTTGCTGGTTCATTCTATGACACATCTCTCCTCTCGTTTCGTTTCGGTCGGTAGCATTACTATAAGTTGCTATCGAAAACTTATATTGCGTTACTATAGTCAATAGCGTATCATGACATACGCAAACACTTTACTCGCTGGCGAAAGCTCAGTAGTTTTCGTGCTGTCATGTTGGTACGTAGTGACGTATCCTACTTCATACTCTAATTTAAAGGAGCATAAGTGGAATATTTTACTAGTCTTCAGCTTTACCTGCGGACCAGAGTTAGGATCTCTGTTTTATAAAACTCTGGTACTCTGCAAAGCTCTACTGCCTTGTTGGTTTAGTGCTAGCACGCTGCATTGTCAAGACGTCCTGGTTTTGAATCCCGGGTCAGACCGAAATTGTTTCTGAGTTTATCAGTCTGAGTCAGGCAGTTTTTTAGGGTTCCGTAGTCCGACAAGGAACCCTTATAAGATCATTCAGTCCGTCCGTCCTAGTCTGTCACAGCAGAATATGTTCTACGTTTATAGACTGATTTGCATGTAACTTGGTACGAGGATACTTCACATATAGGTCTCATTTTTAGAAATACAAAAAATTAAAATTACCCCTTTTTAAGGGTACCTCCCCATACATGTAAAGGGGGGGTGGATTATTTTTTTTGAGTGCACCCCCTTGTGTGGGGAATCGTTGAAAAGGACTATGAAAATAAGGTAGGGTTTCCAGACAACACTTTTTTATCAACTTTACCATTTGCGAGATATAGCCTGCCAAAGTCGTTTACACGGTGCCCCCCCCCCCGTAACTTCTAAAGTCTTGGACCTATAAACTTCACTTACTCACGTAAAGAAACAGGCGCGGAAACTTTTATTTAAAATTATTTTGGGTATCCTGTGATGAATACTTTTGAAATTATAAATAAAATAAAAATATATACTTTTTACC
This sequence comes from Pyrausta nigrata, assembly GCA_949316185.1. Taxonomy (NCBI): domain Eukaryota; kingdom Metazoa; phylum Arthropoda; class Insecta; order Lepidoptera; family Crambidae; genus Pyrausta; species Pyrausta nigrata. The sequence goes on from OX438952.1 coordinate 13,501,770, forward strand.
TTCTAATGTTTTAAGTTACTGGTACGGAACCCTTCGCGCGCGAGTCCGACTCGCACTTGGCCGGTTTTTATACTTTTCTTAGCAAATATCTAACTGTTGTCACACTAATCATATGTTATGATTGGTGCTGTCAACCCGTGCCTCAGTTCACGTTATGCCGTTGGCCCTCCTGCACCTGATTTCTCTCCAGTCGTTTTAGATTTCCGACTCACGTCTCTCAGAGTGAAAAAGCAGAGAGTGAATCTTTGTGTTGCGCTATATGCTTATGCACTATAATATCTTCCGCTCAGTTGGCTAAACTTGGTCAAGATTTGCCGCTGTGGTCGAAATTAGCCGAATTTCGGCCACATGCGGACATAATTTTTACTCTGCAACAAAAAACAAATCAGATGACAACAAACGAGTACCATTGAAGGGCAAAGTCCACTCACCATGTGTGTTCCTCAAAATCAAGATAGCCTTTGAACCGAAGGGTTTCGTCTGGTGACCCAAATATCAAACGAGACACTCGTTTTAATTGAATGGTATAACGAGAACAATCATGAGATGACTCGGCAAACAGAAATAATCAAATGTGAAGTATTATGTCTCGGTCTAATAGACGACTGAACTAGGCTTAGCCTTTGTTATGTTTTTTTTTTCAGTTATCAGGCAGGCAGTTGAAGTAACTGATAGCAGCTTGTATCCATTTTTTTTGTATTGTGTTGAGCGTGCTTAGGCAAGCGTCAAGTCGGTTCTTGAATTGATTGATATTTAGGGCGTAAAGTGCTTGTGAGGTAACACTTTGAGATGTTGAGTCTGAGAGTCTAAGTTCTTCTAACCCGACTATTGACTATCCCTCCTTTATTATTGCAATTGACTATGACTATTGTTATCGATGATAAATGAAACCAGAATTCGTCCATATTTTGTGTAATTGATCCACCGATAGCACGATTTACATAGGTATCACACACACGTCTTCCACATAAGGAGTCTCAGCCAGCTCTGCCCGGCACAGGACGGTTCCGCCCGCGCCTCAGCACCTCTGCTGAGACCGCGAAATATATGGTATATTATACAACATATCGTCGACGCGTTGGCTATCGGAGATAATGTCATATGATGTATTTCCTTGTCTATCCTATTGATATAAGGTGACGTGTCAAATGCTCGATTACACATTGATTGTAGTATCCGTGTCGACACTCACAAACTATAGGTGACAATAATTCACTCAATAGCAGGTAGGTTTATACTGAGTGAAATATTGAGCTGAGGGCTATTTCTTACCAGTGGTCAAATAATTTGGTATGTGAACACTGTACACTGTACGTGTACATGTATATAGATATCAATCCCTCATTGAAACAAAATAAAAGCTCCCTTTATTTACATAGTAAGCATAAGTCGCTCAAACTATCTGTACGCTTATATCTTTTAAAATACGTAACGGATTTTAATGTAGTTTTCAACAGTATATAGACTGATTCATGGGGAAGTATGTAATTGCTTTGTATAGTAAATAAATATATCTATACTAATATTATAAATGCGAAAGTGTGTCTGTCTGTCTGTCTGTTACCTCTTGACGCTTAAACCACTGAACCGATTGGAAATTTGGTATGGAGACAGTTTGAGACCCTGAAAAGGACATAGGCTACATTTTGTCGCGATATAAAACATTAAGGGGGTTAAATGGGGGATGAAAGATTATATGGAAAATCCAACTCTTGCGGGCGATGTCGCGGGGAACCACTTGTAAGTATATAAATATTGGACAGCAGCACATTACATTTCTCTGACCTCAAAGTAAGTATACCTCAACAATATCGAAAATATGGGTTTCTATATTGACCCGACCGGGGATCGAACCGGGGCCTCAGGGATAGCAAAACACCGTAAAATCCTCTCACTTTGCCACGGAGGTCGTCGGTATGGAACTATTAGTATCTAAAAAACAAATCAGAGCTGATATTGGCCCTTATGTAATGCAAAATGCCCAAACCTAAAATGCGGATGCATCACCTCTTTCAACGACAACAACCCGAAAATTAACACTCGTTAACAACTTTTAATTTACGACTAGAAACAATTACTGCCAGTCCATTTATAACGATGTCACGGCCTAATTAAACACATTTGCCCAATTAGCGGCCCTTGGGTTGGGTCTGGGAATAACCCTTTTTAAGGACCTAGCCTGAGGGAGCGGAGTTACGCCGGAGGTCAAACGAGGTGGTGAATTAGTAATTTTGATTGCTTTAGGCAAAAGGAATTTGGGAAAAATGACGTTAAAATGTCCAGAAGATACAGGTACAGTAGGTACTCTAGAGACTTCCGCCGGATGCAAAGTCTTCTTTATCCTATAAAAATACCTATCTACTTATAAATTTGTGTTTATAATGAATAAATTATACTAATATTTTAGTTCATTGTCTTCTTTATTTATTTTCTTCACTTTTACAGATTTATTTTTGTGTAACTCTGACGTTACTTCAAAATTGACTTATAAAGAAATGTTCGTTTTATTTAAACATCGAAGAGTCGAACGAGCAAGACATAGAAGTTTTACGCGTAGTTGTAAACCTCTACAGTACCTACCCTCTTAAAAATCATCATTAATAAACACTTTTACAGAGTTAATTAGTTGAAAAATGTAAAATAATGATGTTTTACCTACTATACGGTGAGGGAAAACATCGTGAGGAAACCTGCACATTCATGCGACTGAATGTGTAACCATGATCCAAACTGGGTCAGGTTCCCCTGGCATCAGGGTCACGGAGGTCAGATGGCAGTCGCTCCACTGTAATTACCTGCTACAACCTGGATCATGGTCAGCGGACCCTGTGCCCTCGCGTGCGAGAGCACAACCGGGATAACGCTAGGAGGATGATGATGTTTTACCTACTATCCGTCGCGTTAGTCCCCGTTTTATTGTGTTCTAATATGCAACGAAGTGAATATTTGAAAAATTCTTATGTGCCGATCCTGTTGCTCAAACACAACAACTTCTAATAATTATTTTTATAACTTAAGCAATTATTTAGCAAGTTTTTACATAATTAAATCAAATTTCGCTCACAAAAATAAATCGACTGCGTCCCATCGGATGACACAGTCGATCAATTTTTGTGAGCGAAATTTGACTTTTTTCAACAACTTTATAAAAATAACATCAAAATCTCGAAAAAAAATATATACCTACCACAGTTCTCTTGTAATAGGCGATTCAGTATGTGTTTTTAATATTGTATATCCCTAGGTACTCCTGGCAGGTAAGGTAATAAACTCTTGAGAAGGTTTTTGCCCTTTCCATATCCTATCAGAAAACATTTAATATACCTACTTTGTTACAAAGGTTTTCAAAGGTTTTACATCAAATATGAATTCGTCACATTTTGCATAATATTGCCGCCACTCATTCTCCATAATCGATAAATAATATTGCCTCCTAGTGTTATACGACCTATTCTTGTATCGGCCTACATAAACCGATATTGTGAGTGAATCGTTACGCAACTTGAACAAACTATCGTAAACGTCCATCTTCTCGTAAGTATAGTGACCATCAATTTGACACTCAATATCTTCAATGGGAATGTTCATTTTGTTGCTTGTACACACGGCTGTACGTAATGTTGAGCTTGAGACCACCACTATTCCTTACGTAATAAAAGCTGTATTCCTAGTTTAAATGTATATCTTGACGTGCTGGACTTAGTTTGACAAAATTAAATATTAAATTGACGAGCAGTTCCCGCTATTTCGCCTTGGCAAAAGTCGAATTTCTCATTCATTTTTCATACTATATCCTTTTCCGGGACTCAAACTATCTCTTTACCAATAATATGGATTCGTTCAGACTTCAAAATTAACTACATGAGCACTATTTGTACATTTCTTAAAGGTATAGGTTACCCGTATATCAAAATCGTGTACCTGCTTTTTAAATAAGTCTGACCTTCAAGTTTTATTGACCTTTTTAACAATGTGAAAATAAGTGGCTTTTAAATGAGATATAAATTACAGTACAGGACTTGGGATTGGTCCCTAGAGTACTCCCACTAAAGTAACAATAGAATATATTACTTATATGTATATCGCTCTTTCCAATTCAACCCTACAAGCTACAAGGTCAAACTTCGGGGGATTTACCACGAATACCGTTGTAATTTAATTCACTAGTAGATATTATGTAACTACGCTATCAAATGCCTTACAGAAACCACCAATTATTCCAATAGATTCTAGGACCTCACAAGTCAGCTTTATTATGTGTAAGTAAACAAGGCTCAGAATTAATTAGGAATTTGTCTCTCACGCATCGCTACTCTACCATTTTAGCAAAGAGTAGTCCTAGTTTGACTTGAATAGGTATAAAGTGTGATATGCTAAAAAGCTTTTTAATTCAAAGCGAGTTTACAACAACTTTTATTACCTTATAGACTTCGGAATCCGTAAAAAATCCATGTGAACTTTCATCGCTTTAAAGTTTATATATCGCAACAAAATGTAGCTAATGTAATTTGTGACTCAAACTATCCCAATACATAATTTCATCTAAATCAGTCTAGCGGTTCAAGCGTGGAGAGGTAACAGACATAATCTCACATTTTCGCATTTAAAATATTAGCATGGATGTTGATAAGTTAACAGTGTGTTACTTAAGAAGACCTAAATAACAAAATCTCACTTAAGAAAACCTAAAAAAGGGATTCTACCAGCTTCGGATCCGTATAATGTTTCTAAAAGGGTAAGAGATCTGGTTTCCTTTGTCCGATATGGGTAGCGAAAGGACTTGTAGGCTTGATTTATTTTATATCAATATATTGATGATAAATGGTGCTATTAGTAAACGGATAAAGAGCAAAGGTAAGTACTTATCTACTACTAATATACTCGTATAATGTCTCCCCTAGCAGAATTTCGATTACAGCGGCAAATCTCAACCGAGATTAGCCAACCACGCGGGAGATATTATAGTGCACAAGTGTGTGCGCAATACACAGGTGCACTCTCTGTTCCTTCACTCTCATAATTTGGTGAGACGGCAGTTCGACATGACTGTAGAGAGACCAGGCGCAGGACCAACGGCTTAACGTGCTTTCCGAGATACGGGGTGTTAACACCACAAACTTCCTGACTCCGGAGCTGTGTATGAGTTATTTCAAGACAGAAAAACTCAGAAACTTTAGACCCGACCCCGGATTCGAACATGGGACTTCGTGGATAGTACCCAGCGTGGTGACCTCTAGACTAACGAGGCAGTCAACTACATATATAATCTTGTATTAACAAAACTGCTATAATCAAATCTTAAATTAATATGCAACTACCTACTGTGACAAATAAAAAAGTATCAATACCATTCCATAACGTCTGGTTACCCATCTCGCAAGTGACACATATGTCGTAAACGATGACAGCATCATCAAATATTGAATTGTGATCGTTTCATCGCCTACCCACATTAAGCTCAAATGGCAATGTTTTGAGACCTCTATAAAATATGAGCTTGTAAAAATATCAATTTAGGGGAAAATATTATGGCTTGACAAATTCTTTTGGATATTAGGATCACGGGATGTTTGTATACAATATGATGGTAGGTAATGCAATACGAAACAGTATTAATATTTAAGACCCGTTACAGAAGTCTCTTGTAATACCAGTAACACTACAAGATCACAGTACAAGAATGAAATTTCTCTTAAAAAAGTGTTTTACCATAGTTTTTGATGAGACTCTTGTAATGAATTCATAACTTCATATTTCTTCACGTATCACGTTTTCGGACACAATAGAAAATCAATTGCTATCGGCCCGCCCGCGGTCTTAAGATCCTCAATGTAATATTGAATGTAATGAGATCTTGATATCTCTACTAGTCAGTCTTAATAGTCACGGAAGTTTTTCTTAACAGCTACCTTCATACGTTAAACACTTAGACGAACTAAAGTTAAAACTCGAGCAAAAAAAAATGTATGTCGCCACAAAGTGAATTTAGATACAAAGTTTACACTTCGGGACCCATAAACTTGTCCAATGCCCCCCAGACCACTTGTTAACGCGTAAAACGCCGGGCCGAAATCACCAATTAATCGGAGTGTTGGTCCCAGTCGTAAAACAGTGTTGCCATAACTCAAAACTTTAAAAGAGACGTCAGGAACGCCGTCAATGACGTAATCTGGGCCAGTGTGCCCATAGGGCTTTATGTTTAGCGAAACAGGTCACTGGGATTAGATCGTAAAGTTAAGCTTCCTCGGTTGGTGCAAGTCAGGAGAAGCTAAACTTGCGGTATTGGAAAACATATAAATAGGTAATAATAATGCTTATTGCACACCATAACAGAAAAATACAGTAGAACGAGTAACTACAACGATTAACACATAAAATGGACAATGTAGGCGGTCTTATCGCTATAAGCAATCTCTTCCAGACGACCTTTACATTTCTATGTATTTTATTTATAGGGTACTTCCCATAGACCTAGAATCATGAAATTTAGCAAGAAGGAAGGTCTTACAGCACAAGTACTAAAAGGTAAAAGTCCAAAAACTGTAAATTTGTGGTTATATAGTAGAAAAAAAATGTAAAAACCCTCAGTGTCAGAGTTAGTTAGTGTAGTTTTAGTCTAAATTACTTGACGCGACGGTAAATTGTGGAATTAAAAGTTTAGGGCCCGTAGCCAAGTGGCAATTTATTGTCAAGCGAAGTTCGTTAACGCTAGCATAATGTATAAAACTGACATAAGCCATCGAAACATCATGTGACCTTTGCATACATATTTTGACATTTGATGGGCGATAGCGAAGTTCGCTCCAGAACGATGACCATTTGGCTACGGGCCCTGGAGATTCGAAATCTAGCGAAGAGATAAAATTATACCATACGTCTATCATAATTAATCGTTTAGGTGACGTTGCTTACGTTACTGCCTGATCAAATTAAGTAACCTGGAATGGTTCGGCTTCAACCATCCAATCACATGTTGACAGCAGAATGAATGACAAATTAATGACATGTGTTTTCGTGGGTACTTTTAAACAAAATTCTACCATAGTACTAGTGTTTATTCTGTGGTTCTACAAAAATATGCATATTACATAAAAAACCGGCCAAGTGCGAGTCGGACTCGCGCACGAAGGGTTCCGTACCTATCAACATTCAGGCACTATCTTATGATCTTATTTAAGTAAAAATCGTGAATATTCACGTTTAAATGGGATGCCTCCCTCTTAAATATATTTAGTAATTTTAATTTAATATTTATTTTTGTTATTTTTTTATTTTTAAAGTTCTTGGCAAGACATGTGCACTGTATTTATTGTAACATCCATTTATACCATGTTCTTACGCAAATAAAAGAATTATTATTATTATTATTATTATTGTGAATATTTCAAGCGTCTACCTGTTGCCCTTATTAATATCCAGCAAAAGTCGTCGAAAAAGACACGTTGCTTGTATAGGGCCCCCATACATATATTTTTATTTAATTATTTATTTTTTCATTTTATAAACATATTGATATTCTGTAAGAATTTCAAGCGTCTTTCTGTTGCCGTTGATAATATAGAGCAAAATCCGCCAAATAAAACAGACAGACAGCAGAGGTTTAGTAATAGGGTCCCGTTTTTACCCTTTGGGTACGGAACCCTAAAAAATACGTGAATAGGCATGTTGGTGGCGTTTGAATAAGATGTAAATTGTCAGATTTATGTTCATCAATCATCATGTCATGCTATTTATCTTAGCCATAAATGTTTTATTGCGTGCGCACACATACTAACAACACTTGTGCAAACAACAATAATTTTGATTTATCTCCTAGCTCTACCAAAGTAGGTAAAGTTTTATCTAAGGCTTTGGCTCACATTTACGACTTTAACATTACCAAATTCGTTTTTGTTATTTACACAACGTAGATAATTATTTTAACAATTTGCTTGACTGATGACTTTTATTATTGTTGTCCATATTCATAAGCGAGGAAGACCAAGAATAAGCTACATGCAGCAAATAAAAGAAAAGATAAATGTCGGGTCGTATCAGGAGGTTAAGAGAAGGGCGGAAAGCAGAGAGGAATGGAAAAAACTCCACCGACAAGAGCCTAGCTCTTAAATTGGATGATGATGATGATGACTTTTAGCTAGTTATTGTATTTCTTAATTCGGTGATAAGTATTTTTTCATAGCACGCTAAAACTGTTTTTTTTTTAAATACAAGGATCTTCTTCTTATCGTATAGATGGTAAAGCTACTTAAATTTGTTGTGCCCAGCAATCAGCGACGCGGATTGCCCTGTCGTTTGCACACATCAGGTCATCTAGAAAGCACGAATCAGGGCACGCACGACAAGACAAGGGATGGGACATGACTTGTGGAGTGAACCCGCAGGCACAAGACAGATCGGTTCCATCGGAAAATCCCCACCTGAACATGGTGTCCTTATATTTGTGGCATATACCCACTTGGGACCGAAATCTGTTAAGAGACTACATACTAATACAAGAAAACTGTTACTCGTACCTTTGAGGTGCAATACGTGCTACTTTTGGAACACCATGTAATAGTCAGTCATTGAAAGTCACATGTGTTTTTAATAAAAACCGGGTCTTATTTATCTAACAAAATTATTAGATACTACAGCCCTGAAACAAATACCTTTTGTTTTAATAACGACGAACAAAACTTCAACCTCCGTTCCCAGAAACAGGGTAACAGTTATTTATTATTTGCCAGTTAACACACAGTTAGGAGACATACAGTAAACTCACTACAACTATTTACCAATGCTAATGATGATGATAATGATGTCATAGGCCAAGAAAACTCGGTCTCGGGTTAGGATAATGGATTGGGCTGGATTTGTTTTAGTTTTTTATGTCTTGAAATGTTTTTTCTGGAGTCAACACCGCTGTGCCTCAGTGCGTACGTTAAGCTCTTGATCCTGCGCCTAATTTCTCTCCGGTCATTTTGGATTTCCATCACACGGAACGTTGAGAGTGAAGGAACAGAGAGAACACCTATGTTTTACGCACATACTTGTGCACTGTAATATCTCCTAAGCTGTTGGCTAATCTCGATTGCGATTGGTCGCCGTAGTTAAACAGGATTCGTCTAGGAGGACATTATTAATATTAACCTGTAAACAGGGTCACGTAGGTCAGATGGCAGTCGCTCCACTATAATTATCTGATCTGCTTTATCTTTGATCATGGTCCAAAGCGGACCCTGGGCCCTCGCCTGCGAATTCACAACCGGGATAGCGCTTAAGATGATGATGTTGAGGACATGATGAATATTATCGAGAGGAAACTGAAAGTGGAATTGGAGATAGGTGCTGCTATTTTTCTGGGGCATTACATCTTTGTAGTTATTCGTTCTACTCTGGAAGACGTCGGTATTTTCAGGTTTGGCTTTTTATCTATCACCAAGGTTTGTATATAAGCATGCATAAGTGAAAGCGACAAACTTAGTTAAAAATACAGACGTGAACTAATAGAGTGAAGCGTCGGCGAACTTGTTCATGTCGCTTGATCCGAATTCTTTACACTATCCTTACCAAACTGAGGATCACCATATAATAGTGGTACTACTACACCTATCCCTGTTATCCTTAACAGCCGATGCCACGTGTTGCTCCGTAAACCCGTTTACGTTAACACTGTTTATGTTAACAGTAAACTTGTAGCTGATTATATTATCTCATCTATTTTTATATTTCCTCAATATGTAGTATCCGCATTTGCGTAATAATTATCCAAAACATTTGGAAAACGGGCGGCCTGTAAGTTTATGCAGAGCTTTTACGAAGTGATGTAACATTTTCATAGTGAAGTGAAGTACATAATTAGTTGCTAACATAGGCGGAAGTACATATTAAGTGAGTAAAGTACATAATTATTTGCCAACATAGGTGATAGTACATATTAAGTGGACTAGCTATAAATTGCACTTAACTGAACATAGTTTGGTGGGCCTATCTATATGTATACCGTGTAGTTATGCGTCCGCTTAAACACTAATGCCTTAGTAGAAATCACAAAAGAAAATGGTGTTCTGAACAAGCGTTGACTCGATGGAACAACAAGCAAGCACGGACACAAGGAAAACATTACGTCACCCATCCTGACAATCAAAGCGCATGCTTTAGATCATCAGCGGCAATTCAAAGCTGTCGAACGCGCGCGCACGCGAAGTCATTTTAGATTTCAGCCAAAAGACCACACGCCTACAGCCTAACTGAAGTGCTTACAAATCGAGATAGTGAACGTTTTCAAACTACTTTCAAATGAACATCATCATCAACAAGAAAAGCAATGATAGCTTTCAAAATAATATAAAATGGCAATAAAATGTCATTGTTTTGAGATTGGAATTGTAACTACGCTAGGCCATAGCCCTGCAAATCACAAAACATGTGTTAGCTCTGTCTAAAAATCAAATAAATCTAATAAATTGGTACATCATAGTGTAAGCACCTATCTCTTTTTTATATATATTTAGTCTTCAATTCCCATCCCACACTATGATCTGATTCACACATGATTTAAAACATTGTTATTTGAGCTTTGGCGCAACTGGATTAGGAAGGCAAAGGGGAGTGCTTCCTACCGACCGGTTGTTATGGTCGGGGACCAAGGTCCAATGGTCACCGTCTTGGTTTTATCTATATGTAGTCAAGCTCGTGCTAAATCTTACATATCGCGGTTTGTGTTGTATGGAGCGGGCTAACAGCGCCATCTAGCCTGTAGGAGCCGAGTCAGGGCGTCGCGTCTGGAAGTTGCTTGCTAATGTGGGCGACAGTGGTAAGATGTCGCTACACCACTCCCCCCGAAGAACCGGAGGTTGATTGAGCCAAGATGGTTGAGAGCTCAGCAGTCTGTGCGTAGTGAGCTTGCAAGTGCCAGTGCTTGATGAGTCCACGATGTGCCGGGATGAGCATGCGCGATGTCCACGGTGAGTCGGGATGGGCATGCGTGAAGTCCACGGCGAGTCGGGATGCGCGATGTCCACGGTGAGTCGGGATGAGTGCGCGATGTCCACACGATGAGTCGGGATGTACATGCGTGATGTCCACAGTGAGTCGGGATGAGCATGTGTGATGTCCACGAAGCGTGCGGGAGAGCTCGAAGTCCACAGTGAGTCGGGATGATGAGCTGAATGAGGTTGCCGAGGAACCAGGTAGAACCGGTGCGGTCTGCGGTGGTGTCCTTAAGGCTGGTGAGCTGGCTTGCAGGAGACTGCTGGCTGGATGCTGCTGGCTGGGTGCCTGTTGGCAAGGGAGAAGGCGACGATGATGATGACGACGGTGAGGCTCCATGCTCCAGTGTAGATCACGTCGGGGTCACCACTTTGGCGCAACTGGATTAGGAAGGCAAAGGGGAGTGCTTCCTACCGACCGGTTGTTATGGTCGGGGACCAAGGTCCAATGGTCACCGTCTTGGTTTTATCTATATGTAGTCAAGCTCGTGCTAAATCTTACATATCGCGGTTTGTGTTGTATGGAGCGGGCTAACAGCGCCATCTAGCCTGTAGGAGCCGAGTCAGGGCGTCGCGTCTGGAAGTTGCTTGCTAATGTGGGCGACAGTGGTAAGATGTCGCTACAGAGCACCAGATGAGTTGAAGGTCAAGCCCTACCTCCTTCAGATGTAGCAGATGTTCGCAATGTAAGGGACATTGCGAACATCTGCTACATCTGAAGGAGGTAGGGCTTGACCTTCAACTCATCTGGTGCTCAAATAACAATGTTTTAAATCATGTGTGAATCAGATCATAGTGTGTAAAGCATGCTTACTCCGAGAGTTTCTCGTCCTTTTTTGCGCGGAAATGCATTGCCCGCGCCTATCTGGTGCCCTTATTTTTTGTTTGTGGAGGAAATGTATTACGCATACCTACTACCCTGGGGATATGGCAGCAGGACCTCCACGTCCTCAGTCCGCTTAGCGAGACGAAGGATCGCTGGTAGCATGCACTTCGTCATCCCCGCGGTTGGTTCCCCCTAGTCCGTGTATAGGACCCGAAGGATGACTCGAAACCAGTAAGGCATACGTTCTGTCCGGTGCAATGCGACTGTCAGGGGTCCCCAAAATAGATGGAAAGTCAGTTTTAAACCAAATCATTTTTTCGTTTAAAACGTTTTAAACCCTAAATTTCGGTTTAAAATGGTTGAAAACTATGTTTTTAATAGGACCTCAGAATTAACTATCCCATCGTGTTTACCATAATATCATGAAGCACCAAACTGTGTTTTTTTTTTCTGGTTTGTCAGATTTTTTTCCTACCTATTTTTCAATGAATACAAACTATATTGCTGAACGTTTATACTTAGATGGGAAAAATAAAATACAATTATTTTGCTTCAAATTTCCGCTAAGAGACGCTAGCGCAGGCACCAAAACCACACCAACCGCAATTGCGTTGAGTACCAGTTCAGGCAAATGCAGAATGCACCGCCCTCCCTCCCTCAATACGCATGCACTACAGCTAATGCAGTTGTTAGTTACCATCACCAACGTGCAAAAAACCTCGACGCGTTTCGCCGTAATCAGTATTCAACCGTTTGAAAACGTTGTTTTGAGGTTTTAAACCATTGTTTATGGTTTAAAACCATTTAAAAGGTTGTTTTACAACTTTAGTCTCCACCCACATCGCCACTAGGTCCACACCTATCTGGTGCCCTAGGGATGCCAAGGAGGGGGTTTAAAGGGTTTTGGGATTAATACCTCCGCATTGTTCTTGAGTCCGCTTAGCTTAGGTTAGGATCGCTATTAGCAAGCACTTCGTAGGTACTTTGCTGACTTACCGACAGTAAAGCTCAAACAGGGCTGTCATTCGGAGTGCGTAAAGGGTTCTTGTTTCTCCTATTTGTAGTCCTTCGTGATTTTTGGATATGATGCAAAATTAGGGTCCTTGCATTGATGAAGGTGAGTTTTGGATATGATGCAAAATTTTGTGCTAGAGACCTTGCATTGACGAATATATTCAGTGATCCTGTACTAATGGTAATGATGATTAGTTTTTACGAGCATACGATAGAACGTCAAGCTAAACACTACGGCATCAAATTTTCAACGAAAATATATGGGTAGTGAAGGATCTAACTCCTAGTGGTCCACCCCAGGCAAAGATATCACAAACTCCAGTTTGTGATGGCGGCTGAACGATCCTATTACAGGTGATAAGATCGCACATGAACTTATCGGACTTAAAGTCTGACTGATATGTTGCCGACTATAACTATTCGTTCTTTCTGTAACTATTCGTTTTTCGACCTTATGGTATGCCTAAATTTAACCCTTTCGTGTTTTTTTTTCTAATTTAGACTACATCAACCGGTAAGTTCTTCCGTTATTTATTCAGTTTCTTGTTACAAAAAAGGTGGATGGTTTTTGTCGAGCTGGATGAAAGATAGAATTCCGTACATTAAATGTTAAAATAAAAAAAAACTTTTAAAACGTTGCGGACTTTCTTTTGCTTCTGTTATTAGAAAAAGACAGATCATCTTTTAGTTCCACAAAACTGTGAAGAATCAGGCCCATTGTCTTCATAATTTAAAAGACTATGTACCAACAACTTTAAAACAACTGTTACCTGTAAGCCAAAATCTACTTTTGTTAATTAAACCATAAGTTTCAGCTTGTAAGCTGCTATGCAAGTTTTATTACATTTCATGCTTACGGTACCCTAAAAAGTAAAAATACTACCAGAACGAATGGAAGGGTCGGTTTACTGAAGTAACGAGGCATGCAAGTGGGTCAGTGTGCATGGTGCATTCTGCATAATGCATTCACATTTTGGTGGATAGAAAAAGTCGGTGGAATATTCGTTCGAAGCTAGCGTTTCATACAGGGTTATATTGCAAAGAGTTTTAAAATCGACTCAAAATCAGTTATCATAATCGATCTATGCAAATAAGGATTTTTTACATCAATTTTTTCCTACCAGCTGTCAAAAATCGTCCACGAGGATAATTAAACTCATTCGTATAAAAATATCACACGCACATTACCTGCGTAACTTACACGTCATGAATAATTTAGCTCATTCTTATATCACAAAAATACGCACGCACGATATCTGCGTGGCGATCAACTGAAAAGTGTACGCACGTAAGTTGCAGGTATACCCCTTTTTATTGACATATCGAAATAATACGAAAATATATAAGGTCGTTTCTCTGTTCAAATTGTTTAAGAGCTTATTTTTTAAAGCCAACTGAGAGTAACCCTGAGTTTGATGTCAGTGCCACTGCGAGCTAGTTTTAATTTTATTATTACGTCGTTAGAATACCTATTTGATTTAATTTGTCTTTAGAATACTATGCGTAGGCTCACTTGTCCTCGATAGCTACATGAGGATAGCTACATGAGCAACAGACGCCAGAGCGGTCTAAAATGACATGAACCGCGTGCTTATTCAAACTCAAAGTCATGTTTTCTTACTTATCTATCGGTTAGTCGGCTTCAAACGCTCCAAACTAAGCTTGGTCTATAAACAGTCATAACCTCACAGAGATCTTACTCGTATCAAAACTAGTCTTTCCGCTTGTTGGCGCAGTCATGCTGGAAAGAGTGATACGGTTACTGTCGAAAATAGGTACCTCGTCATCCGGAATAAGGTCCCAGGTCTCGAAAACACGATGCAATCCATTCTTTTTTTTATTTTAAATGGGTTTGCTCTTGACTCTTACTAAACTAAGCCAGACATAGCGTAGACAGAGTAGAGTCTAAAGCGAAGTTCGCTAACAATTTTGTGCGATGTAATGAAACTTACATTAGCTATCGAAACACCATGTGACTTTTGCCTAACATGTTTTATATATTTTTTTATAACCTAAGCTATTAGATCGCAAGTTTTTACGAAATTAAATTAAATTTTGCTCACAAAAGTTGATCGACTGTGTCATCCGATGGGATTCGAACCCATGACCCTTCGCTAAAAACGACGCTTCACGATTTTCATGGCCCCTGCGCAAGGATGACACCACTGAATAAATAAATGACACGCAAAATCGTGAAGCGTTCCACATTTTAGCGAAGGGTCATGGATTCGAGTCCCATCGGATGTCGATCAATTTTTGTGAGCAAAATTGAATTCAATTCAACATGTTTAAACATCGATTTGATAGCATCTTGTCTAAGGACCCTAGCTCCTTAGACACGCTTGCAAACTTTCTACAGCGTAGGTCCTTCGCTTACGCAAAAATCACGTTATGTTTCGAGGGCTTATATCAGTTTCATACATTTTTTTATCGATAACGAATTCGCTTTAGAATAGATTGCATCTTGTCTACGGGCCCAGGTTCGAATTTTTCTTTGACAGCAATTACCAGGCTACAAATTTTGTCGGAGCAAAAATTTTGGAAATACCTAATCTCTTGTAAAAGCATCTGACCTGACAGTAACGTGTTACCAACAATCAAAGTGAGATTGACGAGTGAGCTGATTTATAACTGTGCTGCTTGTCCGTATCAATTAATTAGCAAATGAGAACACTAAATATATAGCCCTTAATTAATGTTTCGTGACTTGTCATCGTCATTAGAACTGAAACTGTGAACGACTGAAGCTCAGAAGAAACAAAAAGTTATAGGCTGACGGGCACTTAAATTTGGGGGGTAGGTTAGGTTGGTGTAGTTGACTGCACGTATAAGGGTCAATTGCAATAATTTATTTATATTGCAAAGTGAATGCTTATCATCACTAAAAAAAAAAATGTATTTTAAACGACTGTTATTTGACATATTTTGTATAAGAAATATCTCAAATTAACCGCCCAACTAGCACACAAGCAGCTTTCACCGCCATTATAGAGCTTCTTAGCGATACAATTGCTGTAGAAAAACTTCAACCAACTCCTCAGCCTGTATAGCAACGTATTCTAAAGTCATTATACAGGTATGCGATACAGTAGCCATACAATCATAATCATTTACACTAACGGAGTTACAATGGTATCTTGTTCCGTCATTCTACAGGTAAAGGAGGTATAGTTTTTTTTTTAAACACACCAATTACCCAGCCCCAAACTAAGCGTGAGCTTGTGCTATGGTGACTAGGATAACGGATAGAAATACTGAAATACATATAAACATCCATGACTTAGGTACAAATGCTCGTGCTCATCACACAAACATTTGCCCCTCGCGGGATTCGAACCCGCAACCGCCTGGTTTAGAAGTCCGGTGCGCGAACGACTACACCAAGACGGTCGTCGATAGTAGAGTTGTGAACACTCCTGTACCACTAGTAGAGGTATAAATGATGTTTTGGAAGGTATGAGTGTTTGGAAGGCGCTATAGGATGCTACTTAATCACTTCAAGTGGAAAAGAGCATCTCTATAGATTCTTAAGGTCTATATCGCGCTAAAGGCGTTATAGTAGTGGTTTTAATTACTTAAGACGATGAGTAATACGTTTATAGCGTTACTATAGCGCTTTGAGTAGGACAGGAGCGGTTTCAAATGCTTTGATTAGTATACGTTGTCGTCCATTTTTTGTTAAAATCTTCGATCATATGAATAGAACAAAAACTTTAAATTAATAAGAAATACTACAACTATATAGTTTAGTTCATTATTATTTATTCATAAATGACTTAAACATCTATTGGGAAGTTTTGATAAGT